>OX451739.1:480078184-480345684 GCA_948472305.1 Vicia faba | reverse complement strand
ACAACAACGTCAAATAAACAATAACAACAACGTCAAATGAACAACAACAACAATATCATCAACAACAAAAACGTCAAATAAACAACAACAACAACAACAACGTCAACAACAACAACTATGTCAAATAAACAACAACAACAACGTCATATAAACAACAACAACAACAACAAAGTCAAAAACAAAAATGTCAAATAAACAACAACAACAACAACGTCAAATAAACAACAACAACTAAAACAACGTCAAATAAACAACAACAACAACAACAACGTCAAATAAACAACAACACATACGACGTCAACAACAACAACAATGTCAAATAAACAACAACAACAACAACGTCAACAACAACAACAATGTCAAATAAACAACAACACCGTCAAATAAACAACAACATCTAAAACAACATTAAATAAACAACAACAACAACAACAACAACAACGTCAAATAAACAACAACATCTAAAACAACGTCAAATAAACAACAACAACAATGTCAAATAAACAACAACACCAACAACGTCAACAACAACAACAACAATGTCAAATAAACAACAACAACAACAACGTCAACAACAACAACAACGTCAAATAAACAACAACAACAACAACGTCAAATAAACAATAACAACAACAACAACAACAACGTCAACAACAACAACAACAACGTCAACAACAACAACGTCAAATAAACAACAACAACGTCAAATAAACAATAACAACAACAACAACAATGTCAAATAAACAACAACAACAACAACGTCAAATAAACAACAACAACAACAACAACGTCAAATAAACAACAACAACAACAACGTCAAATAAATAACAATAACAACAACAACAACGTCAACAACAACTACGTCAAATAAACAACAACAACAACGTCCAATAAACAACAACAACAACAACGTCAACAACAACAACAATGTCAAATAAACAACAACAACAACATCAAATAAACAACAACAACAATGTCAACAACAACAACTACGTCAAATAAACAACAACAACAACAATGTCAACAACAACAATGTCAAATAAACAACAACAACGCCAAATAAACAACAACAACTAAAACAACGTCAAATAAACAACAACAACAACAACAAATAAACAACAACAGCAACAACAACAACAATGTCAAATAAACAACAACAACAACAACGACAACAACAACAACAACAATGTCAAATAAATAACAACAACAAAAACGTCAAATAAACAACAACAACGTCAAATAAACAACAACAACGTCAAATAAACAACAACAACAACGTCAAATAAATAACAACAACAACAACATAAAAACAACAACAACAAGAACGTCAAATAAACAACAACAACGACAACAACAACGTCAAATAAACAACAGCAACAACAATAACAACGTCAAATAAACAACAACAACAACAATGTCAACAACAACAACGTCAAATAAACAACAACAACATCAAATAAACAACAACAACAACAACAACGTCAAATAAACAATAGCAACAACAACTTCAAATAAACAACAACAATAACAACAACGTCAAATAAGCAACAACAACAACAACAAATACAACAACAACAACAACGTCAAATAAACAACAATAACAACGTCAAATAAACAACAATAACAACGTCAAATAAACAACAACAACAACAACGTCAAATAAACAATAATAACAACAACAACGTCAAATAAATAACAACAACAACAACGTCAAATCAACAACAACAACACCAACGTCAAATAAACAACAACAACATCAAATAAACAACAACAACAACGTCAAATAAACAACAACAATAACAACAACAACAACGTCAAATAAACAACAACAACAACGTCAAATAAACAATAACAACAACGTCAAATAAACAACAACAACAATATCATCAACAACAAAAACGTCAAATAAACAACAACAACAACAACAACGTCAACAACAACAACTATGTCAAATAAACAACAACAACAACAACGACATATAAACAACAACAACAACAACAAAGTCAAAAACAAAAATGTCAAATAAACAACAACAACAACAACGTCAAATAAACAACAACAACTAAAACAACGTCAAATAAACAACAACAACAACAACGTCAAATAAACAACAACACCAACAACGTCAACAACAACAACAACAATGTCAAATAAACAACAACAACAACAACGTCAACAACAACAACAATGTCAAATAAACAACAACACCGTCAAATAAACAACAACATCTAAAACAACGTTAAATAAACAACAACAACAACAACAACGTCAAATAAACAACAACATCTAAAACAACGTCAAATAAACAACAACAACAACAATGTCAAATAAACAACAACACCAACAACGTCAACAACAACAACAACAACAATGTCAAATAAACAACAACAACAACAACGTCAACAACAACAACAATGTCAAATAAACAACAACAACAACAACATTAAATAAACAACAACAACAACGTCAAATAAACAACATCAATAACAACAACAACATCAAATAAACAACAACAACAACAACAACGTCAAATGAACAACAACAACAACAACAACGTCAAACAAACAACAACACCACCACCACCACCAACAACAACAACAATGTCAAATAAACAACAACAACAACAATGTCAAATAAACAACAACAACAACGTCAAATATACAACAACAACAACAACGTCAAATACACAACAACTACAACAACATCAAATAAACAACAACGACAACGTCAAATAAACAACAACAAATACAACAACGTCAAATAAACAACAACAAATACAACAACGTCAAATAAACAACAACAACAACAATAACAACAACAACAAGATCAAATAAACAACAACAACAACAACGTCAAATAAACAACAACAACAACGTCAAATAAACAACTACAAAAACAACAACAACATCAACAACAACAAAAATGTCAAATAAACAACAACAACAACGTCAACAACAACAACAACGTCAAATAAACAACAACAACAACAACACCGTCAAATAAACAACAACAACAACATCAAATAAACAACAACAACAACGTCAAATAAACAACAACAACAACAACGTCAAATAAACAACAACAACAACAACAACGTCAAATAAACAATAACAACAACAACAACAACGTCAACAACAACAACAACAACGTCAACAACAACAACAACGTCAAATAAACAACAACAACGTCAAATAAACAATAACAACAACAACAACAATGTCAAATAAACAACAACAACAACAACGTCAAATAAACAACAACAACAACAACAACAACGTCAAATAAACAACAACAACAACAACAACGTCAAATAAATAACAATAACAACAACAACAACGTCAACAACAACTACGTCAAATAAACAACAACAACAACGTCCAATAAACAACAACAACAACAACAACGTCAACAACAACAACAATGTCAAATAAACAACAACAACAACATCAAATAAACAACAACAACAACAACGTCAAATAAACAACAACAATAACAACAACAACAACAACGTCAAATAAACAACAACAACGTCAAATAAACAACAACAACAACATCAACAACAATAAAAACGTCAAATAAACAACAACAACAACAACGTCAACAACAACAACTACGTCAAATAAACAACAACAACAACAATGTCAACAACAACAATGTCAAATAAACAACAACAACGCCAAATAAACAACAACAACTAAAACAATGTCAAATAAACAACAACAACAACAACAAATAAACAACAACACCACCAACAACAACAATGTCAAATAAACAACAACAACAACAACGACAACAACAACAACAACAATGTCAAATAAATAACAACAACAAAAACGTCAAATAAACAACAACAACAACGTCAAAAAAACAATAACAACGTCAAATAAACAACAACAACGTCAAATAAATAACAACAACAACAACAACATAAAAACAACAACAACAACAACGTCAAATAAACAACAACAACGACAACAACAACGTCAAATAAACAACAGCAACAACAATAACAACGTCAAATAAACAACAACAACAACAATGTCAACAACAACAACGTCAAATAAACAACAACAACATCAAATAAACAACAACAACAACAACAACAACAACGTCAAATAAACAAAAGTAACAACAACGTCAAATAAACAACAACAATAACAACAACGTCAAATAAGCAACAACAACAACAACAAATACAACAACAACAACATCAAATAACAAAAACAACGTCAAATAAACAACAATAACAACGTCAAATAAACAACAACAACAACAACGTCAAATAAACAATAATAACAACAACAACGTTAAATAAATAACAACAACAACAATAACGTCAAATAAACAACAACAACAACACCAATGTCAAATAAACAACAACAACAACATCAAATAAACAACAACAACAACGTCAAATAAACAACAACAATAACAACAACAACAACGTCAAATAAACAACAACAACAACGTCAAATAAACAATAACAACAACGTCAAATAAACAACAACAACAGTATCATCAACAACAAAAACGTCAAATAAATAACAACAACAACAACAACGTCAACAACAACAACTATGTCAAATAAACAACAACAACAACAACGTCATATAAACAACAACAACAACAACAAAGTCAAAAACAAAAATGTCAAATAAACAACAACAACAACAACGTCAAATAAACAACAACAACTAAAACAACGTCAAATAAACAACAACAACAACAACAACGTCAAATAAACAACAACACCAACAACGTCAACAACAACAACAATGTCAAATAAACAACAACAACAACAACGTCAACAACAACAACAATGTCAAATAAACAACAACACCGTCAAATAAACAACAACATCTAAAACAACGTTAAATAAACAACAACAACAACAACAACGTCAAATAAACAACAACATCTAAAACAACGTCAAATAAACAACAACAACAACAATGTCAAATAAACAACAACACCAACAACGTCAACAACAACAACAACAACAATGTCAAATAAACAACAACAACAACAACAACGTCAACAACAACAACAATGTCAAATAAACAACAACAACAACAACATTAAATAAACAACAACAACAACGTCAAATAAACAACATCAATAACAACAACAGCGTCAAATAAACAACAACAACAACAACAACGTCAGATGAACAACAACAACAACAACGTCAAATAAACAACAACAACAACAACGTTAAATAAACAACAACAACAGCAACAACAAAAATGTCAAATAAACAACAACAACAACGTCAACAACAAAAAGTACGTCAAATAAACAACAACAACAATGTCAACAACAACAACGTCAAATAAACAACAACAACAACGTCAAATAAACAACAACAACAACGTCAAATAAACAATAACAACTAAAACAACATCAAATAAACAACAACAACAACGTCAAATAAACAACAACACCAACAACGTCAACAACAACAACAAGAACAATGTCAAATAAACAACAACAACAACGTCAACAACAACAACAATGTCAAATAAACAACAACAACAACATCAAATAAACAACAACAACGTCAAATAAACAACAACAATAAAAACAACAACAACGTCATATAAACAACAACAACAACGTCAAATAAACAACAATAACAACAACGTCAAATAAACAACAACAACAACATCAAATAAACAACAAAAACGACAACAACAACGTCAAATAAACAACATCAACAACAATAACAACGTCAAATAAACAACAATAACAACAACGTCAACAACAACAACGTCAAATAAACAACAACAACAACATCAAATAAACAACAACAACAACAACGTCAAATAAACAACAACAACAACAATGTCAACAACAACAATGTCAAATAAACAACAACAACGCGAAATAAACAACAACAACTAAAACAACGTCAAATAAACAACAACAACAACAACGTCAAATAAACAACAACACCAACAACAACAATAATGTCAAATAAACAACAACAACAACGTCAACAACAACAACAACAATGTCAAATAAATAACAACAACAACGTCAAATAAATAACAACAACAACGTCAAATAAACAACAACAACAACGTCAAATAAATAACAACAACAACAACAACGTAAAAACAACAACAACAACAACGTCAAATAAACAACAACAACGTCAAATAAACAACAGCAACAACAATAACAACGTCAAATAAACAACAACAACAACAACAACAACAACAACGTCAACAACAACAACGTCAAATAAACAACAACAACAACATCAAATAAACAACAACAACAACAACAACAACGTCAAATAAACAACAGCAACAACAACGTCAAATAAACAACAACAATAACAACAACGTCAAATAAGCAACAACAACAACAACAAATACAACAACAACAACAACGTCAAATAAACAACAATAACAACGTCAAATAAACAACAACAACAACAACGTCAAATAAACAATAATAATAACAACAACGTCAAATAAATAACAACAACAACGTCAAATAAACAACAACAACACCAACGTCAAATAAACAACAACAACAACATCAAATAAACAACAACAACAACGTCAAATAAACAACAACAATAACAACAACAACAACGTCAAATAAACAACAACAACAACGTCAAATAAACAATAACAACAACGTTAAATAAACAACAACAACAACATCATCAACAACAAAAACGTCAAATAAACAACAACAACAACAACGTCAACAACAACAACTATGTCAAATAAACAACAACAACAACAACGTCATATAAACAACAATAACAACAACAATGTCAAAAACAAAAACGTCAAATAAACAACAACAACAACGTCAAATAAACCTCAACAACTAAAACAACGTCAAATAAACAACAACAACAACAACAACAACGTCAAATAAACAACAACAACAACAACAACGTCAACAACAACAACAACAATGTCAAATAAACAACAACAACAACAACGTCAACAACAACAACAATGTCAAATAAACAACAACACCGTCAAATAAACAACAACATCTAAAACAACGTTAAATAAACAACAACAACAACAACGTCAAATAAACAACAACATCTAAAACAACGTCAAATAAACAACAACAACAACAACAACAATGTCAAATAAACAACAACACCAACAACGTCAACAACAACAACAACAATGTCAAATAAACAACAACAACAACAACAACGTCAACAACAACAACAATGTCAAATAAACAACAACAACAACAACAACATTAAATAAACAACAACAACAACGTCAAATAAACAACATCAATAACAACAACAACGTCAAATAAACAACAACAACAACGTCAAATGAACAACAACAACAACGTCAAATAAACAACAACAACAACAACAACGTCAAATAAACAACAACAACAACAACGTCAAATAAACAACAACAACAACAACAACAAAAATGTCAAATAAACAACAACAACAACGTAAACAACAAAAACTACGTCAAATAAACAACAACAACAACAATGTCAACAACAACAACGTCAAATAAACAACAACAACGTCAAATAAACAACAACAACAACGTCAAATAAACAACAACAACTAAAACAACATCAAATAAACAACAACAACAACAACGTCAAATAAACAACAACACCAACAACGTCAACAATGTAACGCCCCGTTTTATTTAATATTATATTATATTAATATTTCGAATTACCGTTTGACGTTTATTTTTGCGACGGGAATATTTAAATTAACTGTTATATATGTTAATATATTCGGCGACGTTTTATTCAGACCGGTAATTATTTTATTCGGTCCGGTATTTGTTTTGAGGGACCGGTAATTATTTTGTTCGGTCCGGTTTTTATTCTGTTTCGGTTCGGTAAAATATTATTCGTACCGATATTTATTTAATTTTTTTTTTGGAGTTATTTTAATTATTTGGGTTAATAATATTATTTGATATTATTTAGTGTTAATTAGTAGTATATTTTAAGAAGGGCTTTTTGGGTATTTTGCTAGCTTATGTCTTGCTTCTAAACAAACAAAACCCACAATTTCCTTGTTTTATGACATAACATCAAAAACATACTTAGAGAGAACTAAAGGTCTTGGAGAGAAGAGCAAGAAGAACATCATAGTTTGGGTTTTGGGTTGGTTGAAATCATCAAGAATCATTTCAAGTATCTAAGGTAAGGGGTTTGATTTTCCAATGCTTATAGTTAGAGTTTGATTTGATATATTTTGGATTTGGGGAAAAATTGATGTTAGGGTTCTTGTGTTTTGTTGAGATAGAAATTAGAAGAGTTAATTAGGTGTTGTTGTTGTTGTTGAATTAGTGTTTAGTAATTGAAATGAAGTTTAGAAACTAAGTAACAATATAATTAGTTTAGTAAAATAATGTAGTACTAAGACTAAAGTAGCAGTAAAGTTAGTTTATTAAATAAATAGTATGAAGCTAGCTTATCAAATATGCAGTATGAAGTTAGAAATGAAATAACAGTATATTTCTTGTCTTCTAAACTAGCGCAGGTTATCATTTTTTTTTAAAACTAACAGTATCTTTCCTTTTCCTAAAAATACCAACAGCATATCAATTAAGTTAATTTGTAAAACCAAAACTAACATAGTTTGTAAAACCAAAACTAACAGTATGTTTCCTTTTCCTAAAAATATTAACAGCATAGCAATTAAGTTAGTTTGTAAAGACAAAACTAACAGTATAGTATTTAAGTTATGCTAAGAAAAAGTATGTTTAACAAGGTAGCATAAATGAAAAAAATGGAATAGCAGTATAGGTAAACGAAAATTTGCACTATGTTATTTTATTAAAGTTTAGAAAAACAAAAATATAACTAACAGTATGTACCTAAGTTAGAACTAGCAGTATATACTTCAAAAACATAATAGCAGTATTCAAGTTTAGAAAAATTAATTAATTAATTAATGTTTTGTTTTTCATTTCTTAATTTAATATATTAAATATTTATATTAATTAAATACAAATATGATATAAGTTAACCGATTTAATTTGGAATCCGATTTTGTTCCGATTTCGGCAATTTCGGCGACGGAGCAAGTTGTTCCGAATTTAACGAAAATTGACGTGCTAACTAATTTTGACGTGTAGAACATCGTGGTAAAGTTAGTTTTTCGAGATTGCGAGTTTTAACGGATCAACCCGAAATAAGTCAATTTACGGTTAAGTTGAACCGGGTTGCGTTTTATTCGGTTTAAGTCGCGTATGGACAATCCGATTTCAACGTTAATGATTATGATTGGTGCCGATTATTATGAATGACTTTCGCGACGATTATTGATGTTTGACTATTTTTCCGTGTTTGAAATTTAGTGAATTATTTGATTATGAAGTGGTGTGATTAAATATGATGTTTGCAACGGTTTATTTATAATGAGTACTTGATGATATGCAATGCGATGATATGTTTATCTTGATGTGGATAAATATGGCGACGTGGGTTTTATACCAAATTTTGATGTGCGATGATGATGTTTTGTTATGTCGTATTGTCGAGTCACATACATTGCATTGGCGACGAGGGCTTTTATGCCAAGCGACGAGGGCTTTTATGCCAAAGCGACGATGGGCTTTTATGCCGAATGTCCCTAATTATGGACAAAAGCGACGGGTACCACATGCATAACATAGTCGTGTCTCATGGAGTCGGTTATGTTTATTTTTGAGTCTTTTGGCGTTGAGTTTTATTTGATGACTTACAATGAATTGCGATGTTATATGATACTTTATTTTGTGATGATTTTTGTGTTGAATATAAAGTGATTATGATGTGATAATTTCATGAAAATTATGCGATGGATATACCATGACGGTAAAGCGACGATATGAGTTTATTGCGATGGAGTTTATGTCTTGTTTTGACATGATTATGGTGATTATGTGATGATATTAAAGTGTTGATCTTATACACTAAATGATGACTTTAAAGTATGTGAGATTTGATATTTGTTGACATATTCTTATTAATCTATATCATTTATGATTCCAAAACTATTTATATATTTTATCATGCCTTTAATTATATGTTTTGGAGTATCTCACCCTTTACTTGTTTCGCCGTTGCCTTTATATTGGTAACGTGCAGGTGATCCGCGAGGATGATGAGGATTAGCTCGAGTCTCTTTATTTTGAGTCGCTCTGCTTTGATAGTAGTAACACTCGGGATTTGGGCGACGTTATTATTTTGATAGGATAGTTTATGTATACTATCTTATGACTTTATGTATTGATGATAACATGATGATACATACATTTTGTGAACACATTCGCTGTGATGTGATTAGTTATATGTTTATATGATGTTTTATGTTATGAATCGGTATATCCGACTTTTGATTTTTGTGATGTGCATTATAATGCAAAGTGATGAAAACACGAATATGTGATACCTCAATTTATGTTTGGATGAAATTTTGAAACTCTAATTTTATTATTAATTACGAGGGGTAGAATTGGGGTGTTACATTAGTGGTATCAGAGCAGGTCGGTCTGTCCGACCAAGTTGTTGAGTTTGTTGTCGTTTATCAATCAAGTATTGTTATTTATTGATTCTAATCCTTGTTTTGTTGTGAGCAGAAGTTGTTATGGCTGGAAGGAACGCTGGTAGGAATGATGAGGCTCTTGCTGATGCTATGCAGGCAATGGCTCAGGCTTTCCAAAACCCGCTGAATGCTGACGAGAACACTGGGTCTCGTAGTTTGGCAACCTTCCAAAGAGAGAACCCTCCTACTTTCCAAGGAAAGTATGATCCCGAAGGTGCTTTGGCATGGCTGAAGGAGATTGAAAGAATCTTCCGTGTGATGGATTGCACTCCTGTGCAAAGGATCCGTTATGGTACTCATAAACTAAGTGCTGAAGCGGATGACTGGTGGGTTGAAACCCGTCAGAGGCTTGAGATTGCTGGTGAGGAAGTGACATGGGAAGTTTTTCGAAGGGAATTCATGAGGAAGTATTACCCGGAAGATGTTCGGGGAAAGAAGGAGATAGAGTTCCTTGAATTAAAGCAAGAAAGCATGTCTATCATTGATTATGCTGCAAGGTTCACTATGTTGGCCAAGTTCTATCCGCATTATGATGGGCCGAATGGCGAGTTCTCTAAATGCATCAAGTTTGAAAATGGTTTGCGTCCTGAGATTAAGAAAGCTGTTGGTTATCAAAAAATCCGTGTCTTTTCGGATTTGATTGATAGTTGTAGGATCTTTGAGGAGGACAGTAATGCTCATTATAAGATTATGTCTGATAAGAGAAACAAAGGTCAGCAAAGCCGTGGAAAACCGTATGATGCTCCAGCTGGTAAAGGGAAACAGAAAGCGTTTCAAGGGAGAAGAACTAGTGGGGGAGATGCTCCTGCTAGTATTGTTTGTTACAAGTGTGGGAAACCTGGCCACAAGAGTAATGTTTGCCGAAGCGATGTTAGAGCTAAGGAGAATGAGGTGAGATGTTTTCGATGTGGAGAAGTGGGCCATATGACTCGCGATTATAGACATAAGGATGTGGTCTGCTTTAATTGTGGCGAGGGAGGTCACATTAGTGCTCAATGTAAGAAGCCTAAGAGGACTCAAGGAGCAGGAAAGGTGTTTGCTTTGTCGGGTGCTCCGATGGCAAACGAGGATGGTCTTGTTCGAGGTACTAGTTTCATTAATAGCTTTCCTCTTATTACTATTATTGATACTGGTGCTACTCACTGTTTTATTGCTGTTGATTGTGTAAAGAGATTGGGTCTCACTTTGTCGTCTCTGGATAGAGATATGGTGGTAGAAGTTCCGGCTAAGGGAACAGTTACTACTTCTTTTGTGTGTGCAAGTTACCCTTTATCAATATTTGATAGAGACTTTGTGGTGGATCTTGTTTGTTTACCGCTTGTCGGGTTGGACGTGGTTTTAGGTATGGACTGGTTAAAAGCTAATTATGTCCATATCAATTGCTATAACAACACTGTGAGGTTTTCTTCCTTAGTAGAAGAAGAACAATCTATGTTGGTGTCGACGAAGCAGTTGAATGAGTTCATGAAGGATGAGGCGTTGGTTTTCTTGTTGATGGCGACTCTTTCTGTGGAGAGTCAAGCTGTGATAGCAAACTTTCCGGTGGTGTGCGATTTTCCCGAAGTATTCCCTGATGAGATTCCTAGTGCACCTCCAGAAAGAGAAGTTGAATTTTTTGTGGATCTTGTCCCTAGTACCAGACCTATCTCTATGGCACCATACAGAATGTCCGCATCTGAGTTAGCAGAATTGAAGAGCCAATTAGAAGATTTGCTCGAGAAGAAGTTTGTTAGACCTAGTGTGTCGCCGTGGGGAGCTCCTGTGTTATTGGTGAAGAAGAAAGACGGTAGCATGAGACTTTGTATTGATTATCGTCAGTTGAATAAAGTAACTATCAAGAATAGGTATCCACTTCCTAGAATTGATGATTTGATGGACCGATTGGTTGGCGCTCGTATGTTTAGTAAGATTGATTTGAGATCGGGTTACCATCAAATAAGGGTGAAAGAAGAGGATGTTCAGAAAACTGCTTTCAGGACGAGGTACGGACATTACGAATATTTGGTGATGCCTTTCGGTGTCACTAATGCACCGGGAGTATTCATGGAGTACATGAATCGTATTTTCCATCCTTACTTAGATCGTTTCGTGGTTGTTTTCATTGATGATATTCTGGTTTATTCTAAATCGGAAGAAGAGCATGCAGAACATTTGCGTATCGTGTTGGAAGTTCTGAAAGAGGAGAAACTTTATGCTAAGTTGTCAAAGTGCGAGTTCTGGTTAAGTGAAGTGAGCTTTTTGGGGCATGTCATTTCTGGTGATGGCATTTCAGTTGATCCTTCTAAAGTCGATGCTGTGTTGAGGTGGGAAACTCCTAAGTCTGTTACCGAGATTAGAAGTTTCTTAGGATTGGCTGGTTACTATAGAAGGTTCATTGAAAGTTTTTCTAAGTTGGCGCTTCCTTTGACAAAGTTGACTTGTAAAGGAGCTGCGTTTGTGTGGGATGTCAAGTGTGAAGAAAGTTTTGTTGAATTGAAGAAAAGGTTGACAACGGCTCCAATCTTGATTCTACCTAATCCTGAAGAATCGTTTGTTGTTTATTGTGATGCTTCTAAGATGGGTTTAGGTGGTGTACTTATGCAAAATGGCAAAGTAGTTGCTTATGCTTCTAGGCAATTGAAGATTCGTGAGAAGAATTATCCTACGCACGATTTGGAGCTTGCAGCGGTTGTTTTTGTGCTTAAGATTTGGAGGCATTATCTTTATGGTTCTAGATTTGAAGTATTTAGTGACCATAAAAGTTTGAAGTACTTGTTCGATCAGAAAGAGCTTAATATGAGACAAAGACGGTGGCTTGAATTGTTGAAAGATTATGATTTTGGATTGAATTACCATCCTGGTAAAGCTAATGTGGTGGCCGATGCTTTAAGTCGAAAGACTTTGCATATGTCACTGTTGATGGTGAAAGAGTTGGAATTGATTGAGAAATTTAGAGATATGAGTCTTGTAATAGAAGTGACGCCGAAGAGTGTTATCTTTGGAATGTTAAAGATCAATAATGATTTCCTTGATAGTGTTAGAGAAGCTCAGAAGCTTGATGTGAAACTTGTTGATTTGTTGGTTGGTATTGGACAAACTGAAAATGAAGATTTCAAGTTAGATGCTCAGGGTGTTTTGAGGTTTCGTGATAGGATTTGTATTCCCGATGATGTGGATTTAAAAAGAATGATCTTGGAAGAAAGTCATAGAAGTAATTTGAGTATTCATCCCGGAGCGACCAAAATGTATCAAGATTCAAAGAAACTATTTTGGTGGTCGGGCATGAAGAGAGAGGTGTCTCAGTTTGGTTATGCTTGTTTGACTTTTCAGAAGTCTAAAGTGGAGCATCAGAAACCTGCAGGGTTGATGCAACCGTTAGAAATTCCAGAATGGAAATGGGATAACATTTCTATGGATTTCGTAACGGGGTTACCGAATACACCAAGAGGACATGATGCGATTTGGGTGATTGTTGATAGGCTTACGAAGTCGACTCACTTTATTCCTATTAACATCACTTATCCCGTATCGAAGTTGGCAGAAATTTATACGCATGTGATTGTGAGATTACATGGTATTCCTTTGTGTATTATTTCGGATAGAGATCCGAGGTTTACTTCTGAATTTTGGAAGAGCTTGCAAGAGGCTTTGGGTTCAAAGTTGAGGTTGAGTTCGGCTTATCATCCTCAAACTGATGGTCAGTCGGAAAGGACGATTCAATCGTTGGAAGACTTGTTACGTGCTTGTATTCTTGAACATGGTGGTTCATGGGATACATATCTTCCTTTGATTGAGTTTACTTATAACAATAGTTTTCATGCTAGTATTGGAATGGCACCGTTCGAGGCTTTGTATGGTCGGAGGTGTAGAACTCCTTTGTGTTGGCATGAGTCGGGTGAAAGTGTGGTGCTTGGACCAGAATTGGTTAGAGAGACTACTGAGACGGTGAAGATGATTAGAGAAAAGATGAGAATTTCTCAAAGTCGACAAAAGAGTTATCATGATAAAAGGAGAAAAGACTTGGAATTTCAAGATGGTGATCATGTGTTTTTGCGAGTTACTCCTACAACCGGCGTTGGTCGAGCATTGAAGTCGAAGAAGCTAACTCCTCGCTTTATTGGTCCTTACCAAATTACTAGTAAAGTGGGAAAAGTGGCTTATAGAGTGGCGTTACCGCCAAATCTTTCGAATTTGCATGATGTGTTCCATGTGTCGCAACTTCGGAAGTATGTTCCGGATCCTTCACATGTGATTGAGATGGATGATATCCAAGTGCGAGACAATCTTACGGTGGAGACGATGCCATTAAGGATCAAAGATCGTGAGATGAAGTCTCTTCGTGGCAAAGAGATCTCCTTGGTTAAAGTTGTTTGGATAGGAGCAGCTGGTGAAAGTGCGACGTGGGAGTTAGAAAGCAAGATGCGGGATTCCTATCCTGAGTTTTTCGAGTCAGGTAATTTCGAGGACGAAACTTTTATAAGTGGGAGAGAGTTGTAACGCCCCGTTTTATTTAATATTATATTATATTAATATTTCGAATTACCGTTTGACGTTTATTTTTGCGACGAGAATATTTAAATTAACTGTTATATATGTTAATATATTCGGCGACGTTTTATTCAGACCGGTAATTATTTTATTCGGTCCGGTATTTGTTTTGAGGGACCGGTAATTATTTTGTTCGGTCCGGTTTTTATTCTGTTTCGGTTCGGTAAAATATTATTCGGACCGATATTTTTTTTTTTTTTTTTGGAGTTATTTTAATTATTTGGGTTAATAATATTATTTGATATTATTTAGTGTTAATTAGTAGTATATTTTAAGAAGGGCTTTTTGGGTATTTTGCTAGCTTATGTCTTGCTTCTAAACAAACAAAACCCACAATTTCCTTGTTTTATGACATAACATCAAAAACACACTTAGAGAGAACTAAAGGTCTTGGAGAGAAGAGCAAGAAGAACATCATAGTTTGGGTTTTGGGTTGGTTGAAATCATCAAGAATCATTTCAAGTATCTAAGGCAAGGGGTTTGATTTTCCAATGCTTATAGTTAGAGTTTGATTTGATATATTTTGGATTTGGGGAAAAATTGATGTTAGGGTTCTTGAGTTTTGTTGAGATAGAAATTAGAAGAGTTAATTAGGAGTTGTTGTTGTTGTTGAATTAGTGTTTAGTAATTGAAATGAAGTTTAGAAACTAAGTAGCAATATAATTAGTTTAGTAAAATAATGTAGTACTAAGACTAAAGTAGCAGTAAAGTTAGTTTATTAAATAAATAGTATGAAGCTAGCTTATCAAATATACAGTATGAAGTTAGAAATGAAATAACAGTATATTTCTTGTCTTCTAAACTAGCGCAGGTTATCGTTTTTTTTAAAACTAACAGTATCTTTCCTTTTCCTAAAAATACCAACAGCATATCAATTAAGTTAATTTGTAAAACCAAAACTAACATAGTTTGTAAAACCAAAACTAACAGTATGTTTCCTTTTCCTAAAAATATTAACAGCATAGCAATTAAGTTAGTTTGTAAAGACAAAACTAACAGTATAGTATTTAAGTTATGCTAAGAAAAAGTATGTTTAACAAGGTAGCATAAATGAAAAAAATGGAATAGCAGTATAGGTAAACGAAAATTTGCACTATGTTATTTTATTAAAGTTTAGAAAAACAAAAATATAACTAACAGTATGTACCTAAGTTAGAACTAGCAGTATATACTTCAAAAACATAATAGCAGTATTCAAGTTTAGAAAAATTAATTAATTAATTAATGTTTTGTTTTTCATTTCTTAATTTAATATATTAAATATTTATATTAATTAAATACAAATATGATATAAGTTAACCGATTTAATTTGGAATCCGATTTTGTTCCGATTTCGGCAATTTCGGCGACGGAGCAAGTTGTTCCGAATTTAACGAAAATTGACGTGCTAACTAATTTTGACGTGTAGAACATCGTGGTAAAGTTAGTTTTTCGAGATTGCGAGTTTTAACGGAGCAACCCGAAATAAGTCAATTTACGGTTAAGTTGAACCGGGTTGCGTTTTAGTCGGTTTAAGTCGCGTATGGACAATCCGATTTCAACGTTAATGATTATGATTGGTGCCGATTATTATGAATGACTTTCGCGACGATTATTGATGTTTGACTATTTTTCCGTGTTTGAAATTTAGTGAATTATTTGATTATGAAGTGGTGTGATTAAATATGATGTTTGCGACGGTTTATTTATAATGAGTACTTGATGATATGCAATGCGATGATATGTTTATCTTGATGTGGATAAATATGGCAACGTGGGTTTTATACCAAATTTTGATGTGCGATGATGATGTTTTGTTATGTCGTGTTGTCGAGTCACATACATTGCATTGGCGACGAGGGCTTTTATGCCAAGCGACGAAGGCTTTTATGCCAAAGCGACGATGGGCTTTTATGCCGAATGTCCCTAATTATGGACAAAAGCGACGGGTACCACATGCATAACATAGTCGTGTCTCATGGAGTCGGTTATGTTTATTTTTGAGTCTTTTGGTGTTGAGTTTTATTTGATGACTTACAATGAATTGCGATGTTATATGATACTTTATTTTGTGATGATTTTTGTGTTGAATATAAAGTGATTATGATGTGATAATTTCATGAAAATTATGCGATGGATATACCATGACGGTAAAGCGACGATATGAGTTTATGGCGATGGAGTTTATGTCTTGTTTTGACATGATTATGGTGATTATGTGATGTTATTAAAGTGTTGATCTTATACACTAAATGATGACTTTAAAGTATGTGAGATTTGATATTTGTTGACATATTCTTATTAATCTATATCATTTATGATTCCAAAACTATTTATATATTTTATCATGCCTTTAATTATATGTTTTGGAGTATCTCACCCTTTACTTGTTTCGCCGTTGCCTTTATATTGGTAACGTGCAGGTGATCCGCGAGGATGATGAGGATTAGCTCGAGTCTCTTTATTTTGAGTCGCTCTGCTCTGATAGTAGTAACACTCGGGATTTGGGCGACGTTATTATTTTGATAGGATAGTTTATGTATACTATCTTATGACTTTATGTATTGATGATAACATGATGATACATACATTTTGTGAACACATCCGCTGTGCTGTGATTAGTTATATGTTTATATGATGATTTATGTTATGAATCGGTATATCCGACTTTTGATTTTTGTGATGTGCATTATAATGCAAAGTGATGAAAACACGAATATGTGATACCTCAATTTATGTTTGGATGAAATTTTGAAACTCTGATTTTATTATTAATTACGAGGGGTAGAATTTGGGTGTTACAAACAACAACAACAACAACAATGTCAAATAAACAACAACAACAACGTCAACAACAACAACAATGTCAAATAAACAACAACAACAACATCAAATAAACAACAACAACAACAACGTCAAATAAACAACAACAATAAAAACAACAACAACGTCATATAAACAACAACAACGTCAAATAAACAACAATAACAACAACGTCAAATAAACAACAACAACAACATCAAATAAACAACAACAACGACAACAACAACGTCAAATAAACAACAGCAACAACAATAACAACGTCAAATAAACAACAACAACAACAACGTCAACAACAACAACGTCGAATAAACAACAACAACAACAACATCAAATAAACAACAACAACAACGTCAAATAAACAACAACAACAACGTCAAATAAACAACAACAATAACAACAACGTCAAATAAGCAACAACAACAACAACAAATACAACAACAACAACGTCAAATAACAAAAACAACGTCAAATAAACAACAATAACAACGTCAAACAAACAACAACAACAACAACAACAACGTCAAATAAACAATAACAACAACAACAACGTCAAATAAATAACAACAACATCAACAACGTCAAATAAACAACAACAACACCAACGTCAAATAAACAACAACAACATCAAATAAACAACAACAACAACAACAACGTCAAATAAACAACAACAATAACAACAACAACAACAACAACGTCAAATAAACAACAACAATAACAACAACAACAACAACGTCAAATAAACAACAACAACAACAACGTCAAATAAACAATAACAACAACGTCAAATAAACAACAACAACAACATCATCAACAACAAAAACGTCAAATAAACAACAACAACAACAACGTCAACAACAACAACTATGTCAAATAAACAACAACAACAACAACGTCATATAAACAACACCAACAATGTCAAAAACAAAAACGTCAAATAAACAACAACAACAACGTCAAATAAACAACAACAACGTCAAATAAACAACAACAACTAAAACAACGTCAAATAAACAACGTCCACAACAACAATAACAACAATGTCAAATAAACAACAACAACAACAACATTAAATAAACAACAACAACAACAACGTCAAATAAAGAACATCAATAACAACAACAACGTCAAATAAACAACAACAACAACAACGTCAAATGAACAAAAACAACAACAACGTCAAATAAACAACAACAACAACAACAACAACGTCAAATAAACAACAACAACAACAACAACAACAACAAAAACATCAAATAAACAACAACAACGTCAACAACAAAAACTACGTCAAATAAACAGCAACAACTACAATGTCAAATAAACAACAAAAACAACGCCAAATAAACAACAACAACAAAAACAACGTCAAATAAACAACAACAACAACAATGTCAACAACAACAACGTCAAATAAACAACAACAACAACGTCAAATAAACAACAACAACTAAAACAACATCAAATAAACAACAACAACAACAACGTCAAATAAACAACAACACCAACAACGTCAACAACAACAACAACAATGTCAAATAAACAACAACAACAACGTCAACAACAACAACAATGTCAAATAAACAACAACAACAACAACATCAAATAAACAACAACAACAACGTCAAATAAATAACAACAATAACAACAACATCAACGTCATATAAACAACAACAACAACAACGTCAAATAAACAACAATAACAACAACGTCAAATAAACAACAACAACAACAACAACATCAACAACAACAAAAACGTTAAATAAACAACAACAACAACAACAACAACGTCAACAACAACAACTACGTCAAATAAACAACAACAACAACAATGTCAACATCAACAACGTCAAATAAACAACAACAACAACGTCAAATAAACAACAACAACTAAAACAACGTCAAATAAACAACAACAACAACAACGTCAAATAAACAACAAAACCAACAACGTCCACAATAACAACAACAACAACAATGTCAAATAAACAACAACAACAACAACGTCAACAACAACAACAATGTCAAATAAACAACAACAACAACATCAAATAAACAACAACAACAACAACAATGTCAACAACAACAACAACGTCAAATAAACAACAACTACAATGTCAAATAAACAACAACATCAACAACATCAACAACGTGAAATAAACAACAACAACAACAACTATGTCAACAACAACAACAACGTCAAATAAACAACAACAACAACAACGTCAACAACAACAACAACATCAACAACAACAACAACGTGAAATAAACAACAACAGCAACAACGTTAAACAAACAACAACAACAACAACATCGTCAAATATACAACAACAACAACGTCCAATAAACAACAACAACAACGTCAAATAAACAACAACAACAACGTCAAATAAACAACAACAATGTCAAATAAACAACAACAACAACAACAACGTCAAATAAACAACAACAATAACAACAACAACAACAACATCAAATAAACAACAACAACAACAACGTCAAATAAACAACAACAACAACAACAACGTCAACAACAACAACTACGTCAAATAAACAACAACAACAACAATGTCAAATAAACAACAACAACGTCAACAACAACAACAATGTCAAATAAACAACAACAACAACATCAAATAAACAACAACAACAACAACGTCAAATAAACAACAACAACAACAACAACAACAACAAAAACGTCAAATAAGCAACAACAACAACAACGTCAATAACAACAACTACGTCAAATAAAGAACAACAACAACAATGTCAAATAAACAACAACAACGCCAAATAAACAATAACAACTAAAACAACGTCAAATAAACAACAACAACAACAACAACGTCAAATAAACAACAACACCACCAACAACAACAACAACAACAATGTCAAATAAACAATAACAACAACGTAAACAATAACAACAACAATGTCAAATAAACAACAACAACAACAACAACAACGTCAAATAAACAACAACAACAACAACGTCAAATAAACAACAACAACAACGTCAAATAAATAACAACAACAACAACGTCAAATAAACAACAACAACAACAACGTCAAATAAACAACAACAACAACAATAACAACGTCAAATAAACAACAACAACAACATTAACGTCAAATAAACAACAACAACAACATCAAATAAACAACAACAACAACGTCAAATAAACAGCAGCAACAACGTCACATAAACAACAACAATAACAACAACGTCAAATAAGCAACAACAACAACAACAAATACAACAACAACAACAATTACAACAACAACAACAACAACAACGTCAAATAACAAAAACAACGTTAAATAAACAACAATAAGAACGTCAAATAAACAACAACAACAACGTCAAATAAACAATAACAACAACAACAATGTCAAATAAATAACAACAACAACAACAACGTCAAATAAACAACAACAACACCAACGTCAAATAAACAACAACAACAATATCAAATAAACAACAACAACAACAACGTCAAATAAACAACAACAATAACAACAACAACAACAACGTCAAATAAACAAATACCACAACGTCAAATAAACAATAACAACAACGTCAAATAAACAACAACAACAACATCAACAACAAAAACGTCAAATAAACAACAACAACAACAACGTCATATAAACAACACCAACAATGTCAAAAATAAAAACGTCAAATAAACAACAACAACGTCAAATAAACAACAACAACTAAAACAACGTCAAATAAACAACAACAACAACAACAACGTCAAATAAACAACAACACCAACAACGTCAACAACAACAATGACAACAATGTCAAATAAACAACAACAACAACGTCAACAACAACAACAATGTCAAATAAACAACAACACCGTCAAATAAACAACAACATCTAAAAAAACGTAAAATAAACAACAACAACAACAACGTCAAATAAACAACAACACCAACAACAACAACAATGTCAAATAAACAACAACAACAACGTCAACAACAACAACAATGTCAAATAAATAACAACAACAACAACGTCAAATAAACAACAACAACGTCAAATAAACAACAACAACAACAACGTCAAATAAACAACAACAACAACGTCAAATAAATAACAACAACAACAACGTAAAAACAACAACAACAACAACAACGTCAAATAAACAACAACAACGACAACAACAACGTCAAATAAACAACAGCAACAACAATAACAACGTCAAATAAACAACAATAACAACAACAACGTCAACAACAACAACGTCAAAAAAACAACAACAACATCAAATAAACAACAACAACAACAACAACGTCAAATGAACTACAGCAACAACAACGTCAAATAAACAACAACAATAACAACAACGTCAAATAAGCAACAACAACAACAACAAATACAACAACAACAACAACAACGTCAAATAACAAAAACAACGTCAAATAAACAACAATAACAACGTCAAATAAACAACAACAACAACAACGTCAAATAAACAATAATAACAACAACAACAACGTCAAATAAATAACATCAACGTCAAATAAACAACAACAACAACACCAACGTCAAATAAACAACAACAACAACAACATCAAATAAACAACAACAACAACGTCAAATAAACAACAACAATAACAACAACAACAACGTCAAATAAACAATAACAACAACGTTAAATAAACAACAACAACAACATCATCAACAACAAAAACGTCAAATAAATAACAACAACAACAACAACGTCAACAACAACAACTATGTCAAATAAACAACAACAACAACAACAACGTCATATAAACAACAATAACAACAACAATGTCAAAAACAAAAACGTCAAATAAACAACAACAACAACGTCAAATAAACAACAACAACTAAAACAACGTCAAATAAACAACAACAACAACAACAACGTCAAATAAACAACAACACCGTCAAATAAACAACAACATCTAAAACAACGTTAAATAAACAACAACAACAACAACGTCAAATAAACAACAACATCTAAAACAACGTCAAATAAACAACAACAACAACAACAACAACAATGTCAAATAAACAACAACACCAACAACGTCAACAACAACAACAACAATGTCAAATAAACAACAACAACAACGTCAACAACAACAACAATGTCAAATAAACAACAACAACATTAAATAAACAACAACAACGTCAAATAAACAACATCAATAACAACAACACCGTCAAATAAACAACAACAACAACAACGTCAAATGAACAACAACAACAACAACAACGTCAAATAAACAACAACAACACCAACAACAACGTCAAATAAACAACAACAACAACAAAAATGTCAAATAAACAACAACAACAACGTCAACAATAAAAACTACGTCAAATAAACAACAACAACAACAATGTCAACAACAACAACGTCAAATAAACAACAACAACAACGTCAAATAAACAACAACAACAACGTCAAATAAACAACAACAACTACAACAACATCAAATAAACAACAACAACAACAACGTCAAATAAACAACAACACCAACAACGTCAAGAACAACAACAACAATGTCAAATAAACAACAACAACAACGTCAACAACAACAACAATGTCAAATAAACAACAACAACAACATCAAGTAAACAACAACAACAACAACGTCAAATAAACAACCATAATAAAAACAACAACAACGTCATATAAACAACAACAACAACGTCAAATAAACAACAATAACAACAACGTCAAATAAACAACAACAACAACATCAAATAAAACAACAACAACGACAACAACAACGTCAAATAAACAACAGCAACAACAATAACAACGTCAAATAAACAACAACAACAACAACGTCAACAACAACAACGTCAAATAAACAACAACAACAACATCAAATAAACAACAACGTCAAATAAACAACAACAACAACGTCAAATAAACAACAACAATAACAACAACGTCAAATAAGCAACAACAACAACAACAAATACAACAACAACAACAACGTCAAATAACAAAAACAACGTCAAATAAACAACAATAGCAACGTCAAACAAACAACAACAACAACAACAACAACGTCAAATAAACAATAACAACAACAACGTCAAATAAATAACAACAACAACAACAACGTCAAATAAACAACAACAACACCAACGTCAAATAAGCAACAACAACATCAAATAAACAACAACAACAACAACAACGTCAAATAAACAACAACAATAACAACAACAACAACAACAACGTCAAATAAATAACAACAACAACAACAACGTCAAATAAACAAGAACAACAACGTCAAATAAACAACAACAACATCATCAACAACAAAAACGTCAAATAAACAACAACAACAACAACAACAACGTCAACAACAACAACTATGTCAAATAAACAACAACAACAACAACAACAACGTCATATAAACAACACCAACAATGTCAAAAACAAAAACGTCAAATAAACAACAACAACAACGTCAAATAAACAACAACAACTAAAACAACATCAAATAAACAACAACAACAACAACAACAACGTCAAATAAACAACAACACCAACAACGTCAACAACAACAATAACAACAATGTCAAATAAACAACAACAACAACAACATTAAATAAACAACAACAACAACAACGTCAAATAAACAACATCAATAACAACAACAACGTCAAATAAACAACAACAACAACAACGTCAAATGAACAACAACAACAACGTCAAATAAACAACAACAACAACAACGTCGAATAAACAACAACAACAACAACAAGAACAACAAAAACGTCAAATAAACAACAACAACAACGTCAACAACAAAAACTACGTCAAATAAACAGCAACAACAACAATGTCAACAACAACAATGTCAAATAAACAACAACAACAACATCAACAACAACAAAAACGTCAAATAAACAACAACAACAACGTCAAATAAACAACAACAATAACAACAACGTCAAATAAACAACAACAACTAAAACAACATCAAATAAACAACAACAACAACGTCAAATAAACAACAACGTCAACAATAACAACAACAATGTCAAATAAACTACAACAACAACGTCAACAACAACAACAATGTCAAATAAACAACAACAACAACATCAAATAAACAACAACAACAACAACAACGTCAAATAAACAACAACAATAACAACAACAACAACGTCATATAAACAACAACAACAACAACGTCAAATAAACAACAATAACAACAACGTCAAATAAACAATAACAACAACAACAACATCAACAACAACAAAAACGTCAAATAAACAACAACAACAACAACAACAACGTCAACAACAACAACTACGTCAAATAAACAACAACAACAACAACAATGTCAACATCAACAACGTCAAATAAACAACAACAACAACGTCAAATAAACAACAACAACTAAAACAACGTCAAATAAACAACAACAACAACGTCAAATAAACAACAAAACCAACAACGTCAACAACAACAACAACAACAACAATGTCAAATAAACAACAACAACAACGTCAACAACAACAACAATGTCAAATAAACAACAACAACAACATCAAATAAACAACAACAACAACAATGTCAACAACAACAACAACGTCAAATAAACAACAACTACAACGTCAAATAAACAACAACATCAACAACATCAACAACGTGAAATAAACAACAACAACAACAACTATGTCAACAACAACAACAACGTCAAATAAACAACAACAACAACAACAACGTCAACAACAACAACAACGTGAAATAAACAACAACAGCAACAACGTCAAACAAACAACAACAACAACAACAACAACAACATCGTCAAATATACAACAACAACAACGTCCAATAAACAACAACAACAATGTCAAATAAACAACAACAACAACGTCAAATAAACAACAACAATGTCAAATAAACAACAACAACAACAACGTCAAATAAACAACAACAATAACAACAACACCAACAACAACGTCAAATAAACAACAACAACAACGTTTAATAAACAACAACAACAACAACAACAACAACAACAACAACAACAATGTCAACAACAACAACTACGTCAAATAAACAACAACAACAACAATGTCAAATAAACAACAACAACGTCAACAACAACAACAATGTCAAATAAACAACAACAACAACATCAAATAAACAACAACAACAACGTCAAATAAACAACAACAATAACAACAACAACAACAACGTCAAATAAACAACAACAACAACAACAACGTCAATTAAACAACAACAACAACATCAACAACAACAACAAAAACGTCAAATAAGCAACAATAACAACATCGTCAACAACAACAACTATGTCAAATAAACAACAACAACAACAATGTCAACAACAACAATGTCAAATAAACAACAACAACGCCAAATAAACAATAACAACTAAAACAACGTCAAATAAACAACAACAACAACAACAACAACGTCAAATAAACAACAACACCACCACCAACAACAACAACAACAATGTCAAATAAACAACAACAACAACGTCAACAACAACAACAACAATGTCAAATAAACAACAACAACAACAATAACAACGCCAAATAAACAACAACAATAACAACGTCAAATAAACAACAACAACAACGTCAAATAAATAACAACAACAACAACGTCAAATAAACAACAACAACAACAACGTCAAATAAACAACAACAACAACAATAACAACGTCAAATAAACAACAACAACAAGAACGTCAACAACAACAACGTCAAATAAACAACAACAACAACATCAAATAAACAACAACAACAACGTCAAATAAACAGCAGCAACAACGTCAAATAAACAACAACAATAACAACAACGTTAAATAAGCAACAACAACAACAACAAATACAACAACAACAACAATTACAACAACAACAACAACGTCAAATAACAAAAACAACGTCAAATAAACAACAATAACAACGTCAAATAAACAACAACAACAACGTCAAATAAACAATAACAACAACAACAATGTCAAATAAATAACAACAACAACAACAACGTCAAATAAACAACAACAACACCAACGTCAAATACACAACAACAACAATATCAAATAAACAACAACAACAACAACGTCAAATAAACAACAACAATAACAACAACAACAACAACAAATACAACAACAACGTCAAATAACAAAAACAACGTCAAATAAACAACAATAACAACGTCAAATAAACAACAACAACAACAACGTCAAATAAACAATAATAACAACAACAACAACCTCAAATAAATAACAACAACGTCAAATAAACAACAACAACACCAACGTCAAATAAACAACAACAACAACATCAAATAAACAACATCAACAACGTAAAATAAAGAACAACAATAACAACAACAACAACAACGTCAAATAAACAACAACAACAACGTCAAATAAACAATAAC
Source organism: Vicia faba (assembly GCA_948472305.1). NCBI lineage: Eukaryota > Viridiplantae > Streptophyta > Magnoliopsida > Fabales > Fabaceae > Vicia > Vicia faba. Next base: position 480,318,357 of record OX451739.1, on the reverse strand, counting down.
AACAACGTTAAATAAACAACAACAACAACATCATCAACAACAAAAACGTCAAATAAATAACAACAACAACAACAACAACAACGTCAACAACAACAACTATGTCAAATAAACAACAACAACAACAACAACGTCATATAAACAACAATAACAACAACAATGTCAAAAACAAAAACGTCAAATAAACAACAACAACAACGTCAAATAAACAACAACAACTAAAACAACGTCAAATAAACAACAACAACAACAACAACAACGTCAAATAAACAACAACACCGTCAAATAAACAACAACATCTAAAACAACGTTAAATAAACAACAACAACAACAACAACAACAACGTCAAATAAACAACAACATCTAAAACAACGTCAAATAAACAACGACAACAACAACAACAATGTCAAATAAACAACAACACCAAGAACGTCAACAACAACAACAACAATGTCAAATAAACAACAACAACAACAACGTCAACAACAACAACAATGTCAAATAAACAACAACAACATTAAATAAACAACAACAACGTCAAATAAACAACATCAATAACAACAACAACGTCAAATAAACAACAACAACAACAACGTCAAATGAACAACAACAACAACAACAACGTCAAATAAACAACAACAACACCAACAACAACGTCAAATAAACAACAACAACAACAAAAATGTCAAATAAACAACAACAACAACGTCAACAATAAAAACTACGTCAAATAAACAACAACAACAATAATGTCAACAACAACAACGTCAAATAAACAACAACAACAACGTCAAATAAACAACAACAACAACGTCAAATAAACAACAACAACTACAACAACATCAAATAAACAACAACAACAACAACGTCAAATAAACAACAACACCAACAACGTCAACAACAACAACAACAATGTCAAATAAACAACAACAACAACGTCAACAACAACAACAATGTCAAATAAACAACAACAACAACATCAAGTAAACAACAACAACAACAACAACGTCAAATAAACAACCATAATAAAAACAACAACAATGTCATATAAACAACAACAACAACGTCAAATAAACAACAATAACAACAACGTCAAATAAACAACAACAACAACATCAAATAAAACAACAACAACGACAACAACAACGTCAAATAAACAACAACAACAACAATAACAACGTCAAATAAACAACAACAACAACAACGTCAAATAAACAACAACAACAACATCAAATAAACAACAACGTCAAATAAACAACAGCAACAACGTCAAATAAACAACAACAATAACAACAACGTCAAATAAGCAACAACAACAACAACAAATACAACAACAACAACAACGTCAAATAACAAAAACAACGTCAAATAAACAACAATAGCAACGTCAAACAAACAACAACAAAAACAACAACAACGTCAAATAAACAATAACAACAACAACAACGTCAAATAAATAACAACAACAACAACAACGTCAAATAAACAACAACAACACCAACGTCAAATAAGCAACAACAACATCAAATAAACAACAACAACAACAACGTCAAATAAACAACAACAATAACAACAACAACAACAACAACGTCAAATAAATAACAACAACAATAACAACGTCAAATAAACAAGAACAACAACGTCAAATAAACAACAACAACAACATCATCAACAACAAAAACGTCAAATAAACAACAACAACAAAACCGTCAACAACAACGTCAACAACAACAACTATGTCAAATAAACAACAACAACAACAACAACGTCATATAAACAACACCAACAATGTCAAAAACAAAAACGTCAAATAAACAACAACAACAACGTCAAATAAACAACAACAACTAAAACAACGTCAAATAAACAACAACAACAACAACAACGTCAAATAAACAACAACACTAACAACGTCAACAACAACAATAACAACAATGTCAAATAAACAACAACAACAACAACATTAAATAAACAACAACAACAACAACGTCAAATAAACAACATCAATAACAACAACAACGTCAAATAAACAACAACAACAATAACGTCAAATGAACAACAACCACAACGTCAAATAAACAACAACAACAACAACAACGTCAAATAAACAACAACAACAACAAGAACAATAAAGACGTCAAATAAACTACAACAACAACGTCAACAACAAAAACTACGTCAAATAAACAGCAACAACAACAATGTCAACAACAACAATGTCAAATAAACAACAACAACAACATCAACAACAACAAAAGCGTCAAATAAACAACAACAACAACGTCAAATAAACAACAACAACAACAACGTCAAATAAACAACAACAACTAAAACAACATCAAATAAACAACAACAACAACGTCAAATAAACAACAACGTCAACAACAACAACAATGTCAAATAAACAACAACAACAACGTCAACAACAACAACAATGTCAAATAAACAACAACAACAACATCAAATAAAAAACAACAACAACGTCAAATAAACAACAACAACAACGTCATATAAACAACAACAACAACAACGTCAAATAAACAACAATAACAACAACGTCAAATAAACAATAACAACAACAACAACATCAACAACAAAAAAAACGTCAAATAAACAACAACAACAACAACAACAACGTCAACAACAACAACTACGTCAAATAAACAACAACAACAACAATGTCAACATCAACAACGTCAAATAAACAACAACAACAACGTCAAATAAACAACAACAACTAAAACAACGTCAAATAAACAACAACAACAACGTCAAATAAACAACAAAACAAACAACGTCAACAACAACAACAACAACAATGTCAAATAAACAACAACAACAACAACGTCAACAACAACAATGTCAAATAAACAACAACAACAACATCAAATAAACAACAACAACAACAATGTCAACAACAACAACAACGTCAAATAAACAACAACTACAACGTCAAATAAACAACAACATCAACAACATCAACAACGTGAAATAAACAACAACAACAACTATGTCAACAATAACAACAACGTCAAATAAACAACAACAACAACAACAACGTCAACAACAACAACAACGTGAAATAAACAACAACAGCAACAACGTCAAACAAACAACAACAACAACAATAACAACATCGTCAAATATACAACAACAACAACGTCCAATAAACAACAACAACAACGTCAAATAAACAACAACAACAACGTCAAATAAACAACAACAATGTCAAATAAACAAAAACAACAACAACGTCAAATAAACAACAACAATAACAACAACACCAACAACAACGTCAAATAAACAACAACAACAACGTTTAATAAACAACAACAACAACAACAACGTCAACAACAACAACTACGTCAAATAAACAACAACAACAACAATGTCAAATAAACAACAACAACGTCAACAACAACAACAATGTCAAATAAACAACAACAACAACATCAAATAAACAACAACAACAACGTCAAATAAACAACAACAATAACAACAACAACAACAACGTCAAATAAACAACAACAACAACAACGTCAATTAAACAACAACAACAACATCAACAACAACAAAAACGTCAAATAAGCAACAATAACAACAACGTCAATAACAACAACTACGTCAAATAAACAACAACAACAACAATGTCAACAACAACAATGTCAAATAAACAACAACAACGCCAAATAAACAATAACAACTAAAACAACGTCAAATAAACAACAACAACAACAACAACGTCAAATAAACAACAACACCACCACCACCAACAACAACAACAATGTCAAATAAACAACAACAACAACGTCAACAACAACAACAACAATGTCAAATAAACAACAACAACGTCAAATAAACAACAACAATAACAACGTCAAATAAACAACAACAACAACGTCAAATAAATAACAACAACAACGTCAAATAAACAACAACAACAACAACGTTAAATAAACAACAACAACAACAATAACAACGTCAAATAAACAACAACAACAACAACGTCAACAACAACAACGTCAAATAAACAACAACAACATCAAATAAACAACAACAACAACGTCAAATAAACAGCAGCAACAACGTCAAATAAACAACAACAATAACAGCAACGTCAAATAAGCAACAACAACAACAACAAATACAACAACAACAATTACAACAACAACAACAACAACGTCAAATAACAAAAACAACGTCAAATAAACAACAATAACAACGTCAAATAAACAACAACAACAACGTAAAATAAACAATAACAACAACAACAATGTCAAATAAATAACAACAACAACAACAACGTCAAATAAACAACAACAACACCAACGTCAAATAAACAACAACAACAATATCAAATAAACAACAACAACAATGTCAAATAAACAACAACAATAACAACAACAACAACAACAACGTCAAATAAACAACAACAACAACGTCAAATAAACAATAACAACAACGTCAAATAAACAACAACAACAACATCATCAACAACAAAAACGTCAAATAAACAACAACAACAACAACAACAACAACGTCATATAAACAACACCAACAATGTCAAAAATAAAAACGTCAAATAAACAACAACAACGTCAAATAAACATAAACAACTAAAACAACGTCAAATAAACAACAACAACAACAACAACGTCAAATAAACAACAACACCAACAACGTCAACAACAACAATAACAACAATGTCAAATAAACAACAACAACAACGTCAACAACAACAACAATGTCAAATAAACAACAACACCGTCAAATAAACAACAACATCTAAAAAAACGTAAAATAAACAACAACAACAACAAAAACGTCAAATAAACAACAACACCATCAACAACAACAATGTCAAATAAACAACAACAATAACGTCAACAACAACAACAATGTCAAATAAATAACAACAACAACGTCAAATAAACAACAACAACAACAACGTCAAATAAACAACAACAACAACGTCAAATAAATAACAACAACAACAACAACGTAAAAAAAACAACAACAACAACAACGTAAAAACAACAACAACAACGACAACAACAACGTCAAATAAACAACAACACCAATAATAACAACGTCAAATAAACAACAACAACAACAACAACGTCAACAACAACAACGTCAAAAAAACAACAACAACATCAAATAAACAACAACAACAACAACGTCAAATGAACTACAGCAACAACAACGTCAAATAAACAACAACAATAACAACAACGTCAAATAAGCAGCAACAACAACAACAACAAATACAACAACAACAAAAACGTCAAATAACAAAAACAACGTCAAATAAACAACAATAACAACGTCAAATAAACAACAACAACAACAACAACAACGTCAAATAAACAATAATAACAACAACAACAACGTCAAATAAATAACAACAACGTCAAATAAACAACAACAACACCAACGTCAAATAAACAACAACAACAACATCAAATAAACAACAACAACAACGTCAAATAAACAACAACAATAACAACAACAACAACGTCAAATAAACAACAACAACAACGTCAAATAAACAATAACAACAACGTTAAATAAACCACAACAACAACATCATCAACAACAAAAACGTCAAATAAATAACAACAACAACAACAACAACGTCAACAACAACAACTATGTCAAATAAACAACAACAACAACAACGTCATATAAACAACAATAACAACAACAATGTCAAAAACAAAAACGTCAAATAAACAACAACAACAACGTCAAATAAACAACAACAACTAAAACAACGTCAAATAAACAACAACAACAACAACAACGTCAAATAAACAACAACACCGTCAAATAAACAACAACATCTAAAACAATGTTAAATAAACAACAACAACAACAACAACAACGTCAAATAAACAACAACAACAACAACAATGTCAAATAAACAACAACACCAACAACGTCAACAACAACAACAACAATGTCAAATAAACAACAACAACAACGTCAACAACAACAACAATGTCAAATAAACAACAACAACATTAAATAAACAACAACAACAACGTCAAATAAACAACATCAATAACAACAACAACGTCAAATAAACAACAACAACAACAACGTCAAATGAACAACAACAACAACAACGTCAAATAAACAACAACAACACCAACAACAACAACGTCAAATAAACAACAACAACAACAACAAAAATGTCAAATAAACAACAACAACGTCAACAATAAAAACTACGTCAAATAAACAACAACAACAACAATGTCAACAACAACAACGTCAAATAAACAACAACAACAACGTCAAATAAACAACAACAACAACAACGTCAAATAAACAACAACAACTAAAACAACATCAAATAAACAACAACAACAACAACGTCAAATAAACAACAACACCAACAACGTCAACAACAACAACAACAACAATGTCAAATAAACAACAACAACAACGTCAACAACAACAATGTCAAATAAACAACAACAACATCAAGTAAACAACAACAACAACAACGTCAAATAAACAACCACAATAAAAACAACAACAACGTCATATAAACAACAACAACAACGTCAAATAAACAACAATAACAACAACGTCAAATAAACAACAACAACAACAACATCAAATAAAACAACAACAATGACAACAACAACGTCAAATAAACAACAGCAACAACAATAACAACGTCAAATAAACAACAACAACAACAACAACGTCAACAACAACAACGTCAAATAAACAACAACAACATCAAATAAACAACAACAACAACAACGTCAAATAAACAACAGCAACAACGTCAAATAAACAACAACAATAACAACAACGTCAAATAAGCAACAACAACAACAATAAATACAACAACAACAACGTCAAATAACAAAAACAACGTCAAATAAACAACAATAGCAACGTCAAACAAACAACAACAACAACAACAACAACGTCAAATAAACAATAACAACAACAACAACGTCAAATAAATAACAACAACAACAACAACGTCAAATAAACAACAACAACACCAACGTCAAATAAACAACAACAACATCAAATAAACAACAACAACAACAACAACGTCAAATAAACAACAACAATAACAACAACAACAACAACAACGTCAAATAAATAACAACAACAACAACGTCAAATAAACAAGAACAACAACGTCAAATAAACAACAACAACAACATAATCAACAACAAAAACGTCAAATAAACAACAACAACAACAACGTCAACAACAACAACTATGTCAAATAAACAACAACAACAACAACAACGTCATATAAACAACACCAACAATGTCAAAAACAAAAACGTCAAATAAACAACAACAACAACGTCAAATAAACAACAACAACTAAAACAACGTCAAATAAACAACAACAACAACAACGTCAAATAAACAACAACACCAACAACGTCAACAACAACAATAACAACAATGTCAAATAAACAACAACAACAACAACATTAAATAAACAAATACAACAACAACGTCAAATAAACAACATCAATAACAACAACAACGTCAAATAAACAACAACAACAACAACGTCAAATGAACAACAACAACAACAACGTCAAATAAACAACAACAACAACAACAACGTCAAATAAACAACAACAACAACAACAACAAGAACAACAAAAACGTCAAATAAACAACAACAACAACAACGTCAACAATAAAAACTACGTCAAATAAACAGCAACAACAACAATGTCAACAACAACAATGTCAAATAAACAATAACAACAACATCAACAACAACAAAAACGTCAAATAAACAACTACAACAACGTCAAATAAACAACAACAACAACGTCAAATAAACAACAACAACTAAAACAACATCAAATAAACAACAACAACAACGTCAAATAAACAACAACGTCAACAACAACAACAATGTCAAATAAACAACAACAACAACAACGTCATAAAAACAACAACAATGTCAAATAAACAACAACAACAACAACATCAAATAAACAACAACAACAACAACGTCAAATAAACAACAACAATAACAACAACAACAACGTCATATAAACAACAACAACAACAACGTCAAATAAACAACAATAACAACAACGTCAAATAAACAACAACAACAACAACATCAACAACAACAAAAACGTCAAATAAACAACAACAACAACAACAACAACGTCAACAACAACAACTACGTCAAATAAACAACAACAACGACAATGTCAACATCAACAACGTCAAATAAACAACAACAACAACATCAAATAAACAACAACAACTAAAACAACGTCAAATAAACAACAACAACAACGTCAAATAAACAACAAAACCAACAACGTCAACAACAACAACAACAACAACAACAATGTCAAATAAACAACAACAACAACAACGTCAACAACAACAACAATGTCAAATAAACAACAACAACAACATCAAATAAACAACAACAACAACAATGTCAACTACAACAACAACGTCAAATAAACAACAACTACAACGTCAAATAAACAACAACATCAACAACATCAACAACGTGAAATAAACAACAACAACAACAACAACTATGTCAACAACAACAACAACGTCAAATAAACAACAACAACAACAACGTCAACAATAACAACAACGTGAAATAAACAACAACAGCAACAACGTCAAACAAACAACAACAACATCGTCAAATATACAACAACAACAACGTCAAATAAACAACAACAACAACGTCAAATAAACAACAACAACAACGTCAAATAAACAACAACAATGTCAAATAAACAACAACAATAACAACGTCAAATGAACAACAACAATAACAACAACACCAACAACAACGTCAAATAAACAACAACAACAACGTCAAATAAACAACAACAACAACAACAACAACAACGTCAACAACAACAACTACGTCAAATAAACAACAACAACGTCAACAACAACAACAATGTCAAATAAACAACAACAACAACATCAAATAAACAACAACAACAACGTCAAATAAACAACAACAATAACAACAACAACAACAACGTCAAATAAACAACAACAACAACAACAACGTCAAATAAACAACAACAACAACATCAACAACAACAAAAACGTCAAATAAGCAACAACAACAACAACGTCAACAACTACAACTATGTCAAATAAACAACAACAACAACAATGTCAACAACAACAATGTCGAATAAACAACAACAATGCCAAATAAACAATAACAACTAAAACAACGTCAAATAAACAACAACAACAACGTCAAATAAACAACAACACCACCAACAACAACAACAACAATGTCAAATAAACAACAACAACAACGTCAACAACAACAAAAACAATGTCAAATAAACAACAACAACAACAACAACGTCAAATAAACAACAACAACAATAACGTCAAATAAACAACAACAACAACGTCAAATAAATAACAACAACAACAACGTCAAATAAACAACAACAACAACAACGTCAAATAAACAACAACAACAATAATAACAACGTCAAATAAACAACAACAACAACAACGTCAACAACAACAACGTCAAATAAACAACAACAACAACATCAAATAAACAACAACAACAACGTCAAATAAACAACAGCAACAACGTCAAATAAACAACAACAATAACAACAACGTCAAATAAGCAACAACAACAACAAATACAACAACAACAACAACGTCAAATAACAAAAACAACGTCAAATAAACAACAATAATAACGTCAAATAAACAACAACAACGTCAAATAAACAATAACAACAACAACAATGTCAAATAAATAACAACAACAACAACAACATCAAATAAACAACAACAACACCAACGTCAAATAAGCAACAACAACAATATCAAATAAACAACAACAACAACAACAACAACGTCAAATAAACAACAACAATAACAACAACAACAACGTCAAATAAACAACAACAACAACGTCAAATAAACAATAACAACAACGTCAAATAAACAACAACAACAACATCATCAACAACAAAAACGTCAAATAAACAACAACAACAACAACAATGTCATATAAACAACACCAACAATGTCAAAAATAAAAACGTCAAATAAACAACAACAACAACGTCAAATAAACAACAACAACTAAAACAACGTCAAATAAACAACAACAACAACAACAACGTCAAATAAACAACAACACCAACAACGTCAACAACAACAATAACAACAATGTCAAATAAACAACAACAACAACAATGTCAAATAAACAACAACACCGTCAAATAAACAACAACATCTAAAACAACGTTAAATAAACAACAACAACAACAACAACAACGTCAAATAAACAACAACATCTAAAACAACGTCAAATAAACAACAACAACAACAACGTCAAATAAACAACAACACCAACAACGTCAACAACAACAACAACAATGTCAAATAAACAACAACAACAACAACAACAACGTCAACAACAACAACAATGTCAAATAAACAACAACAACAACAACATTAAATAAACAACAACAACAACAACAACGTTAAATAAACAACATCAATAACAACAACAACGTCATATAAACAACAACAACAACGTCAAATGAACAACAACAACAACAACAACGTCAAATAAACAACAACAACAACAACGTCAACAACAACAATAACGTCAAATAAACAACAACAACAACAACGTCAAATAAACAACAACAACAACAACGTCAAATAAACAACAGCAACAACAACGTCAAATAAACAACAACAATAACAACAACGTCAAATAAGCAGCAACAACAACAACAACAAATACAACAACAACAACAACGTCAAATAACAAAAACAACGTCAAATAAACAACAATAAAAACGTCAAATAAACAACAACAACAACAACGTCAAATAAACAATAACAACAACAACGACGTCAAATAAATAACAACAATAACAACGTCAAATAAACAACAACAACAACAACACCAACGTCAAATAAACAACAACAACAACATCAAATAAACAACAAGAACAACAACGTCAAATAAACAACAACAATAACAACAACAACAACAACGTCAAATAAACAACAACAACAACGTCAAAAACACAATAACAACAACGTCAAATAAACAACAACAACAACAACAACAACATCAACAACAACAAAAATGTCAAATAAACAACAATAACAACAATGTCAACAACAACAACAACGTCGAATAAACAACAACAACAACGTCAAATAAACAACAACAACAACGTCAAATAAACAACAACATCTAAAACAACGTCAAATAAACAACAACAACAACAACGTCAAATAAACAACAACACCAACAACGTCAACAACAACAACAACAATGTCAAATAAACAACAACAACAACAACAACAACGTCAACAACAACAACAATGTCAAATAAACAACAACAACAACATCAAATAAACAACAACAACAACAATGTCAACAACATCAACAACATCAACAACGTGAAATAAACAACAACAACAACTATGTCAACAACAACAACAACGTCAAATAAACAACAACAACAACAACAACGTCAACAACAACAACAACGTGAAATAAACAACAACAGCAACAACGTCAAACAAACAACAACAACAACAACAACAACATCGTCAAATATACAACAACAACAACGTCCAATAAACAACAACAACAACGTCAAATAAACAACAACAACAACGTCAAATAAACAACAACAATGTCAAATAAACAAAAACAACAACAACGTCAAATAAACAACAACAATAACAACAACACCAACAACAACGTCAAATAAACAACAACAACAACGTTTAATAAACAACAACAACAACAACAACGTCAACAACAACAACTACGTCAAATAAACAACAACAACAACAATGTCAAATAAACAACAACAACGTCAACAACAACAACAATGTCAAATAAACAACAACAACAACATCAAATAAACAACAACAACAACGTCAAATAAACAACAACAATAACAACAACAACAACAACGTCAAATAAACAACAACAACAACAACGTCAATTAAACAACAACAACAACATCAACAACAACAAAAACGTCAAATAAGCAACAATAACAACAACGTCAATAACAACAACTACGTCAAATAAACAACAACAACAACAATGTCAACAACAACAATGTCAAATAAACAACAACAACGCCAAATAAACAATAACAACTAAAACAACGTCAAATAAACAACAACAACAACAACAACGTCAAATAAACAACAACACCACCACCACCAACAACAACAACAATGTCAAATAAACAACAACAACAACGTCAACAACAACAACAACAATGTCAAATAAACAACAACAACGTCAAATAAACAACAACAATAACAACGTCAAATAAACAACAACAACAACGTCAAATAAATAACAACAACAACGTCAAATAAACAACAACAACAACAACGTTAAATAAACAACAACAACAACAATAACAACGTCAAATAAACAACAACAACAACAACGTCAACAACAACAACGTCAAATAAACAACAACAACATCAAATAAACAACAACAACAACATCAAATAAACAGCAGCAACAACGTCAAATAAACAACAACAATAACAGCAACGTCAAATAAGCAACAACAACAACAACAAATACAACAACAACAATTACAACAACAACAACAACAACGTCAAATAACAAAAACAACGTCAAATAAACAACAATAACAACGTCAAATAAACAACAACAACAACGTAAAATAAACAATAACAACAACAACAATGTCAAATAAATAACAACAACAACAACAACGTCAAATAAACAACAACAACACCAACGTCAAATAAACAACAACAACAATATCAAATAACCAACAACAACAATGTCAAATAAACAACAACAATAACAACAACAACAACAACAACGTCAAATAAACAACAACAACAACGTCAAATAAACAATAACAACAACGTCAAATAAACAACAACAACAACATCATCAACAACAAAAACGTCAAATAAACAACAACAACAACAACAACAACAACGTCATATAAACAACACCAACAATGTCAAAAATAAAAACGTCAAATAAACAACAACAACGTCAAATAAACATAAACAACTAAAACAACGTCAAATAAACAACAACAACAACAACAACAACGTCAAATAAACAACAACACCAACAACGTCAACAACAACAATAACAACAATGTCAAATAAACAACAACAACAACGTCAACAACAACAACAATGTCAAATAAACAACAACACCGTCAAATAAACAACAACATCTAAAAAAACGTAAAATAAACAACAACAACAACAAAAACGTCAAATAAACAACAACACCATCAACAACAACAATGTCAAATAAACAACAACAATAACGTCAACAACAACAACAATGTCAAATAAATAACAACAACAACGTCAAATAAACAACAACAACAACAACGTCAAATAAACAACAACAACAACGTCAAATAAATAACAACAACAACAACAACGTAAAAAAAACAACAACAACAACAACGTAAAAACAACAACAACAACGACAACAACAACGTCAAATAAACAACAACACCAACAATAACAACGTCAAATAAACAACAACAACAACAACAACGTCAACAACAACAACGTCAAAAAAACAACAACAACATCAAATAAACAACAACAACAACAACGTCAAATGAACTACAGCAACAACAACGTCAAATAAACAACAACAATAACAACAACGTCAAATAAGCAGCAACAACAACAACAAATACAACAACAACAAAAACGTCAAATAACAAAAACAACGTCAAATAAACAACAATAACAACGTCAAATAAACAACAACAACAACAACAACAACGTCAAATAAACAATAATAACAACAACAACAACGTCAAATAAATAACAACAACGTCAAATAAACAACAACAACACCAACGTCAAATAAACAACAACAACAACATCAAATAAACAACAACAACAACGTCAAATAAACAACAACAATAACAACAACAACAACGTCAAATAAACAACAACAACAACGTCAAATAAACAATAACAACAACGTTAAATAAACCACAACAACAACATCATCAACAACAAAAACGTCAAATAAATAACAACAACAACAACAACAACGTCAACAACAACAACTATGTCAAATAAACAACAACAACAACAACGTCATATAAACAACAATAACAACAACAATGTCAAAAACAAAAACGTCAAATAAACAACAACAACAACGTCAAATAAACAACAACAACTAAAACAACGTCAAATAAACAACAACAACAACAACAACGTCAAATAAACAACAACACCGTCAAATAAACAACAACATCTAAAACAATGTTAAATAAACAACAACAACAACAACAACAACGTCAAATAAACAACAACAACAACAACAATGTCAAATAAACAACAACACCAACAACGTCAACAACAACAACAACAATGTCAAATAAACAACAACAACAACGTCAACAACAACAACAATGTCAAATAAACAACAACAACATTAAATAAACAACAACAACAACGTCAAATAAACAACATCAATAACAACAACAACGTCAAATAAACAACAACAACAACAACGTCAAATGAACAACAACAACAACGTCAAATAAACAACAACAACACCAACAACAACAACGTCAAATAAACAACAACAACAACAACAAAAATGTCAAATAAACAACAACAACGTCAACAATAAAAACTACGTCAAATAAACAACAACAACAACAATGTCAACAACAACAACGTCAAATAAACAACAACAACAACGTCAAATAAACAACAACAACAACAACGTCAAATAAACAACAACAACTAAAACAACATCAAATAAACAACAACAACAACAACGTCAAATAAACAACAACACCAACAACGTCAACAACAACAACAACAATGTCAAATAAACAACAACAACAACGTCAACAACAACAATGTCAAATAAACAACAACAACAACATCAAGTAAACAATAACAACAACAACGTCAAATAAACAACCACAATAAAAACAACAACAACGTCATATAAACAACAACAACAACGTCAAATAAACAACAATAACAACAACGTCAAATAAACAACAACAACAACAACATCAAATAAAACAACAACAATGACAACAACAACGTCAAATAAACAACAGCAACAACAATAACAACGTCAAATAAACAACAACAACAACAACAACGTCAACAACAACAACGTCAAATAAACAACAACAACATCAAATAAACAACAACAACAACAACGTCAAATAAACAACAGCAACAACGTCAAATAAACAACAACAATAACAACAACGTCAAATAAGCAACAACAACAACAATAAATACAACAACAACAACGTCAAATAACAAAAACAACGTCAAATAAACAACAATAGCAACGTCAAACAAACAACAACAACAACAACAACAACGTCAAATAAACAATAACAACAACAACAACGTCAAATAAATAACAACAACAACAACAACGTCAAATAAACAACAACAACACCAACGTCAAATAAACAACAACAACATCAAATAAACAACAACAACAACAACAACGTCAAATAAACAACAACAATAACAACAACAACAACAACAACGTCAAATAAATAACAACAACAACAACGTCAAATAAACAAGAACAACAACGTCAAATAAACAACAACAACAACATAATCAACAACAAAAACGTCAAATAAACAACAACAACAACAACGTCAACAACAACAACTATGTCAAATAAACAACAACAACAACAACAACGTCATATAAACAACACCAACAATGTCAAAAACAAAAACGTCAAATAAACAACAACAACAACGTCAAATAAACAACAACAACTAAAACAACGTCAAATAAACAACAACAACAACAACGTCAAATAAACAACAACACCAACAACGTCAACAACAACAATAACAACAATGTCAAATAAACAACAACAACAACAACATTAAATAAACAAATACAACAACAACGTCAAATAAATAACATCAATAACAACAACAACGTCAAATAAACAACAACAACAACAACGTCAAATGAACAACAACAACAACAACGTCAAATAAACAACAACAACAACAACGTCAAATAAACAACAACAACAACAACAACAAGAACAACAAAAACGTCAAATAAACAACAACAACAACAACGTCAACAATAAAAACTACGTCAAATAAACAGCAACAACAACAATGTCAACAACAACAATGTCAAATAAACAATAACAACAACATCAACAACAACAAAAACGTCAAATAAACAACTACAACAACGTCAAATAAACAACAACAACAACGTCAAATAAACAACAACAACTAAAACAACATCAAATAAACAACAACAACAACGTCAAATAAACAACAACGTCAACAACAACAACAATGTCAAATAAACAACAACAACAACAACGTCATAAAAACAACAACAATGTCAAATAAACAACAACAACAACAACATCAAATAAACAACAACAACAACAACGTCAAATAAACAACAACAATAACAACAACAACAACGTCATATAAACAACAACAACAACAACGTCAAATAAACAACAATAACAACAACGTCAAATAAACAACAACAACAACAACATCAACAACAACAAAAACGTCAAATAAACAACAACAACAACAACAACAACGTCAACAACAACAACTACGTCAAATAAACAACAACAACGACAATGTCAACATCAACAACGTCAAATAAACAACAACAACAACATCAAATAAACAACAACAACTAAAACAACGTCAAATAAACAACAACAACAACGTCAAATAAACAACAAAACCAACAACGTCAACAACAACAACAACAACAACAACAATGTCAAATAAACAACAACAACAACAACGTCAACAACAACAACAATGTCAAATAAACAACAACAACAACATCAAATAAACAACAACAACAACAATGTCAACTACAACAACAACGTCAAATAAACAACAACTACAACGTCAAATAAACAACAACATCAACAACATCAACAACGTGAAATAAACAACAACAACAACAACAACTATGTCAACAACAACAACAACGTCAAATAAACAACAACAACAACAACGTCAACAATAACAACAACGTGAAATAAACAACAACAGCAACAACGTCAAACAAACAACAACAACATCGTCAAATATACAACAACAACAACGTCCAATAAACAACAACAACAACGTCAAATAAACAACAACAACAACGTCAAATAAACAACAACAATGTCAAATAAACAACAACAATAACAACGTCAAATAAACAACAACAATAACAACAACACCAACAACAACGTCAAATAAACAACAACAACAACGTCAAATAAACAACAACAACAACAACAACAACGTCAACAACAACAACTACGTCAAATAAACAACAACAACGTCAACAACAACAACAATGTCAAATAAACAACAACAACAACATCAAATAAACAACAACAACAACGTCAAATAAACAACAACAATAACAACAACAACAACAACGTCAAATAAACAACAACAACAATAACAACGTCAAATAAACAACAACAACAACATCAACAACAACAAAAACGTCAAATAAGCAACAACAACAACAACGTCAACAACTACAACTATGTCAAATAAACAACAACAACAACAATGTCAACAACAACAATGTCAAATAAACAACAACAATGCCAAATAAACAATAACAACTAAAACAACGTCAAATAAACAACAACAACAACGTCAAATAAACAACAACACCACCAACAACAACAACAACAATGTCAAATAAACAACAACAACAACGTCAACAACAACAAAAACAATGTCAAATAAACAACAACAACAACAACAACGTCAAATAAACAACAACAACAATAACGTCAAATAAACAACAACAACAACGTCAAATAAATAACAACAACAACAACGTCAAATAAACAACAACAACAACAACGTCAAATAAACAACAACAACAATAATAACAACGTCAAATAAACAACAACAACAACAACGTCAACAACAACAACGTCAAATAAACAACAACAACAACATCAAATAAACAACAATAACAACGTCAAATAAACAACAGCAACAACGTCAAATAAACAACAACAATAACAACAACGTCAAATAAGCAACAACAACAACAAATACAACAACAACAACAACGTCAAATAACAAAAACAACGTCAAATAAACAACAATAATAACGTCAAATAAACAACAACAACGTCAAATAAACAATAACAACAACAACAATGTCAAATAAATAACAACAACAACAACAACATCAAATAAACAACAACAACACCAACGTCAAATAAGCAACAACAACAATATCAAATAAACAACAACAACAACAACAACAACAACGTCAAATAAACAACAACAATAACAACAACAACAACGTCAAATAAACAACAACAACAACGTCAAATAAACAATAACAACAACGTCAAATAAACAACAACAACAACATCATCAACAACAAAAACGTCAAATAAACAACAACAACAACAACAATGTCATATAAACAACACCAACAATGTCAAAAATAAAAACGTCAAATAAACAACAACAACAACGTCAAATAAACAACAACAACTAAAACAACGTCAAATAAACAACAACAACAACAACAACGTCAAATAAACAACAACACCAACAACGTCAACAACAACAATAACAACAATGTCAAATAAACAACAACAACAACAACAATGTCAAATAAACAACAACACCGTCAAATAAACAACAACATCTAAAACAACGTTAAATAAACAACAACAACAACAACAACGTCAAATAAACAACAACATCTAAAACAACGTCAAATAAACAACAACAACAACAACGTCAAATAAACAACAACACCAACAACGTCAACAACAACAACAACAACAATGTCAAATAAACAACAACAACAACAACAACAACGTCAACAACAACAACAATGTCAAATAAACAACAACAACAACAACATTAAATAAACAACAACAACAACAACAACGTTAAATAAACAACATCAATAACAACAACAACGTCATATAAACAACAACAACAACGTCAAATGAACAACAACAACAACAACAACATCAAATAAACAACAACAACAACAACGTCAACAACAACAATAACGTCAAATAAACAACAACAACAACAACGTCAAATAAACAACAACAACAACAACGTCAAATAAACAACAGCAACAACAACGTCAAATAAACAACAACAATAACAACAACGTCAAATAAGCAGCAACAACAACAACAACAAATACAACAACAACAACAACGTCAAATAACAAAAACAACGTCAAATAAACAACAATAAAAACGTCAAATAAACAACAACAACAACAACGTCAAATAAACAATAACAACAACAACGACGTCAAATAAATAACAACAATAACAACGTCAAATAAACAACAACAACAACAACACCAACGTCAAATAAACAACAACAACAACATCAAATAAACAACAAGAACAACAACGTCAAATAAACAACAACAATAACAACAACAACAACAACAACGTCAAATAAACAACAACAACAACGTCAAAAACACAATAACAACAACGTCAAATAAACAACAACAACAACAACAACAACATCAACAACAACAAAAATGTCAAATAAACAACAATAACAACAATGTCAACAACAACAACAACGTCGAATAAACAACAACAACAACGTCAAATAAACAACAACAACAACGTCAAATAAACAACAACATCTAAAACAACGTCAAATAAACAACAACAACAACAACAACGTCAAATAAACAACAACACCAACAACGTCAACAACAACAACAACAATGTCAAATAAACAACAACAACAACAACAACAACGTCAACAACAACAACAATGTCAAATAAACAACAACAACAACAACATTAAATAAACAACAACAACAACAACAACGTTAAATAAACAACATCAATAACCACAACAACGTCATATAAACAACAACAACAACGTCAAATGAACAACAACAACAACAACAACAACGTCAAATAAACAACAACAACAACAACGTCAACAACAACAATAACGTCAAATAAACAACAACAACAACAACAACGTCAAATAAACAACAACAACAACAACGTCAAATAAACAACAGCAACAACAACGTCAAATAAACAACAACAATAACAACAACGTCAAATAAGCAGCAACAACAACAACAACAAATACAACAACAACAACAACGTCAAATAACAAAAACAACGTCAAATAAACAACAATAAAAACGTCAAATAAACAACAACAACAACAACGTCAAATAAACAATAACAACAACAACAACGTCAAATAAATAACAACAATAACAACGTCAAATAAACAACAACAACAACAACACCAACGTCAAATAAACAACAACAACAACATCAAATAAACAACAAGAACAACAACGTCAAATAAACAACAACAATAACAACAACAACAACAACGTCAAATAAACAACAACAACAACGTCAAAAACACAATAACAACAACGTCAAATAAACAACAACAACAACAACAACAACATCAACAACAACAAAAATGTCAAATAAACAACAATAACAACAATGTCAACAACAACAACAACGTCGAATAAACAACAACAACAACGTCAAATAAACAACAACAACAACGTCAAATAAACAACAACATCTAAAACAACGTCAAATAAACAACAACAACAACAACGTCAAATAAACAACAACACCAACAACGTCAACAACAACAACAACAATGTCAAATAAACAACAACAACAACGTCAACAACAACAACAATGTCAAATAAACAACAACAACAACAACATCAAATAAACAACAACAACAACGTCAAATAAACAACAACAATAACAACAACAACAACGTCATATAAACAACAACAACAACAACATCAAATAAACAACAATAACAACAACGTCAAATAAACAACAACAACAACAACAACAACATCAACAACAACAAAAACGTCAAATAAACAACAACAACGTCAATAACAACAACTACATCAAATAAACAACAACAACAACAAATACAACATCAACAACGTCAAATAAACAACAACAACAACGTCAAATAAACAACAACAACTAAAACAACGTCAAATAAACAACAACAACAACGTCAAATAAACAACAAAACCAACAACGTCAACAACAACAACAACAACAACAACAATGTCAAATAAACAACAACAACAACAACGTCAACAACAACAACAATGACAAATAAACAACAACAACAACAACATCAAATAAACAACAACAACAACAATGTCAACAACAACAACAACGTCAAATAAACAACAACATCAACAACATCAACAACGTGAAATAAACAACAACAACAACAACAACAACGTCAAATAAACAATAATAACAACAACAACGTCAAATAAATAACAACAACGTCAAATAAACAACAACAACACCAACGTCAAATAAACAACAACAACAACATCAAATAAACAACAACAACAACGTCAAATAAACAACAACAATAACAACAACAACAACGTCAAATAAACAACAACAACAACGTCAAATAAACAATAACAACAACGTTAAATAAACCACAACAACAACATCATCAACAACAAAAACGTCAAATAAATAACAACAAAAACAACAACAACGTCAACAACAACAACTATGTCAAATAAACAACAACAACAACAACGTCATATAAACAACAATAACAACAACAATGTCAAAAACAAAAACGTCAAATAAACAACAACAACAACGTCAAATAAACAACAACAACTAAAACAACGTCAAATAAACAACAACAACAACAACAACAACGTCAAATAAACAACAACACCGTCAAATAAACAACAACATCTAAAACAACGTTAAATAAACAACAACAACAACAACAACAACAACAACGTCAAATAAACAACAACAACAACAACAACAATGTTAAATAAACAACAACACCAACAACGTCAACAACAACAACAACAATGTCAAATAAACAACAACAACAACGTCAACAACAACAACAATGTCAAATAAACAACAACAACAACAACAACATTAAATAAACAACAACAACAACGTCAAATAAACAACATCAATAACAACAACAACGTCAAATAAACAACAACAACAACAACGTCAAATGAACAACAACAACAACAACAACAACGTCAAATAAACAACAACAACACCAACAAGAACAACGTCAAATAAACAACAACAACAACAACAAAAATGTCAAATAAACAACAACAACAACGTCAACAATAAAAACTACGTCAAATAAACAACAACAACAACAATGTCAACAACAACAACGTCAAATAAACAACAACAACAACGTCAAATAAACAACAACAACAACAACGTCAAATAAACAACAACAACTAAAACAACATCAAATAAACAACAACAACAACAACGTCAAATAAACAACAACACCAACAACGTCAACAACAACAACAACAACAATGTCAAATAAACAACAACAACAACGTCAACAACAACAATGTCAAATAAACAACAACAACAACATCAAGTAAACAACAACAACAACAACGTCAAATAAACAACCACAATAAAAACAACAACAACGTCATATAAACAACAACAACAACGTCAAATAAACAACAATAACAACAACGTCAAATAAACAACAACAACAACAACATCAAATAAAACAACAACAATGACAACAACAACGTCAAATAAACAACAGCAACAACAATAACAACGTCAAATAAACAACAACAACAACAACAACAACGTCAACAACAACAACGTCAAATAAACAACAACAACATCAAATAAACAACAACAACAACAACAACAACGTCAAATAAACAACAGCAACAACGTCAAATAAACAACAACAATAACAACAACGTCAAATAAGCAACAACAACAACAATAAATACAACAACAACAACGTCAAATAACAAAAACAACGTCAAATAAACAACAATAGCAACGTCAAACAAACAACAACAACAACAACAACAACAACAACGTCAAATAAACAATAACAACAACAACAACGTCAAATAAATAACAACAACAACAACAACGTCAAATAAACAACAACAACACCAACGTCAAATAAACAACAACAACATCAAATAAACAACAACAACAACAACAACGTCAAATAAACAACAACAATAACAACAACAACAACAACAACAACAACGTCAAATAAATAACAACAACAACAACAACGTCAAATAAAAAAGAACAACAACGTCAAATAAACAACAACAACAACATCATCAACAACAAAAACGTCAAATAAACAACAACAACAACAACGTCAACAACAACAACTATGTCAAATAAACAACAACAACAACAACAACGTCATATAAACAACACCAACAATGTCAAAAACAAAATCGTCAAATAAACAACAACAACAACGTCAAATAAACAACAACAACTAAAACAACGTCAAATAAACAACAACAACAACAACGTCAAATAAACAACAACACCAACAACGTCAACAACAACAATAACAACAATGTCAAATAAACAACAACAACAACAACATTAAATAAACAAATACAACAACAACGTCAAATAAACAACATCAATAACAACAACAACGTCAAATAAACAACAACAACAACAACGTCAAATGAACAACAACAACAACAACGTCAAATAAACAACAACAACAACAACGTCAAATAAACAACAACAACAAGAACAACAAGAACAACAAAAACGTCAAATAAACAACAACAACAACAACGTGAACAATAAAAACTACGTCAAATAAACAGCAACAACAACAATGTCAACAACAACAATGTCAAATAAACAATAACAACAACATCAACAACAACAAAAACGTCAAATAAACAACAACAACAACGTCAAATAAACAACAACAACAACAACGTCAAATAAACAACAACAACTAAAACAACATCAAATAAACAACAACAACAACGTCAAATAAACAACAACGTCAACAACAACAACAATGTCAAATAAACAACAACAACAACAACAACGTCATAAAAACAACAACAATGTCAAATAAACAACAACAACAACAACATCAAATAAACAACAACAACAACAACGTCAAATAAACAACAACAATAACAACAACAACAACGTCATATAAACAACAACAACAACAACATCAAATAAACAACAATAACAACAACGTCAAATAAACAACAACAACAACAACATCAACAACAACAAAAACGTCAATTAAACAACAACAACAACAACAACAACGTCAACAACAACAACTACGTCAAATAAACAACAACAACGACAATGTCAACATCAACAACGTCAAATAAACAACAACAACAACGTCAAATAAACAACAACAACTAAAACAACGTCAAATAAACAACAACAACAACGTCAAATAAACAACAAAACCAACAACGTCAACAACAACAACAACAACAACAACAATGTCAAATAAACAACAACAACAACAACGTCAACAACAACAACAATGACAAATAAACAACAACAACAACAACATCAAATAAACAACAACAACAACAATGTCAACAACAACAACAACGTCAAATAAACAACAACATCAACAACATCAACAACGTGAAATAAACAACAACAACAACAACAACAACGTCAAATAAACAATAATAACAACAACAACGTCAAATAAATAACAACAACGTCAAATAAACAACAACAACACCAACGTCAAATAAACAACAACAACAACATCAAATAAACAACAACAACAACGTCAAATAAACAACAACAATAACAACAACAACAACGTCAAATAAACAACAACAACAACGTCAAATAAACAATAACAACAACGTTAAATAAACCACAACAACAACATCATCAACAACAAAAACGTCAAATAAATAACAACAAAAACAACAACAACGTCAACAACAACAACTATGTCAAATAAACAACAACAACAACAACGTCATATAAACAACAATAACAACAACAATGTCAAAAACAAAAACGTCAAATAAACAACAACAACAACGTCAAATAAACAACAACAACTAAAACAACGTCAAATAAACAACAACAACAACAACAACAACGTCAAATAAACAACAACACCGTCAAATAAACAACAACATCTAAAACAACGTTAAATAAACAACAACAACAACAACAACAACAACAACGTCAAATAAACAACAACAACAACAACAACAATGTTAAATAAACAACAACACCAACAACGTCAACAACAACAACAACAATGTCAAATAAACAACAACAACAACGTCAACAACAACAACAATGTCAAATAAACAACAACAACATTAAATAAACAACAACAACAACGTCAAATAAACAACATCAATAACAACAACAACGTCAAATAAACAACAACAACAACAACGTCAAATGAACAACAACAACAACAACAACGTCAAATAAACAACAACAACACCAACAACAACAACGTCAAATAAACAACAACAACAACAACAAAAATGTCAAATAAACAACAACAACAACGTCAACAATAAAAACTACGTCAAATAAACAACAACAACAACAATGTCAACAACAACAACGTCAAATAAACAACAACAACAACGTCAAATAAACAACAACAACAACAACGTCAAATAAACAACAACAACTAAAACAACATCAAATAAACAACAACAACAACAACGTCAAATAAACAACAACACCAACAACGTCAACAACAACAACAACAACAATGTCAAATAAACAACAACAACAACGTCAACAACAACAATGTCAAATAAACAACAACAACAACATCAAGTAAACAACAACAACAACAACGTCAAATAAACAACCACAATAAAAACAACAACAACGTCATATAAACAACAACAACAACGTCAAATAAACAACAATAACAACAACGTCAAATAAACAACAACAACATCAAATAAAACAACAACAATGACAACAACAACGTCAAATAAACAACAGCAACAACAATAACAACGTCAAATAAACAACAACAACAACAACAACAACGTCAACAACAACAACGTCAAATAAACAACAACAACATCAAATAAACAACAACAACAACAACAACAACGTCAAATAAACAACAGCAACAACGTCAAATAAACAACAACAATAACAACAACGTCAAATAAGCAACAACAACAACAATAAATACAACAACAACAACGTCAAATAACAAAAACAACGTCAAATAAACAACAATAGCAACGTCAAACAAACAACAACAACAACAACAACAACAACGTCAAATAAACAATAACAACAACAACAACGTCAAATAAATAACAACAACAACAACAACGTCAAATAAACAACAACAACACCAACGTCAAATAAACAACAACAACATCAAATAAACAACAACAACAACAACAACGTCAAATAAACAACAACAATAACAACAACAACAACAACAACAACAACAACGTCAAATAAATAACAACAACAACAACAACGTCAAATAAAAAAGAACAACAACGTCAAATAAACAACAACAACAACATCATCAACAACAAAAACGTCAAATAAACAACAACAACAACAACGTCAACAACAACAACTATGTCAAATAAACAACAACAACAACAACAACGTCATATAAACAACACCAACAATGTCAAAAACAAAATCGTCAAATAAACAACAACAACAACGTCAAATAAACAACAACAACTAAAACAACGTCAAATAAACAACAACAACAACAACGTCAAATAAACAACAACACCAACAACGTCAACAACAACAATAACAACAATGTCAAATAAACAACAACAACAACAACATTAAATAAACAAATACAACAACAACGTCAAATAAACAACATCAATAACAACAACAACGTCAAATAAACAACAACAACAACAACGTCAAATGAACAACAACAACAACAACGTCAAATAAACAACAACAACAACAACGTCAAATAAACAACAACAACAAGAACAACAAGAACAACAAAAACGTCAAATAAACAACAACAACAACAACGTGAACAATAAAAACTACGTCAAATAAACAGCAACAACAACAATGTCAACAACAACAATGTCAAATAAACAATAACAACAACATCAACAACAACAAAAACGTCAAATAAACAACAACAACAACGTCAAATAAACAACAACAACAACAACGTCAAATAAACAACAACAACTAAAACAACATCAAATAAACAACAACAACAACGTCAAATAAACAACAACGTCAACAACAACAACAATGTCAAATAAACAACAACAACAACAACAACGTCATAAAAACAACAACAATGTCAAATAAACAACAACAACAACAACATCAAATAAACAACAACAACAACAACGTCAAATAAACAACAACAATAACAACAACAACAACGTCATATAAACAACAACAACAACAACATCAAATAAACAACAATAACAACAACGTCAAATAAACAACAACAACAACAACATCAACAACAACAAAAACGTCAATTAAACAACAACAACAACAACAACAACGTCAACAACAACAACTACGTCAAATAAACAACAACAACGACAATGTCAACATCAACAACGTCAAATAAACAACAACAACAACGTCAAATAAACAACAACAACTAAAACAACGTCAAATAAACAACAACAACAACGTCAAATAAACAACAAAACCAACAACGTCAACAACAACAACAACAACAATGTCAAATAAACAACATCAACAACAACGTCAACAACAACAACAATGTCAAATAAACAACAACAACAACATCAAATAAACAACAACAACAACAATGTCAACAACAACAACAACGTCAAATAAACAACAACTACAACGTCAAATAAACAACAACATCAACAACATCAACAACGTGAAATAAACAACAACAACAACAACAACTATGTCAACAACAACAACAACGTCAAATAAACAACAACAACAACAACGTCAACAACAACAACAACGTGAAATAAACAACAACAGCAACAACGTCAAACAAACAACAACAACATCGTCAAATATACAACAACAACAACGTCCAATAAACAACAACAACAACGTCAAATAAACAACAACAACAACGTCAAATAAACAACAACAATGTCAAATAAACAACAACAACAACGTCAAATAAACAACAACAATAACAACAACACCAACAACAACGTCAAATAAACAACAACAACAACGTCAAATAAACAACAACAACAACAACAATAACGTCAACAACAACAACTACGTCAAATAAACAACAACAACAACAATGTCAAATAAACAACAACAACGTCAACAACAACAACAATGTCAAATAAACAACAACAACAACATCAAATAAACAACAACAACAACGTCAAATAAACAACAACAATAACAACAACAACAACGTCAAATAAACAACAACAACAACAACAACGTCAAATAAACAACAACAACAACATCAACAACAACAAAAACGTCAAATAAGCAACAACAACAACAACGTCAACAACTACAACTATGTCAAATAAACAACAACAACAACAATGTCAACAACAACAATGTCAAATAAACAACAACAATGCCAAATAAACAATAACAACTAAAACAACGTCAAATAAACAACAACAACAACAACAACAACAACGTCAAATAAAAAACAACACCACCAACAACAACAACAATGTCAAATAAACAACAACAACAACGTCAACAACAACAAAAACAATGTCAAATAAACAAGAACAACAACAACAACAACAACAACAACGTCAAATAAACAACAACAACAACGTCAAATAAATAACAACAACAACAACGTCAAATAAACAACAACAACAACAACGTCAAATAAACAACAACAACAATAATAACAACGTCAAATAAACAACAACAACAACAACGTCAACAACAACAACGTCAAATAAACAACAACAACAACATCAAATAAACAACAACAACAACGTCAAATAAACAACAGCAACAACGTCAAATAAACAACAACAATAACAACAACGTCAAATAAGCAACAACAACAACAACAAATACAACAACAACAACAACAACGTCAAATAACAAAAACAACGTCAAATAAAGAACAATAACAACGTCAAATAAACAACAACAACAACGTCAAATAAACAATAACAACAACAACAATGTCAAATAAATAACAACAACAACAACATCAAATAAACAACAACAACACCAACGTCAAATAAGCAACAACAACAATATCAATTAAACAACAACAACAACAACAACGTCAAATAAACAACAACAATAACAACAACAACAACGTCAAATAAACAACAACAACAACGTCAAATAAACAATAACAACAACGTCAAATAAACAACAACAACAACATCATCAACAACAAAAACGTCAAATAAACAACAACAACAACAACAATGTCATATAAACAACACCAACAATGTCAAAAATAAAAACGTCAAATAAACAACAACAACAACGTCAAATAAACAACAACAACTAAAACAACGTCAAATAAACAACAACAACAACGTCAAATAAACAACAACACCAACAACGTCAACAACAACAATAACAACAATGTCAAATAAACAACAACAACAACGTCAACAACAACAACAATGTCAAATAAACAACAACACCGTCAAATAAACAACAACATCTAAAACAACGTTAAATAAACAACAACAACAACAACAACGTCAAATAAACAACAACATCTAAAACAACGTCAAATAAACAACAACAACAACAACGTCAAATAAACAACAACACCAACAACGTCAACAACAACAACAACAATGTCAAATAAACAACAACAACAACAACAACAACGTCAACAACAACAACAATGTCAAATAAACAACAACAACAACAACATTAAATAAACAACAAAAACAACAACGTTAAATAAACAACATCAATAACAACAACAACGTCATATAAACAACAACAACAACGTCAAATGAACAACAACAACAACAACAACGTCAAATAAACAACAACAACAACAACGTCAACAACAACAATAACGTCAAATAAACAACAACAACAACAACAACGTCAAATAAACAACAACAACAACAACGTCAAATAAACAACAGCAACAACAACGTCAAATAAACAACAACAATAACAACAACGTCAAATAAGCAGCAACAACAACAACAACAAATACAACAACAACAACAAGGTCAAATAACAAAAACAACGTCAAATAAACAACAATAAAAACGTCAAATAAACAACAACAACAACAACGTCAAATAAACAATAACAACAACAACGACGTCAAATAAATAACAACAATAACAACGTCAAATAAACAACAACAACAACACCAACGTCAAATAAACAACAACAACAACAACATCAAATAAACAACAAGAACAACAACGTCAAATAAACAACAACAATAACAACAACAACAACAACGTCAAATAAACAACAACAACAACGTCAAAAACACAATAACAACAACGTCAAATAAACAACATCAACAACAACAACATCAACAACAACAACAAAAATGTCAAATAAACAACAACAACAACAATGTCAACAACAACAACAACGTCGAATAAACAACAACAACAACGTCAAATAAACAACAACAACAACGTCAAATAAACAACAACAACTAAAATAACATCAAATAAACAACAACAACAACGTCAAATAAACAACAACACCAACAACGTCAACAACAACAACAACAATGTCAAATAAACAACAACAACAACGTCAACAACAACAACAATGTCAAATAAACAACAACAACAACAACATCAAATAAACAACAACAACAACGTCAAATAAACAACAACAATAACAACAACAACAACGTCATATAAACAACAACAACAACAACGTCAAATAAACAACAATAACAACAACGTCAAATAAACAACAACAACAACAACATCAACAACAACAAAAACGTCAAATAAACAACAACAACGTCAACAACAACAACTACGTCAAATAAACAACAACAACAACAAATACAACATCAACAACGTCAAATAAACAACAACAACAACGTCAAATAAACAACAACAACTAAAACAACGTCAAATAAACAACAACAACAACGTCAAATAAACAACAAAACCAACAACGTCAACAACAACAACAACAACAACAATGTCAAATAAACAACAACAACAACAACGTCAACAACAACAACAATGTCAAATAAACAACAACAACAACATCA
This sequence comes from Vicia faba, assembly GCA_948472305.1. NCBI lineage: Eukaryota > Viridiplantae > Streptophyta > Magnoliopsida > Fabales > Fabaceae > Vicia > Vicia faba. The sequence continues at coordinate 480,287,194 of OX451739.1, read as the reverse complement.
AATAAACAACAACAACAACAATGTCAACAACAACAACAACGTCAAATAAACAACAACATCAACAACATCAACAACGTGAAATAAACAACAACAACAACAAATATGTCAACAACAACAACAACGTCAAATAAACAACAACAACAACAACTTCAACAACAACAACAACGTGAAATAAACAACAACAGCAACAACGTCAAACAAACAACAACAACAACAACATCGTCAAATATACAACAACAACAACGTCCAATAAACAACAACAACGTCAAATAAACAACAACAACAACGTCAAATAAACAACAACAATGTCAAATAAACAACAACAACAACATCGTCAAATAAACAACAACAATAACAACTACAACAACAACGTCAAATAAACAACAACAACAACAACGTCAAATAAACAACAGCAACAACAACGTCAACAACAACAACTACGTCAAATAAACAACAACAACAACAATGTCAACAACAACAATGTCAAATAAACAACAACAACGCCAAATAAACAATAACAACTAAAACAACGTCAAATAAACAACAACAACAACAACGTCAAATAAACAACAACACCACCAACAACAACAACAACAATGTCAAATAAACAACAACAACAACGTCAACAACAACAACAACAATGTCAAATAAACAACAACAACAACAACGTCAAATAAACAACAACAACAACAACGTCAAATAAACAACAACAACAACGTCAAATAAATAACAACAACAACAACGTCAAATAAACAACAACAACAACAACGTCAAATAAACAACAACAACAACAATAACAACGTCAAATAAACAACAACAACAACAACGTCAACAACAACAACGTCAAATAAACAACAACAACAACATCAAATAAACAACAACAACAACGTCAAATAAACAACAGCAACAACGTCAAATAAACAACAACTATAACAATAACGTCAAATAAGCAACAACAACAACAACAACAAATACAACAACAACAACAACAACAACGTCAAATAACAAAAACAACGTCAAATAAACAACAATAACAACGTCAAATAAACAACAACAACAACGTCAAATAAACAATAACAACAACACCAACGTCAAATAAACAACAACAACAATATCAAATAAACAACAACAACAACAACGTCAAATAAACAACAACAATAACAACAACAACAACATCAAATAAACAACAACAACAACGTCAAATAAACAATAACAACAACGTCAAATAAACAACAACAACAACATCATCAACAACAAAAACGTCAAATAAACAACAACAACAACAACAACAACGTCATATAAACAACACCAACAATGTCAAAAATAAAAACGTCAAATAAACAACAACAACAACAACGTCAAATAAACAACAACAACTAAAACAACGTCAAATAAACAACAACAACAACAACAACAACAACGTCAAATAAACAACAACACCAACAACGTCAACAACAACAATAACAACAATGTCAAATAAACAACAACAACAACGTCAACAACAACAACAATGTCAAATAAACAACAACATCTAAAACAACGTTAAATAAACAACAACAACAACAACGTCAAATAAACAACAAGATCTAAAACAACGTCAAATAAACAACAACAACAACAACAACGTCAAATAAACAACAACACCAACAACGTCAACAACAACAACAACAACAACAACAACAATGTCAAATAAACAACAACAACAACAACGTCAACAACAACAACAATGTCAAATAAACAACAACAACAACAACATTAAATAAACAACAACAACAACAACAACGTTAAATAAACAACATTAATAACAACAACAACGTCATATAAACAACAACAACAACGTCAAATGAACAACAACAACAACGTCAAATAAACAACAACAACAACAACGTCAACAACAACAATAACGTCAAATAAACAACAACAACAACAACAACGTCAAATAAACAACAACAACAACAACGTCAAATAAACAACAGCAACAACAACGTCAAATAAACAACAACAATAACAACAACGTCAAATAAGCAACAACAACAACAACAACAAATACAACAACAACAACAACGTCAAATAACAAAAACAACGTCAAATAAACAACAATAAAAACGTCAAATAAACAACAACAACAACGTCAAATAAACAATAACAACAACAACAACGTCAAATAAATAACACCAATAACAACGTCAAATAAACAACAACAACAACACCAACGTCAAATAAACAACAACAACAACAACATCAAATAAACAACAACAACAACAACGTCAAATAAACAACAACAATAACAACAACAACAACGTCAAATAAACAACAACAACAACAACGTCAAAAACACAATAACAACAACGTCAAATAAACAACAACAACAACAACAACATCAACAACAACAAAAATGTCAAATAAACAACAACAACAACAATGTCAACAACAACAACTAAGTCAAATAAACAACAACAACAACGTCAAATAAACAACAACAACAACAATGTCAACAACAACAACGTCGAATAAACAACAACAATAATGTCAAATAAACAACAACATCTAAAACAACGTCAAAAAAACAACAACAACAATAACAACGTCAAATAAACAACAACACCAACAACGTCAACAACAACAACAACAACAACAACAACGTCAAATAAACAACAACAACAACAACAACAACGTCAACAACAACAACAATGTCAAATAAACAACAACAACAACGTCAAATAAATAACAACTAAAACAACGTCAAATAAACAACAACAATAACAACAACGTCAAGTAAACAACAACACCAACAACGTTAACAACAACAACAACAATGTCAAATAAACAACAACAACAACAATGTCAAATAAACAACAACAACAACAACAATGTCAAATAAACAACAACAACAACAACATCAAATAAACAACAACAACAACGTCAACAACAACAATGTCAAATAAATAACAACAACAACATCAAATAAACAACAACAACAACAAGAACGTCAAATAAACAACAACAATAACAACAACAACGTCAAATAAACAACAATAACAACAACAACGTCAAATAAACAACAACAACAATGTCAAATAAACAACAACAACAACAACATCAACAACAACAAAAACGTCAAATAAACAACAACAACAACAACGTCAACAACAACAACTACGTCAAATAAACAACAACAACAACAACAACAATGTCAACAACAATAATGTCAAATAAATAACAACAACGCTAAATAAACAACAACAACAACAACAACAACTAAAACAACGTCAAATAAACAACAACAACAACAACAACGTCAAATAAACAACAACACCACCACCACCAACAACAACAACAACAATGTTAAATAAACAACAACAACAACGTCAACAACAACAACAACAATGTCAAATAAACAACAACAACAACAACGTCAAATAAACAACAACAACAACAACAAAAACGTCAAATAAACAACAACAACGTCAACAACAACAACTACGTCAAATAAACAACAACTACAACGATGTCAACAACAACAACGTCACATAAACAACAACAACAACAACGTCAAATAAACAACAACAACTAAAACAACGTCAAATAAACAACAACAACAACGTCAAATAAACAACAAAACCAACAACGTCAACAACAACAACAACAACAACAATGTCAAATAAACAACAACAACAACATCAAATAAACAACAACAACAATAATGTCAACAACAACAACAACGTCAAATAAACAACAAAACCAACAACGTCAACAACAACAACAACAACAACAACAACAACAACAATGTCAAATAAACAACAACAACAACATCAAATAAACAACAACAATGTCAACAACAACAACAACGTCAAATAAACAACAACTACAACGTCAAATAAACAACAACATCAACAACATCAACAACGTGAAATAAACAAAAACAACAACAACTATGTCAACAACAACAACAACGTCAAATAAACAACAACAACAACAACGTCAACAACAACAACAACGTCAAATAAACAACAACAACAACGTCAAATAAACAACAACAACAACAACAACACCGTCAAATATACAACAACAACAACGTCCAATAAACAACAACAACAACGTCAAATAAACAACAACAACAACGTCAAATAAACAACAACAATGTCAAATAAACAACAACAACAACATCAAATAAACAACAACAACAACAACGTCAAATAAACAACAACAATAACAACAACAACAACGTCAAATAAACAACAACAACAACGTCAAATAAACAACAACAACAACAACAACGTCAACGACAACAACTACGTCAAATAAACAACAACAACAACATCAACAACAACAAAAACGTCAAATAAACAACAACAACTACGTCAAATAAACAACAACAACAACAACATCAAATAAACAACAACAACAACGTCAACAACAACAACAATGTCAAATAATTAACAACAACAACATCAAATAAACAACAACAACAACAACAACAACAACGTCAAATAAACAACAACAATAACAACAACAACAACGTCAAATAAACAACAACAACAACAACGTCAAATAAACAACAACAACAACATCAACAACAACAAAAACGTCAAATAAGCAACAACAACAACAACGTCAACAACAACAACAACAACATCAAATAAACAACAACAACAATAACATCAAATAAACAACAACAACAACGTCAACAACAACAACAATGTCAAATAAACAACAACAACAACATCAAATAGACAACAACAACAACAACAAGAACGTCAAATAAACAACAACAATAACAACAACAACAACGTCAAATAAACAACCACAACAACAACGTCAAATAAACAACAACAACAACGTCAAATAAACAACAACAACAACAACATCAACAACAATAAAAACATCAAATAAACAACAACAACAACAACAACAACGTCAACAACAACAACAACGTCAACAACAACAACTACGTCAAATAAACAAAAACAACAACAACAATGTCAACAACAACAATGTCAAATAAACAACAACAACGCCAAATAAACAACAACAACAACAACAACTAAAACAACATCAAATAAACAACAACAACAACAACAACGTCAAATAAACAACAACACCACCACCACCAAAAACAACAACAACAATGTCAAATAAACAACGATAACAACAACGTCAACAACAACAACAACAATGTCAAATAAACAACAAAAACAACGTCAAATAAACAACAACAACAACAACGTCAAATAAACAACAACAACAACAACATCAAATAAACAACAACAACAACAACAACAACGTCAAATAAACCACAACAAATACAACAACGTCAAATAAACAACGACAACAACGTCAAATAAACAACAACAACAACAACAACAATAACAACAACAACAACGTCCAATAAACAACAACAACAACGTCAAATAAACAACAACAACAACAACAACAACAACGTCAAATAAACAACAACAACAACGTCCAATAAACAACAACAACAACGTCAAATAAACAACAACAACAACGTCAAATAAACAACAACAATGTCAAATAAACAACAAAAACAACATCAAATAAACAACAACAACAACAACGTCAAATAAACAACAACAATAACAACAACAACAACGTCAAATAAACAACAACAACAACGTCAAATAAACAACAACAACAACAACAACGTCAACAACAACAACTACGTCAAATAAACAACAACAACAACATCAACAACAACAAAAACGTCAAATAAACAACAACAACAACGTCAACAACAACAACAATGTCAAATAATTAACAACAACAACATCAAATAAACAACAACAACAACAACAACAACAACAACGTCAAATAAACAACAACAATAACAACAACAACAACGTCAAATAAACAACAACAACAACAACGTCAAATAAACAACAACAACAACATCAACAACAACAAAAACGTCAAATAAGCAACAACAACAACAACGTCAACAACAATAACAACAACATCAAATAAACAACAACAACAATAACATCAAATAAACAACAACAACAACGTCAACAACAACAATAATGTCAAATAAACAACAACAACAACATCAAATAAACAACAACAACAACAACAACGTCAAATAAACAACAACACCACCACCACCAAAAACAACAACAACAATGTCAAATAAACAACGATAACAACAACGTCAACAACAACAACAACAACAATGTCAAATAAACAACAAAAATAACGTCAAATAAACAACAACAACAACAACGTCAAATAAACAACAACAACAACAACAACATCAAATAAACAACAACAACAACAACAACGTCAAATAAACCACAACAAATACAACAACGTCAAATAAACAACGACAACAACGTCAAATAAACAACAACAACAACAACAATAACAACAACAACAACGTCAAATAAACAACAACAACAATGTCAAATAAACAACAACAACAACGTCAAATAAACAACTACAAAAACAACAACAACATCAACAACAACAACAAAAACGTCAAATAAACAACAACAACAACAACGTCAACAACAACAACAACGTCAAATAAACAACAACAACAACAACACCGTCAAATAAACAACAACAACAACATCAAATAAACAACAACAACGTCAAATAAAAAACAACAACAATAACAACAACGTCAAATAAACAACAACAACAACAACGTCAAATAAACAACAACAACAACAACAACGTCAAAAACAACAACAACGTCAAATAAACAACAACAACGTCAAATAAACAATAACAACAACAACAACAATGTCAAATAAACAACAACAACAACAACAACAACGTCAAATAAACAACAACAACAACGTCAAATAAACAACAACAACAACAACGTCAAATAAATAACAATAACAATAACAACAACAACAACGTCAACAACAACAACATCAAATAAACAACAACAACAACGTCAACAACAACAACAACGTCCAATAAACAACAACAACAACATCAAATAAACAACAACAATAACAACAACGTCAAATAAACAACAATAACAACGTCAAATAAACAACAACAACAACAACGTCTAATAAACAATAACAACAACAACAACGTCAAATAAATAACAACAACAACAACGTCAAATAAATAACAACAACAACAACGTCAAATAAACAACAACAACACCAACGTCAAATAAATAACAACAACAACAACAACATCAAATAAACAACAATAACAACGTCAAATAAACAACAACAATAACAACAACAACGTCAAATAAACAACAACAACAACGTCAAATAGACAATAACAACAACGTCAAATAAACAACAACATCAACAACAACAAAAATGTCAAATAAACAACAACAACAACAACAATGTCAACAACAACAACTACGTCAAATAAACAACAACAACAATGTCAAATTAACAACAACAACAACATCAAATAAACAACAACAACAACAACAACGTCAAATAAACAACAACAATAACAACAACCACAACGCCAAATAAACAACAACAACAACAACAACAACGTCAAATAAACAACAACAACAACATCAACAACAACAAAAACGTCAAATAAACAACAACAACAACAACGTCAACAACAACAACTACGTCAAATAAACATCAACAACAACATCATATAAACAACAACAACAACAACGTCAAATAAACAACAACAATAACAACAACAACAACAACGTCAAATAAACAACAACAACAACAACAACAACAACAACGTCAAATAAACAATAACAACAACGTCAAATAAACAACAACAACATCAACAACAAAAACGTCAAATAAACAACAACAACAACAACAACGTCAACAACAACAACTATGTCAAATAAACAACAACAACAACAACAATGTCAATAACAAAAACGTCAAATAAACAACAACAACAACGTCAAATAAACAACAACAACTAAAACAACGTCAAATAAACAACAACAACAACAACAAAGTCAAATAAACAACAACACCAACAACAACAACGTCAAATAAACAACAACAACAACAACATCAAATAAACAACAACAACAACAACAACAACGTCAAATAAACCACAACAAATACAACAACGTCAAATAAACAACGACAACAACGTCAAATAAACAACAACAACAACAACAATAACAACAACAACAACGTCAAATAAACAACAACAACAACGTCAAATAAACAACAACAACAACGTCAAATAAACAACTACAAAAACAACACCAACATCAACAACAACAAAAACGTCAAATAAACAACAACAACAACAACAACGTCAACAACAACAACAACGTCAAATAAACAACAACAACAATAACACCGTCAAATAAACAACAACAACAACATCAAATAAACAACAACAACGTCAAATAAACAACAACAACAATAACAACAACGTCAAATAAACAACAACAACAACAACGTCAAATAAACAACAACAACAACAACAACGTCAACAACAACAACAACGTCAAATAAACAACAACAACGTCAAATAAACAATAACAACAACAACAACAACAACAATGTCAAATAAACAACAACAACAACAACAACGTCAAATAAACAACAACAACAACGTCAAATAAACAACAACAACAACAACGTCAAATAAATAACAATAACAACAACAACAACGTCAACAACAACAACATCAAATAAACAACAACAACAACGTCAACAACAACAACAACGTCCAATAAACAACAACAACAACATCAAATAAACAACAACAATAACAACAACGTCAAATAAACAACAATAACAACGTCAAATAAACAACAACAACTACAACGTCTAATAAAAAATAACAACAACAACAACGTCAAATAAATAACAACAACAACAACGTCAAATAAATAACAACAACAACAAAGTCAAATAAACAACAACAACACCAACGTCAAATAAATAACAACAATAACAACATCAAATAAACAACAATAACAACGTCAAATAAACAACAACAATAACAACAACAACGTCAAATAAACAACAACAACAACAACGTCAAATAGACAATAACAACAACGTCAAATAAACAACAACATCAACAACAACAAAAATGTCAAATAAACAACAACAACAACAACAACAACAATGTCAACAACAACAACTACGTCAAATAAACAACAACAACAACGTCAAATTAACAACAACAACAACCTCAACATCAAATAAACAACAACAACAACAACGTCAAATAAACAACAACAATAACAACAACCACAACGCCAAATAAACAACAACAACAACAACAACGTCAAATAAACAACAACAACAACATCAACAACAACAAAAAGGTCAAATAAACAACAACAACAACAACGTCAACAACAACAACTACGTCAAATAAACATCAACAACAACATCAAATAAACAACAACAACAACGTCAAATAAACAACAACAATAACAACAACAACGTCAAATAAACAACAACAACAACAACAACGTCAAATAAACAATAACAACAACGTCAAATAAACAACAACAACATCAACAACAAAAACGTCAAATAAACAACAACAACAACAACAACAACGTCAACAACAACAACTATGTCAAATAAACAACAACAACAACAACAACAATCAATAACAAAAACGTCAAATAAACAACAACAACAACGTCAAATAAACAACAACAACTAAAACAACGTCAAATAAACAACAACAACAACAACAACAAAGTCAAATAAACAACAACACCAACAACAACCACAATGTCAAATAAACAACAACAACAACAACAACGTCAACAACAACAACACTGTCAAATAAACAACAACACCGTCAAATAAACAACAACATCTAAAACAACGTTAAATAAACAACAACAACAACAACAACAACAACAACAACAACGTCAAATAAACAAAAACATCTAAAACAACGTCAAATAAACAACAACAACAACGTCAACAAAAACAACAACAACAATGTCAAATAAACAACAACAACAACAACGTCAACAACAACAACAACAATGTCAAATAAACAACAACAACAACATTAAATAAACAACAACAACAACGTCAAATAAACAACATCAATAACAACAACAACGTCAAATAAACAACAACAACAACAACGTCAAATGAACAACAACAACAACAACGTCAAATAAACAACAACAACAACGTCAAATAAACAACAACAACAACAACAACATCAACAACAAAAACGTCAAATAAACAACAACAACAACAACAACGTCAACAACAAAAACTACGTCAAATAAACAACAACAACAACAATGTCAACAACAACAATGTTAAATAAACAACAACAACAACGCCAAATAAACAACAACAACGCCACCACCAAAAACAACAACAACAATGTCAAATAAACAACGATAACAACAACGTCAACAACAACAACAACAACAACGTCAAATAAACAACAAAAACAACGTCAAATAAACAACAACAACAACAACAACGTCAAATAAACAACAACAACAACATCAAATAAACAACAACAACAACAACGTCAAATAAACCATAACAAATACAACAACGTCAAATAAACAACAACAACAACGTCAAATAAACAACAACAACAACATCAACAACAACAAAAACGTCAAATAAACAACAACAACAACAACGTCAACAACAACAACTACGTCAAATAAACATCAACAACAACATCAAATAAACAACAACAACAACGTCAAATAAACAACAACAACAACAACAACAACAACGTCAAATAAACAATAACAACAACGTCAAATAAACAACAACAACATCAACAACAAAAACGTCAAATAAACAACAACAACAACAACAACGTCAACAACAACAACAACAACAATGTCAATAACAAAAACGTCAAATAAACAACAACAACAACGTCAAATAAACAACAACAACTAAAACAACGTCAAATAAACAACAACAACAACAACAACAAAGTCAAATAAACAACAACACCAACAACAACAACAATGTCAAATAAACAACAACAACAACAACAACGTCAACAACAACAACATTGTCAAATAAACAACAACACCGTCAAATAAACAACAACATCTAAAACAACGTTAAATAAACAACAACAACAACAACAACAACAACAACGTCAAATAAACAAAAACATCTAAAACAACGTCAAATAAACAACAACAACAACAACGTCAACAAAAACAACAACAACAATGTCAAATAAACAACAACAACAACAACAACGTCAACAACAACAACAACAATGTCAAATAAACAACAACAACAACAACATTAAATAAACAACAACAACAACGTCAAATAAACAACATCAATAACAACAACAACGTCAAATAAACAACAACAACAACAACGTCAAATGAACAACAACAACAACAACGTCAAATAAACAACAACAACAACAACGTCAAATAAACAACAACAACAACAACAACGTCAACAACAACAAAAACGTCAAATAAACAACAACAACAACAACAACAACGTCAACAACAAAAACTACGTCAAATAAACAACAACAACAACAATGTCAACAACAACAATGTTAAATAAACAACAACAACAACGCCAAATAAACAACAACACCACCACCACCAAAAACAACAACAACAATGTCAAATAAACAACGATAACAACAACGTCAACAACAACAACAACAATGTCAAATAAACAACAAAAACAACGTCAAATAAACAACAACAACAACAACAACGTCAAATAAACAACAACAACATCAAATAAACAACAACAACAACAACAACAACGTCAAATAAACCACAACAAATACAACAACGTCAAATAAACAACAACAACAACGTCAAATAAACAACAACAACAACAACAATAACAACAACAACAACGTCAAATAAACAACAACAACAACAACAACAACGTCAATTAAACAACAACAACGTCAAATAAACAACAACAAAAACAATAACAACATCAACAACAACAAAAACGTCAAATAACAACTACAAAAACAACAACGTCAAATAAACAACAACAACAACGTCAACAACAACAACGTCAAATAAACAACAACAACAACGTCAAATAAACAACAACAACAACGTCAAATAAACAACTACAAAAACAACAACAACATCAACAACAACAAAAACGTCAAATAAACAACAACAACAACGTCAACAACAACAACAACGTCAAATAAACAACAACAACAACAACACCGTCAAATAAACAACAACAACAACAACATCAAATAAACAACAACAACGTCAAATAAACAACAACAACAATAACAACAACGTCAAATAAACTACAACAACAACGTCAAATAAACAACAACAACAACAACAACGTCAACAACAACAACAACGTCAAATAAACAACAACAACGTCAAATAAACAATAACAACAACAACAACAACAATGTCAAATAAACAACAACAACAACAACAATGTCAAATAAACAACAACAACAACAACGTCAAATAAACAACAACAACAACGTCAAATAAACAACAACAACGTCAAATAAATAACAATAACAACAACAACAACGTCAACAACAACAACATCAAATAAACAACAAGAACAACGTCAACAACAACAACAACGTCCAATAAACAACAACAACAACATCAAATAAACAACAACAATAACAACAACGTCAAATAAACAACAATAACAACGTCAAATAAACAACAACAACAACAACGTCTAATAAACAATAACAACAACAACAACAACGTCAAATAAATAACAACAACAACAACGTCAAATAAATAACAACAACAACAACGTCAAATAAACAACAACAACACCAACGTCAAATAAATAACAACAACAACAACAACATCAAATAAACAACAATAACAACGTCAAATAAACAACAACAATAACAACAACAACAACGTCAAATAAACAACAACAACAACAACGTCAAATAGACAATAACAACAACGTCAAATAAAAAACAACATCAACAACAACAAAAATGTCAAATAAACAACAACAACAACAACAACAATGTCAACAACAACAACTACGTCAAATAAACAACAACAACAACGTCAAATTAATAACAACAACAACATCAAATAAACAACAACAACAACAACAACGTCAAATAAACAACAACAATAACAACAACCACAGCGTCAAATAAACAATAACAACAACAACGTCAAATAAACAACAACAACAACATCAACAACAACAAAAACGTCAAATAAACAACAACAACAACAACAGCGTCAACAACAACAACTACGTCAAATAAACATCAACAACAACATCAAATAAACAACAACAACAACAACAACGTCAAATAAACAACAACAATAACAACAACAACAACAACGTCAAATAAACAACAACAACAACAACAACGTCAAATAAACAATAACAACAACGTCAAATAAACAACAACAACATCAACAACAAAAACGTCAGATAAACAACAACAACAACAACAACAACGTCAACAACAACATCAACAACAAAAACGTCAAATAAACAACAACAACAACAACGTCAACAACAACAACTATGTCAAATAAACAACAACAACAACAACAACAATGTCAATAACAAAAACGTCAAATAAACAACAACAACAACGTCAAATAAACAACAACAACTAAAACAACGTCAAATAAACAACAACAACAACAACAACAAAGTCAAATAAACAACAACACCAACAACAACAACAATGTCAAATAAACAACAACAACAACAACAACGTCAACAACAACAACACTGTCAAATAAACAACAACACCGTCAAATAAACAACAACATCTAAAACAACGTTAAATAAACAACAACAACAACAACAACAACAACAACGTCAAATAAACAAAAACATCTAAAACAACGTCAAATAAGCAACAACAACAACGTCAAATAAACAAAAACATCTAAAACAACGTCAAATAAGCAACAACAACAACGTCAACAAAAACAACAACAACAATGTCAAATAAACAACAACAACAACAACAACAACGTCAACAACAACAACAACAATGTCAAATAAACAACAACAACAACATTAAATAAACAACAACAACAACATCAAATAAACGACATCAATAACAACAACAACGTCAAATAAACAACAACAACAACAACGTCAAATGAACAACAACAACAACAACGTCAAATAAACAACAACAACGTCAAATAAACAACAACAACAACAACAACATCAACAACAACAAAAACGTCAAATAAACAACAACAACAATAACAACGTCAACAACAAAAACTACGTCAAATAAACAACAACAACAACAATGTCAACAACAACAATGTCAAATAAACAACAACAACAACGCCAAATAAACAACAACAACAAAAACATTGTCAAATAAACAACAACAACAATAATGTCAACAACAACAACGTCAAATAAACAACAACAACAACAACAACGTCAAATAAACAACAACAATAACAACAACAACAACAACAACAACAACAACGTCAAATAAACAACAACAACAACAACGTCAAATAAACAATAACAACAACGTCAAATAAACAACAACAACAACATCAACAACAACAAAAACGTGAAATAAACAACAACAACAACAACGTCAACAACAACAACAACAACGTCAACAACAACAACAACAACAATGTCAAATAAACAACAACAACAACGTCAACAACAACAACAACAACAACGTCAAATAAGCAACAACAACAACAACAACAACGTCAAATAAACAACAAAACCAACAATGTCAACAACAACAACAACAACAATGTCAAATAAACAACAACAACAACAATGTCAACAACAATAACAATGTCAAATAAACAACAACAACGTCAAATAAACAACAACAACAACAATGTCAACAACAACAACAACAACGTCAAATAAACAACAACTACAACGTCAAATAAACAACAACATCAACAACATCAACAACGTGAAATAAACAACAACAACAACAACTATGTCAACAACAACAACAACGTCAAATAAACAACAACAACAACAACGTCAGCAACAACAACAACGTCAAATAAACAACAAGAACAACAACGTCAAATAAACAACAATAACAACGTCAAATAAACAACAACAACAACAACGTCTAATAAACAATAACAACAACAACAACGTCAAATAAATAACAACAACAACAACGTCAAATAAATAACAACAACAACAACGTCAAATAAACAACAACAACAACAACAACGTCAACAACAAAAACTACGTCAAATAAACAACAACAACAACAATGTCAACAACAACAATGTTAAATAAACAACAACAACAACGCCAAATAAACAACAACAACGCCACCACCAAAAACAACAACAACAATGTCAAATAAACAACGATAACAACAACGTCAACAACAACAACAACAACAACGTCAAATAAACAACAAAAACAACGTCAAATAAACAACAACAACAACAACAACGTCAAATAAACAACAACAACAACATCAAATAAACAACAACAACAACAACGTCAAATAAACCATAACAAATACAACAACGTCAAATAAACAACAACAACAACGTCAAATAAACAACAACAACAACATCAACAACAACAAAAACGTCAAATAAACAACAACAACAACAACGTCAACAACAACAACTACGTCAAATAAACATCAACAACAACATCAAATAAACAACAACAACAACGTCAAATAAACAACAACAACAACAACAACAACAACGTCAAATAAACAATAACAACAACGTCAAATAAACAACAACAACATCAACAACAAAAACGTCAAATAAACAACAACAACAACAACAACGTCAACAACAACAACAACAACAATGTCAATAACAAAAACGTCAAATAAACAACAACAACAACGTCAAATAAACAACAACAACTAAAACAACGTCAAATAAACAACAACAACAACAACAACAAAGTCAAATAAACAACAACACCAACAACAACAACAATGTCAAATAAACAACAACAACAACAACAACGTCAACAACAACAACATTGTCAAATAAACAACAACACCGTCAAATAAACAACAACATCTAAAACAACGTTAAATAAACAACAACAACAACAACAACAACAACAACGTCAAATAAACAAAAACATCTAAAACAACGTCAAATAAACAACAACAACAACAACGTCAACAAAAACAACAACAACAATGTCAAATAAACAACAACAACAACAACAACGTCAACAACAACAACAACAATGTCAAATAAACAACAACAACAACAACATTAAATAAACAACAACAACAACGTCAAATAAACAACATCAATAACAACAACAACGTCAAATAAACAACAACAACAACAACGTCAAATGAACAACAACAACAACAACGTCAAATAAACAACAACAACAACAACGTCAAATAAACAACAACAACAACAACAACGTCAACAACAACAAAAACGTCAAATAAACAACAACAACAACAACAACAACGTCAACAACAAAAACTACGTCAAATAAACAACAACAACAACAATGTCAACAACAACAATGTTAAATAAACAACAACAACAACGCCAAATAAACAACAACACCACCACCACCAAAAACAACAACAACAATGTCAAATAAACAACGATAACAACAACGTCAACAACAACAACAACAATGTCAAATAAACAACAAAAACAACGTCAAATAAACAACAACAACAACAACAACGTCAAATAAACAACAACAACATCAAATAAACAACAACAACAACAACAACAACGTCAAATAAACCACAATAAATACAACAACGTCAAATAAACAACAACAACAACGTCAAATAAACAACAACAACAACAACAATAACAACAACAACAACGTCAAATAAACAACAACAACAACAACAACAACGTCAATTAAACAACAACAACGTCAAATAAACAACAACAAAAACAATAACAACATCAACAACAACAAAAACGTCAAATAACAACTACAAAAACAACAACGTCAAATAAACAACAACAACAACGTCAACAACAACAACGTCAAATAAACAACAACAACAACGTCAAATAAACAACAACAACAACGTCAAATAAACAACTACAAAAACAACAACAACATCAACAACAACAAAAACGTCAAATAAACAACAACAACAACGTCAACAACAACAACAACGTCAAATAAACAACAACAACAACAACACCGTCAAATAAACAACAACAACAACAACATCAAATAAACAACAACAACGTCAAATAAACAACAACAACAATAACAACAACGTCAAATAAACTACAACAACAACGTCAAATAAACAACAACAACAACAACAACGTCAACAACAACAACAACGTCAAATAAACAACAACAACGTCAAATAAACAATAACAACAACAACAACAACAATGTCAAATAAACAACAACAACAACAACAATGTCAAATAAACAACAACAACAACAACGTCAAATAAACAACAACAACAACGTCAAATAAACAACAACAACGTCAAATAAATAACAATAACAACAACAACAACGTCAACAACAACAACATC
Source organism: Vicia faba (assembly GCA_948472305.1). Classification (NCBI taxonomy): domain Eukaryota; kingdom Viridiplantae; phylum Streptophyta; class Magnoliopsida; order Fabales; family Fabaceae; genus Vicia; species Vicia faba. The sequence goes on along the minus strand of OX451739.1, from coordinate 480,269,742 downwards.
AAATAAACAACAAGAACAACGTCAACAACAACAACAACGTCCAATAAACAACAACAACAACATCAAATAAACAACAACAATAACAACAACGTCAAATAAACAACAATAACAACGTCAAATAAACAACAACAACAACAACGTCTAATAAACAATAACAACAACAACAACAACGTCAAATAAATAACAACAACAACAACGTCAAATAAATAACAACAACAACAACGTCAAATAAACAACAACAACACCAACGTCAAATAAATAACAACAACAACAACAACATCAAATAAACAACAATAACAACGTCAAATAAACAACAACAATAACAACAACAACAACGTCAAATAAACAACAACAACAACAACGTCAAATAGACAATAACAACAACGTCAAATAAAAAACAACATCAACAACAACAAAAATGTCAAATAAACAACAACAACAACAACAACAATGTCAACAACAACAACTACGTCAAATAAACAACAACAACAACGTCAAATTAATAACAACAACAACATCAAATAAACAACAACAACAACAACAACGTCAAATAAACAACAACAATAACAACAACCACAGCGTCAAATAAACAATAACAACAACAACGTCAAATAAACAACAACAACAACATCAACAACAACAAAAACGTCAAATAAACAACAACAACAACAACAGCGTCAACAACAACAACTACGTCAAATAAACATCAACAACAACATCAAATAAACAACAACAACAACAACAACGTCAAATAAACAACAACAATAACAACAACAACAACAACGTCAAATAAACAACAACAACAACAACAACGTCAAATAAACAATAACAACAACGTCAAATAAACAACAACAACATCAACAACAAAAACGTCAGATAAACAACAACAACAACAACAACGTCAACAACAACATCAACAACAAAAACGTCAAATAAACAACAACAACAACAACGTCAACAACAACAACTATGTCAAATAAACAACAACAACAACAACAACAATGTCAATAACAAAAACGTCAAATAAACAACAACAACAACGTCAAATAAACAACAACAACTAAAACAACGTCAAATAAACAACAACAACAACAACAACAAAGTCAAATAAACAACAACACCAACAACAACAACAATGTCAAATAAACAACAACAACAACAACAACGTCAACAACAACAACACTGTCAAATAAACAACAACACCGTCAAATAAACAACAACATCTAAAACAACGTTAAATAAACAACAACAACAACAACAACAACAACAACGTCAAATAAACAAAAACATCTAAAACAACGTCAAATAAGCAACAACAACAACGTCAAATAAACAAAAACATCTAAAACAACGTCAAATAAGCAACAACAACAACGTCAACAAAAACAACAACAACAATGTCAAATAAACAACAACAACAACAACAACAACGTCAACAACAACAACAACAATGTCAAATAAACAACAACAACAACATTAAATAAACAACAACAACAACATCAAATAAACGACATCAATAACAACAACAACGTCAAATAAACAACAACAACAACAACGTCAAATGAACAACAACAACAACAACGTCAAATAAACAACAACAACGTCAAATAAACAACAACAACAACAACAACATCAACAACAACAAAAACGTCAAATAAACAACAACAACAATAACAACGTCAACAACAAAAACTACGTCAAATAAACAACAACAACAACAATGTCAACAACAACAATGTCAAATAAACAACAACAACAACGCCAAATAAACAACAACAACAAAAACATTGTCAAATAAACAACAACAACAATAATGTCAACAACAACAACGTCAAATAAACAACAACAACAACAACAACGTCAAATAAACAACAACAATAACAACAACAACAACAACAACAACAACAACGTCAAATAAACAACAACAACAACAACGTCAAATAAACAATAACAACAACGTCAAATAAACAACAACAACAACATCAACAACAACAAAAACGTGAAATAAACAACAACAACAACAACGTCAACAACAACAACAACAACGTCAACAACAACAACAACAACAATGTCAAATAAACAACAACAACAACGTCAACAACAACAACAACAACAACGTCAAATAAGCAACAACAACAACAACAACAACGTCAAATAAACAACAAAACCAACAATGTCAACAACAACAACAACAACAATGTCAAATAAACAACAACAACAACAATGTCAACAACAATAACAATGTCAAATAAACAACAACAACGTCAAATAAACAACAACAACAACAATGTCAACAACAACAACAACAACAACGTCAAATAAACAACAACTACAACGTCAAATAAACAACAACATCAACAACATCAACAACGTGAAATAAACAACAACAACAACAACTATGTCAACAACAACAACAACGTCAAATAAACAACAACAACAACAACGTCAGCAACAACAACAACGTCAAATAAACAACAAGAACAACAACGTCAAATAAACAACAATAACAACGTCAAATAAACAACAACAACAACAACGTCTAATAAACAATAACAACAACAACAACGTCAAATAAATAACAACAACAACAACGTCAAATAAATAACAACAACAACAACGTCAAATAAACAACAACAACACCAACGTCAAATAAATAACAACAACAACAACAACATCAAATAAACAACAATAAAACGTCAAATAAACAACAACAATAACAACAACAACAACGTCAAATAAACAACAACAACAACGTCAAATAAACAATAACAACAACGTCAAATAAACAACAACATCAACAACAACAAAAATGTCAAATAAACAACAACAACAACAACAACAATGTCAACAACAACAACTACGTCAAATAAACAACAACAACAACGTCAAATAAACAACAACAACAACATCAAATAAACAACAACAACAACAACAACGTCAAATAAACAACAACAATAACAACAACCACAACGTCAAATAAACAACAACAACAACAACAACGTCAAATAAACAACAACAACAACATCAACAACAACAAAAACGTCAAATAAACAACAACAACAACAACGTCAACAACAACAACTACGTCAAATAAACATCAACAACAACATCAAATAAACAACAACAACAACAACAACGTCAAATAAACAACAACAATAACAACAACAACAACAACGTCAAATAAACAACAACAACAACAACAACAACAACGTCAAATAAACAATAACAACAACGTCAAATAAACAACAACAACATCAACAACAAAAACGTCAAATAAACAACAACAACAACAACAACAACAACGTCAACAACAACATCAACAACAAAAACGTCAAATAAACAACAACAACAACAACAACGTCAACAACAACAACTATGTCAAATAAACAACAACAACAACAACAACAATGTCAATAACAAAAACGTCAAATAAACAACAACAACAACGTCAAATAAACAACAACAACTAAAACAACGTCAAATAAACAACAACAACAACAAAGTCAAATAAACAACAACACCAACAACAACAACAATGTCAAATAAACAACAACAACAACAACAACGTCAACAACAACAACACTGTCAAATAAACAACAACACTGTCAAATAAACAACAACAACAACAACGTCAAATAAACAATAACAACAACGTCAAATAAACAACAACAACAACATCAACAACAACAAAAACGTGAAATAAACAACAACAACAACAACGTCAACAACAACAACAACAACGTCAACAACAAAAACAACAACAACAATGTCAAATAAACAACAACAACAACGTCAACAACAACAACAACAACAACGTCAAATAAGCAACAACAACAACAACAACAACGTCAAATAAACAACAAAACCAACAATGTCAACAACAACAACAACAACAATGTCAAATAAACAACAACAACAACAATGTCAACAACAATAACAATGTCAAATAAACAACAACAACGTCAAATAAACAACAACAACAACAATGTCAACAACAACAACAACAACAACGTCAAATAAACAACAACTACAACGTCAAATAAACAACAACATCAACAACATCAACAACGTGAAATAAACAACAACAACAACAACTATGTCAACAACAACAACAACGTCAAATAAACAACAACAACAACAACGTCAGCAACAACAACAACGTCAAATAAACAACAAGAACAACAACGTCAAATAAACAACAATAACAACGTCAAATAAACAACAACAACAACAACGTCTAATAAACAATAACAACAACAACAACGTCAAATAAATAACAACAACAACAACGTCAAATAAATAACAACAACAACAACGTCAAATAAACAACAACAACACCAACGTCAAATAAATAACAACAACAACAACAATATCAAATAAACAACAATAACAACGTCAAATAAACAACAACAATAACAACAACAACAACGTCAAATAAACAACAACAACAACGTCAAATAAACAATAACAACAACGTCAAATAAACAACAACATCAACAACAACAAAAATGTCAAATAAACAACAACAACAACAACAACAATGTCAACAACAACAACTACGTCAAATAAACAACAACAACAACGTCAAATTAACAACAACAACAACATCAAATAAACAACAACAACAACAACAACGTCAAATAAACAACAACAATAACAACAACCACAACGTCAAATAAACAACAACAACAACAACGTCAAATAAACAACAACAACAACATCAACAACAACAAAAACGTCAAATAAACAACAACAACAACAACGTCAACAACAACAACTACGTCAAATAAACATCAACAACAACATCAAATAAACAACAACAACAACAACAACGTCAAATAAACAACAACAATAACAACAACAACAACAACGTCAAATAAACAACAACAACAACAACAACAACGTCAAATAAACAATAACAACAACGTCAAATAAACAACAACAACATCAACAACAAAAACGTCAAATAAACAACAACAACAACAACAACAACAACGTCAACAACAACATCAACAACAAAAACGTCAAATAAACAACAACAACAACAACAACGTCAACAACAACAACTATGTCAAATAAACAACAACAACAACAACAACAATGTCAATAACAAAAACGTCAAATAAACAACAACAACAACGTCAAATAAACAACAACAACTAAAACAACGTCAAATAAACAACAACAACAACAAAGTCAAATAAACAACAACACCAACAACAACAACAATGTCAAATAAACAACAACAACAACAACAACGTCAACAACAACAACACTGTCAAATAAACAACAACACCGTCAAATAAACAACAACATCTAAAACAACGTTAAATAAACAACAACAACAACAACAACAACAACAACGTCAAATAAACAAAAACATCTAAAACAACGTCAAATAAACAACAACAACAACGTCAACAAAAACAACAACAACAATGTCAAATAAACAACAACAACAACAACAACAACGTCAACAACAACAACAACAATGTCAAATAAACAACAACAACAACATTAAATAAACAACAACAACAACGTCAAATAAACAACATCAATAACAACAACAACGTCAAATAAACAACAACAACAACAACGTCAAATGAACAACAACAACAACAACGTCAAATAAACAACAACAACAACAACAACGTCAAATAAACAACAACAACAACAACATCAACAACAAGAAAAACGTCAAATAAACAACAACAACAACAACAACGTCAACAACAAAAACTACGTCAAATAAACAACAACAACAACAATGTCAACAACAACAATGTCAAATAAACAACAACAACAACGCCAAATAAACAACAATAACAAAAAGATTGTCAAATAAACAACAACAACAACAATGTCAACAACAACAACGTCAAATAAACAACAACAACAACAACAACAACAACGTCAAATAAACAACAACAATAACAACAACAACAACAACAACAACGTCAAATAAACAACAACAACAACAACGTCAAATAAACAATAACAACAACGTCAAATAAACAACAACAACAACATCAACAACAACAAAAACGTCAAATAAACAACAACAACAACAACAACGTCAACAACGACAACAACAACGTCAACAACAACAACAACAACAACAATGTCAAATAAACAACAACAACAACGTCAACAACAACAACAACGTCAAATAAGCAACAACAACAACAACAACAACGTCAAATAAACAACAACACCAACAACGTCAACAACAACAACAACAACAATGTCAAATAAACAACAACAACAACGTCAACAACAACAACAATGTCAAATAAACAACAACAACAACAACAACATCAAATAAATAACAACAACAACAACGTCAAATAAACAACAACAATAACAACAACAACAACGTCATATAAACAACAACAACAACAACGTCAAATAAACAACAATAACAACAACGTCAAATAAACAACAACAACAACAACATCAACAACAACAAAAACGTCAAATAAACAACAACAACAACGTCAACAACAACAACTACGTCAAATAAACAACAACAACAATGTCAACAACAACAACGTCAAATAAACAACAACAACAACGTCAAATAAACAACAACAACTAAAACAACGTCAAATAAACAACAACAACAACAACAACAACGTCAAATAAACAACAAAACCAACAACGTCAACAACAACAACAACAATGTCAAATAAACAACAACAACAACAACAACGTCAACAACAACAACAATGTCAAATAAACAACAACAACGTCAAATAAACAACAACAACAACAATGTCAACAACAACAACAACGTCAAATAAACAACAACTACAACGTCAAATAAACAACAACATCAACAACGTGAAATAAACAACAACAACAACAACTATGTCAACAACAACAACAACGTCAAATAAACAACAACAACAACAACGTCAGCAACAACAACAACGTCAAATAAACAACAAGAACAACAACGTCAAATAAACAACAACAACAACAACATCGTCAAATATACAACAACAACATCAACATCCAATAAACAACAACAACAACGTCAAATAAACAACAACAACAACAACAAGAACGTCAAATAAACAACAACAATAACAACAACAACAACGTCAAATAAACAACAACAATAACAACAACCACAACGTCAAATAAACAACAACATCAATAACATCAACAACAACAAAAACGTCAAATAAGCAACAACAACAACAACGTCAACAACAACAACAACATCAAATAAACAACAACAACAACGTCAACAACAACAACAATGTCAAATAAACAACAACATCAAATAAACAACAACAAGAACGTCAAATAAACAACAACAATAACAACAACAACAACGTCAAATAAACAACCACAACAACAACGTCAAATAAACAACAACGTCAAATAAACAACAACAACAACAACATCAACAACAACAAAAACGTCAAATAAATTCCAATAACAACAACGTCAAATAAACAACAACAACAACATCAAATAAACAACAACAACGACAACAACAACGTCAAATAAACAACAGCAACAACAATAACAACGTCAAATAAACAACAACAACAACAACGTCAACAACAACAACGTCAAATAAACAACAACAACAACATCAAATAAACAACAACAACAACAACGTCAAATAAACAACAGCAACAACGTCAAATAAACAACAACAATAACAACAACGTCAAAAAAGCAACAACAACAACAACAAATACAACAACAACAACAACGTCAAATAACAAAAACAACGTCAAATAAACAACAACAATAACAACAACGTCAAATAAGCAACAACAACAACAACAAATACAACAACAACAACAACGTCAAATAACAAAAACAACGTCAAATAAACAACAATAACAACGTTAAACAAACAACAACAACAACAATAACAACGTCAAATAAACAATAACAACAACAACAACGTCAAATAAATAACAACAACAACAACAACGTCAAATAAACAACAACACCAACGTCAAATAAACAACAACAACATCAAATAAACAACAACAACAACAACAACGTCAAATAAACAACAACAATAACAACAACAACAACAACGTCAAATAAACAATAACAACAACGTCAAATAAACAACAACAACAACATCATCAACAACAAAAACGTCAAATAAACAACAACAACAACAACGTCAACAACAACAACTATGTCAAATAAACAATAACAACAACAACGTCATATAAACAACACCAACAATGTCAAAAACAAAAACATCAAATAAACAACAACAACAACGTCAAATAAACAACAACAACTAAAACAACGTCAAATAAACAACAACAACAACAACGTCAAATAAACAAGAACACCAACAACGTCAACAACAACAATAACAACAATGTCAAATAAACAACAACAACAACAACATTAAATAAACAACAACAACAACAACGTCAAATAAACAACATCAATAACAACAACAATGTCAAATAAACAACAACAACAACGTCAAATGAACAACAACAACAACGTCAAATAAACAACAACAACAACAACAACAACGTCAAATAAACAACATCAATAACAACAACAATGTCAAATAAACAACAACAACAACGTCAAATGAACAACAACAACAACGTCAAATAAACAACAACAACAACAACAACAACGTCAAATAAACAACAACAACAACAACAAGAACAACAAAAACGTCAAATAAACAACAACAATAACAACAACAACAACAACAACAACAACGTCAAATAAACAACAACAACAACAACGTCAAATAAACAATAACAACAACGTCAAATAAACAACAACAACAACATCAACAACAACAAAAACGTCAAATAAACAACAACAACAACAACAACAACGTCAACAACGACAACAACAACGTCAACAACAACAACAACAACAACAATGTCAAATAAACAACAACAACAACGTCAACAACAACAACAACGTCAAATAAGCAACAACAACAACAACAACAACGTCAAATAAACAACAACACCAACAACGTCAACAACAACAACAACAACAATGTCAAATAAACAACAACAACAACGTCAACAACAACAACAATGTCAAATAAACAACAACAACAACAACAACATCAAATAAATAACAACAACAACAACGTCAAATAAACAACAACAATAACAACAACAACAACGTCATATAAACAACAACAACAACAACGTCAAATAAACAACAATAACAACAACGTCAAATAAACAACAACAACAACAACATCAACAACAACAAAAACGTCAAATAAACAACAACAACAACGTCAACAACAACAACTACGTCAAATAAACAACAACAACAATGTCAACAACAACAACGTCAAATAAACAACAACAACAACGTCAAATAAACAACAACAACTAAAACAACGTCAAATAAACAACAACAACAACAACAACAACGTCAAATAAACAACAAAACCAACAACGTCAACAACAACAACAACAATGTCAAATAAACAACAACAACAACAACAACGTCAACAACAACAACAATGTCAAATAAACAACAACAACGTCAAATAAACAACAACAACAACAATGTCAACAACAACAACAACGTCAAATAAACAACAACTACAACGTCAAATAAACAACAACATCAACAACGTGAAATAAACAACAACAACAACTATGTCAACAACAACAACAACGTCAAATAAACAACAACAACAACAACGTCAGCAACAACAACAACGTCAAATAAACAACAAGAACAACAACGTCAAATAAACAACAACAACAACAACATCGTCAAATATACAACAACAACATCAACATCCAATAAACAACAACAACAACGTCAAATAAACAACAACAACAACAACAAGAACGTCAAATAAACAACAACAATAACAACAACAACAACGTCAAATAAACAACAACAATAACAACAACCACAACGTCAAATAAACAACAACATCAATAACATCAACAACAACAAAAACGTCAAATAAGCAACAACAACAACAACGTCAACAACAACAACAACATCAAATAAACAACAACAACAACGTCAACAACAACAACAATGTCAAATAAACAACAACATCAAATAAACAACAACAAGAACGTCAAATAAACAACAACAATAACAACAACAACAACGTCAAATAAACAACCACAACAACAACGTCAAATAAACAACAACGTCAAATAAACAACAACAACAACAACATCAACAACAACAAAAACGTCAAATAAATTCCAATAACAACAACGTCAAATAAACAACAACAACAACATCAAATAAACAACAACAACGACAACAACAACGTCAAATAAACAACAGCAACAACAATAACAACGTCAAATAAACAACAACAACAACAACGTCAACAACAACAACGTCAAATAAACAACAACAACAACATCAAATAAACAACAACAATAACAACGTCAAATAAACAACAGCAACAACGTCAAATAAACAACAACAATAACAACAACGTCAAATAAGCAACAACAACAACAACAAATACAACAACAACAACAACGTCAAATAACAAAAACAACGTCAAATAAACAACAACAATAACAACAACGTCAAATAAGCAACAACAACAACAACAAATACAACAACAACAACAACGTCAAATAACAAAAACAACGTCAAATAAACAACAATAACAACGTTAAACAAACAACAACAACAACAATAACAACGTCAAATAAACAATAACAACAACAACAACGTCAAATAAATAACAACAACAACAACAACGTCAAATAAACAACAACACCAACGTCAAATAAACAACAACAACATCAAATAAACAACAACAACAACAACAACGTCAAATAAACAACAACAATAACAACAACAACAACAACGTCAAATAAACAATAACAACAACGTCAAATAAACAACAACAACAACATCATCAACAACAAAAACGTCAAATAAACAACAACAACAACAACGTCAACAACAACAACTATGTCAAATAAACAATAACAACAACAACGTCATATAAACAACACCAACAATGTCAAAAACAAAAACATCAAATAAACAACAACAACAACGTCAAATAAACAACAACAACTAAAACAACGTCAAATAAACAACAACAACAACAACGTCAAATAAACAAGAACACCAACAACGTCAACAACAACAATAACAACAATGTCAAATAAACAACAACAACAACAACATTAAATAAACAACAACAACAACAACGTCAAATAAACAACATCAATAACAACAACAATGTCAAATAAACAACAACAACAACGTCAAATGAACAACAACAACAACGTCAAATAAACAACAACAACAACAACAACAACGTCAAATAAACAACAACAACAACAACAAGAACAACAAAAACGTCAAATAAACAACAACAACAACATCAACAACAAAAACTACGTCAAATAAACAGCAACAACAACAATGTCAACAACAACAGCGCCAAATAAACAACAACAACAAAAACAACGTCAAATAAACAACAACAACAATGTGAACAACAACAACGTCAAATAACCAACAACAACAACAACAACCACGTCAAATAAACAACAACAATAACAACAACAACAACAACAACGTCAAATAAAGAAAAACAACAACAACAACGTCAAATAAACAACAACAACAACGTCAAATATACAACAACAACTAAAACAACGTCAAATAAACAACAACAACAACAACAACGTCAAATAAACAACAAAACCAACAACGTCAACAACAACAACAACAATGTCAAATAAACAACAACAACAACAACAACGTCAACAACAACCACAATGTCAAATAAACAACAACAACGTCAAATAAACAACAACAACAACAATGTCAACAACAACAACAACGTCAAATAAACAACAACTACAACGTCAAATAAACAACAACATCAACAACATCAACAACGTGAAATAAACAACAACAACATCAACTATGTCAACAACAACAACAACGTCAAATAAACAACAACAACAACAACGTCAGCAACAACAACAACGTCAAATAAACAACAAGAACAACAACGTCAAATAAACAACAACAACAACAACACCGTCAAATATACAACAACAACATCAACATCCAATAAACAACAACAACAACGTCAAATAAACAAAAACAACAACAACAAGAACGTCAAATAAACAACAACAATAACAACAACAACAACGTCAAATAAACAACAACAATAACAACAACCACAACGTCAAATAAACAACAACATCAATAACATCAACAACAACAAAAACGTCAAATAAGCAACAACAACAACAACAACGTCAACAACAACAACAACATCAAATAAACAACAACAACAACGTCAACAACAACAACAATGTCAAATAAACAACAACATCAAATAAACAACAACAAGAACGTCAAATAAACAACAACAATAACAACAACAACAACGTCAAATAAACAACCACAACAACAACGTCAAATAAACAACAACGTCAAATAAACAACAACAACAACAACAACATCAACAACAACAAAAACGTCAAATAAATAACAATAACAACAACGTCAAATAAACAACAACAACAACATCAAATAAACAACAACAACGACAACAACAACGTCAAATAAACAACAGCAACAACAATAACAACGTCAAATAAACAACAACAACAACAACGTCAACAACAACAACGTCAAATAAACAACAACAACAACATCAAATAAACAACAACAACAACAACGTCAAATAAACAACAGCAACAACGTCAAATAAACAACAACAATAACAACAACGTCAAATAAGCAACAACAACAACAACAAATACAACAACAACAACAACGTCAAATAACAAAAACAACGTCAAATAAACAACAACAATAACAACAACGTCAAATAAGCAACAAATACAACAACAACAACAACGTCAAATAACAAAAACAACGTCAAATAAACAACAATAACAACGTTAAACAAACAACAACAACAACAATAACAACGTCAAATAAACAATAACAACAACAACAACGTCAAATAAATAACAACAACAACAACAACGTCAAATAAACAACAACACCAACGTCAAATAAACAACAACAACATCAAATAAACAACAACAACAACAACGTCAAATAAACAACAACAATAACAACAACAACAACAACAACGTCAAATAAACAATAACAACAACGTCAAATAAACAACAACAACAACATCATCAACAACAAAAACGTCTAATAAACAACAACAACAACAACGTCAACAACAACAACTATGTCAAATAAACAATAACAACAACAACGTCATATAAACAACACCAACAATGTCAAAAACAAAAACATCAAATAAACAACAACAACAACGTCAAATAAACAACAACAACTAAAACAACGTCAAATAAACAACAACAACAACAACGTCAAATAAACAAGAACACCAACAACGTCAACAACAACAATAACAACAATGTCAAATAAACAACAACAACAACAACATTAAATAAACAACAACAACAACAACGTCAAATAAACAACATCAATAACAACAACAACGTCAAATAAACAACAACAACAACGTCAAATGAACAACAACAACAACATCAAATAAACAACAACAACAACAATAACAACGTCAAATAAACAACAACAACAACAACAAGAACAACAAAAACGTCAAATAAACAACAACAACAACATCAACAACAAAAACTACGTCAAATAAACAGCAACAACAACAATGTCAACAACAACAACGCCAAATAAACAACAACAACAAAAACAACGTCAAATAAACAACAACAACAACAATGTGAACAACAACAACGTCAAATAACCAACAACAACAACAACAACCACGTCAAATAAACAACAACAATAACAACAACAACAACAACAACAACAACGTCAAATAAAGAAAAACAACAACAACAACGTCAAATAAACAACAACAACAATGTCAAATAAACAACAACAACAACGTCAACAACAACAACAACAACGTCAAATAAGCAACAACAACAACAACAACAACAACGTCAAATAAACAACAACACCAACAACGTCAACAACAACAACAACAACAACAACAACAATGTCAAATAAACAACAACAACAACGTCAACAACAACAACAATGTCAAATAAACAACAACAACAACAACGTCATCAAATAAATAACAACAACAACAACGTCAAATAAACAACAACAATAACAACAACAACAACGTCATATAAACAACAACAACAACAACGTCAAATAAACAACAATAACAACAACGTCAAATAAACAACAACAACAACAACAACATCAACAACAACAAAAACGTCAAATAAACAACAACAACAACGTCAACAACAACAACTACGTCAAATAAACAACAACAACAATGTCAACAACAACAACGTCAAATAAACAACAACAACAACGTCAAATAAACAACAACAACTAAAACAACGTCAAATAAACAACAACAACAACAACGTCAAATAAACAACAAAACCAACAACGTCAACAACAACAACAATGTCAAATAAACAACAACAACAACAATGTCAACAACAATAACAATGTCAAATAAACAACAACAACGTCAAATAAACAACAACAACAACAATGTCAACAACAACAACAACGTCAAATAAACAACATCAATAACAACAACAATGTCAAATAAACAACAACAACAACGTCAAATGAACAACAACAACAACGTCAAATAAACAACAACAACAACAACAACGTCAAATAAACAACAACAACAACAACAAGAACAACAAAAACGTCAAATAAACAACAACAACAACAACATCGACAACAAAAACTACGTCAAATAAACAACAACAACAATAATGTCAACAACAACAACGCCAAATAAACAACAACAACAACAAAAACAACGACAAATAAACAACAACAACAATGTGAACAACAACAACGTCAAATAACCAACAACAACAACAACCACGTCAAATAAACAACAACAATAACAACAACAACAACAACAACAACGTCAAATAAAGAAAAACAACAACAACAACGTCAAATAAACAACAACAACGTCAAATAAACAACAACAACTAAAACAACGTCAAATAAACAACAACAACAACAACAACAACAACAACGTCAAATAAACAACAAAACCAACAACGTCAACAACAACAACAACAATGTCAAATAAACAACAACAACAACAACAACGTCAACAACAACAACAATGTCAAATAAACAACAACAATGTCAAATAAACAACAACAACAACAATGTCAACAACAACAACAACGTCAAATAAACAACAACTACAACGTCAAATAAACAACAACATCAACAACATCAACAACGTGAAATAAACAACAACAACAACAACTATGTCAACAACAACAACAACGTCAAATAAACAACAACAACGTCAGCAACAACAACAACGTCAAATAAACAACAAGAACAACAACGTCAAATAAACAACAACAACATCAACATCCAATAAACAACAACAACAACGTCAAATAAACAACAACAACAACAACAAGAACGTCAAATAAACAACAACAATAACAACAACAACAACGTCAAATAAACAACAACAATAACAACAACCACAACGTCAAATAAACAACAACATCAATAACATCAACAACAACAAAAACGTCAAATAAGCAACAACAACAACAACGTCAACAACAACAACAACATCAAATAAACAACAACAACAACGTCAACAACAACAACAATGTCAAATAAACAACAACATCAAATAAACAACAACATGAACGTCAAATAAACAACAACAATAACAACAACAACAACGTCAAATAAACAACCACAAAAACAACGTCAAATAAACAACAACGTCAAATAAACAACAACAACAACAACAACATCAACAACAACAAAAACGTCAAATAAACAACAATAACAACAACGTCAAATAAACAACAACAACAACATCAAATAAACAACAACAACGACAACAACAACGTCAAATAAACAACGGCAACAACAATAACAACGTCAAATAAACAACAACAACAACAACGTCAACAACAACAACGTCAAATAAACAACAACAACAACATCAAATAAACAACAACAACAACAACGTCAAATACAACAACAACAACAACAACGTCAAATAACAAAAACAACGTCAAATAAACAACAATAACAACGTTAAACAAACAACAACAACAATAACAACGTCAAATAAAAAATAACAACAACAACAACGTCAAATAAATAACAACAACAACAACAACGTCAAATAAACAACAACACCAACGTCAAATAAACAACAACAACATCAAATAAACAACAACAACAACAACGTCAAATAAACCACAACAATAACAACAACAACAACAACAACGTCAAATAAACAATAACAACAACGTCAAATAAACAACAACAACAACATCATCAACAACAAAAACGTCAAATAAACAACAACAACAACAACAACGTCAACAACAACAACTATGTCAAATAAACAATAACAACAACAACGTCATATAAACAACACCAACAATGTCAAAAACAAAAACATCAAATAAACAACAACAACAACGTCAAATAAACAACAACAACTAAAACAACGTCAAATAAACAACAACAACAACGTCAAATAAACAAGAACACCAACAACGTCAACAACAACAATAACAACAATGTCAAATAAACAACAACAACAACATTAAATAAACAACAACAACAACAACTTCAAATAAACAACATCAATAACAACAACAATGTCAAATAAACAACAACAACAACGTCAAATGAACAACAACAACAACGTCAAATAAACAACAACAACAACAACAACAACAACAACGTCAAATAAACAACAACAACAACAACAAGAACAACAAAAGCGTCAAATAAACAACAACAACAACATCAACAACAAAAACTACGTCAAATAAACAGCAACAACAACAATGTCAACAACAACAGCGCCAAATAAACAACAACAACAAAAACAACGTCAAATAAACAACAACAACAACGTCAAATAACCAACAACAACAACAACAACAACCACGTCAAATAAACAACAACAATAACAACAGCAACAACAACAACAACGTCAAATAAAGAAAAACAACAACAACAACGTCAAATAAACAACAACAACAACGTCAAATATACAACAACAACTAAAACAACGTCAAATAAACAATAACAACAACAACGTCAAATAAACAACAAAACCAACAACGTCAACAACAACAACAACAATGTCAAATAAACAACAACAACAACAACAACGTCAACAACAACAACAATTTCAAATAAACAACAACAACGTCAAATAAACAACAACAACAACAATGTCAACAACAACAACAACAACGTCAAATAAACAACAACTACAACGTCAAATAAACAACAACATCAACAACATCAACAACGTGAAATAAACAACAACAACAACAACTATGTCAACAACAACAACAACGTCAAATAAACAACAACAACAACAACGTCAGCAACAACAACAACGTCAAATAAACAACAAGAACAACAACGTCAAATAAACAACAACAACAACAACACCGTCAAATATACAACAACAACATCAACATCCAATAAACAACAACAACGTCAAATAAACAACAACAACAACAAGAACGTCAAATAAACAACAACAATAACAACAACAACAACGTCAAATAAACAACAACAATAACAACAACCACAACGTCAAATAAACAACAACATCAATAACATCAACAACAACAAAAACGTCAAATAAGCAACAACAACAACAACGTCAACAACAACAACAACATCAAATAAACAACAACAACAACGTCAACAACAACAACAATGTCAAATAAACAACAACATCAAATAAACAACAACAAGAACGTCAAATAAACAACAACAATAACAACAACAACGTCAAATAAACAACCACAACAACAACGTCAAATAAACAACAACGTCAAATAAACAACAACAACAACAACAACATCAACAACAACAAAAACGTCAAATAAACAACAATAACAACAACGTCAAATAAACAACAACAACAACATCAAATAAACAACAACAACGACAACAACAACGTCAAATAAACAACAGCAACAACAATAACAACGTCAAATAAACAACAACAACAACAACGTCAACAACAACAACGTCAAATAAACAACAACAACAACATCAAATAAACAACAACAACAACAACGTCAAATAAACAACAGTAACAACGTCAAATAAACAACAACAATAACAACAACGTCAAATAAGCAACAACAACAACAACAAATACAACAACAACAACAACGTCAAATAACAAAAACAACGTCAAATAAACAACAACAATAACAACAACGTCAAATAAGCAACAACAACAACAACAAATACAACAACAACAACGTCAAATAACAAAAACAACGTCAAATAAACAACAATAACAACGTTAAACAAACAACAACAACAACAATAACAACGTCAAATAAACAATAACAACAACAACAACGTCAAATAAATAACAACAACAACAACAACGTCAAATAAACAACAACACCAACGTCAAATAAACAACAACAACATCAAATAAACAACAACAACAACAACGTCAAATAAACAACAACAATAACAACAACAACAACAACAACAACGTCAAATAAACAATAACAACAACGTCAAATAAACAACAACAACAACATCATCAACAACAAAAACGTCAAATAAACAACAACAACAACAACGTCAACAACAACAACTATGTCAAATAAACAATAACAACAACAACGTCATATAAACAACACCAACAATGTCAAAAACAAAAACATCAAATAAACAACAACAACAACAACGTCAAATAAACAACAACAACTAAAACAACGTCAAATAAACAACAACAACAACAACGTCAAATAAACAAGAACACCAACAACGTCAACAACAACAATAACAACAATGTCAAATAAACAACAACAACAACAACATTAAATAAACAACAACAACAACAACGTCAAATAATCAACATCAATAACAACAACAACGTCAAATAAACAACAACAACAACGTCAAATGAACAACAACAACAACGTCAAATAAACAACAACAACAACGATAACAACGTCAAATAAACAACAACAACAACAACAAGAACAACAAAAACGTCAAATAAACAACAACAACAACATCAACAACAAAAACTACGTCAAATAAACAGCAACAACAACAATGTCAACAACAACAACGCCAAATAAACAACAACAACAAAAACAACGTCAAATAAACAACAACAACAATGTGAACAACAACAACGTCAAATAACCAACAACAACAACAACAACCACGTCAAATAAACAACAACAATAACAACAACAACAACAACAACGTCAAATAAAGAAAAACAACAACAACAACGTCAAATAAACAACAACAACAATGTCAAATAAACAACAACAACAACGTCAACAACAACAACAACAACGTCAAATAAGCAACAACAACAACAATAACAACAACGTCAAATAAACAACAACACCAACAACGTCAACAACAACAACAACAACAACAACAATGTCAAATAAACAACAACAACAACGTCAACAACAACAACAATGTCAAATAAACAACAACAACAACAACGTCATCAAATAAATAACAACAACAACAACGTCAAATAAACAACAACAATAACAACAACAACAACGTCATATAAACAACAACAACAACAACAACGTCAAATAAACAACAATAACAACAACGTCAAATAAACAACAACAACAACAACAACATCAACAACAACAAAAACGTCAAATAAACAACAACAACAACGTCAACAACAACAACTACGTCAAATAAACAACAACAACAATGTCAACAACAACAACGTCAAATAAACAACAACAACTAAAACAACGTCAAATAAACAACAACAACAACAACGTCAAATAAACAACAAAACCAACAACGTCAACAACAACAACAATGTCAAATAAACAACAACAACAACAATGTCAACAACAATAACAATGTCAAATAAACAACAACAACGTCAAATAAACAACAACAACAACAATGTCAACAACAACAACAACGTCAAATAAACAACAACAACAACGTCAAATAAACCACAACAATAACAACAACAACAACAACGTCAAATAAACAATAACAACAACGTCAAATAAACAACAACAACAACATCATCAACAACAAAAACGTCAAATAAACAACAACAACAACAACAACGTCAACAACAACAACTATGTCAAATAAACAATAACAACAACAACGTCATATAAACAACACCAACAATGTCAAAAACAAAAACATCAAATAAACAACAACAACAACGTCAAATAAACAACAACAACTAAAACAACGTCAAATAAACAACAACAACAACGTCAAATAAACAAGAACACCAACAACGTCAACAACAACAATAACAACAATGTCAAATAAACAACAACAACAACAACATTAAATAAACAACAACAACAACAACTTCAAATAAACAACATCAATAACAACAACAATGTCAAATAAACAACAACAACAACGTCAAATGAACAACAACAACAACGTCAAATAAACAACAACAACAACAACAACAACAACGTCAAATAAACAACAACAACAACAACAAGAACAACAAAAGCGTCAAATAAACAACAACAACAACATCAACAACAAAAACTACGTCAAATAAACAGCAACAACAACAATGTCAACAACAACAGCGCCAAATAAACAACAACAACAAAAACAACGTCAAATAAACAACAACAACAACGTCAAATAACCAACAACAACAACAACAACCACGTCAAATAAACAACAACAATAACAACAGCAACAACAACAACAACGTCAAATAAAGAAAAACAACAACAACAACGTCAAATAAACAACAACAACAACGTCAAATATACAACAACAACTAAAACAACGTCAAATAAACAACAACAACAACAACGTCAAATAAACAACAAAACCAACAACGTCAACAACAACAACAACAATGTCAAATAAACAACAACAACAACAACAACGTCAACAACAACAACAATTTCAAATAAACAACAACAACGTCAAATAAACAACAACAACAACAATGTCAACAACAACAACAACAACGTCAAATAAACAACAACTACAACGTCAAATAAACAACAACATCAACAACATCAACAACGTGAAATAAACAACAACAACAACAACTATGTCAACAACAACAACAACGTCAAATAAACAACAACAACAACAACGTCAGCAACAACAACAACGTCAAATAAACAACAAGAACAACAACGTCAAGTAAACAACAACAACAACAACACCGTCAAATATACAACAACAACATCAACATCCAATAAACAACAACAACAACGTCAAATAAACAACAACAACAACAACAAGAACGTCAAATAAACAACAACAATAACAACAACAACAACGTCAAATAAACAACAACAATAACAACAACCACAACGTCAAATAAACAACAACATCAATAACATCAACAACAACAAAAACGTCAAATAAGCAACAACAACAACAACGTCAACAACAACAACAACATCAAATAAACAACAACAACAACGTCAACAACAACAACAATGTCAAATAAACAACAACATCAAATAAACAACAACAAGAACGTCAAATAAACAACAACAATAACAACAACAACGTCAAATAAACAACCACAACAACAACGTCAAATAAACAACAACGTCAAATAAACAACAACAACAACAACAACATCAACAACAACAAAAACGTCAAATAAACAACAATAACAACAACGTCAAATAAACAACAACAACAACATCAAATAAACAACAACAACGACAACAACAACGTCAAATAAACAACGGCAACAACAATAACAACGTCAAATAAACAACAACAACAACAACAACGTCAACAACAACAACGTCAAATAAACAACAACAACAACATCAAATAAACAACAACAACAACAACGTCAAATACAACAACAACAACAACAACGTCAAATAACAAAAACAACGTCAAATAAACAACAATAACAACGTTAAACAAACAACAACAACAACAATAACAACGTCAAATAAAAAATAACAACAACAACAACGTCAAATAAATAACAACAACAACAACAACGTCAAATAAACAACAACACCAACGTCAAATAAACAACAACAACATCAAATAAACAACAACAACAACAACGTCAAATAAACCACAACAATAACAACAACAACAACAACAACGTCAAATAAACAATAACAACAACGTCAAATAAACAACAACAACAACATCATCAACAACAAAAACGTCAAATAAACAACAACAACAACAACAACGTCAACAACAACAACTATGTCAAATAAACAATAACAACAACAACGTCATATAAACAACACCAACAATGTCAAAAACAAAAACATCAAATAAACAACAACAACAACGTCAAATAAACAACAACAACTAAAACAACGTCAAATAAACAACAACAACAACGTCAAATAAACAAGAACACCAACAACGTCAACAACAACAATAACAACAATGTCAAATAAACAACAACAACAACATTAAATAAACAACAACAACAACAACTTCAAATAAACAACATCAATAACAACAACAATGTCAAATAAACAACAACAACAACGTCAAATGAACAACAACAACAACGTCAAATAAACAACAACAACAACAACAACAACAACAACGTCAAATAAACAACAACAACAACAACAAGAACAACAAAAGCGTCAAATAAACAACAACAACAACATCAACAACAAAAACTACGTCAAATAAACAGCAACAACAACAATGTCAACAACAACAGCGCCAAATAAACAACAACAACAAAAACAACGTCAAATAAACAACAACAACAACGTCAAATAACCAACAACAACAACAACAACAACCACGTCAAATAAACAACAACAATAACAACAGCAACAACAACAACAACGTCAAATAAAGAAAAACAACAACAACAACGTCAAATAAACAACAACAACAACGTCAAATATACAACAACAACTAAAACAACGTCAAATAAACAATAACAACAACAACGTCAAATAAACAACAAAACCAACAACGTCAACAACAACAACAACAATGTCAAATAAACAACAACAACAACAACAACGTCAACAACAACAACAATTTCAAATAAACAACAACAACGTCAAATAAACAACAACAACAACAATGTCAACAACAACAACAACAACGTCAAATAAACAACAACTACAACGTCAAATAAACAACAACATCAACAACATCAACAACGTGAAATAAACAACAACAACAACAACTATGTCAACAACAACAACAACGTCAAATAAACAACAACAACAACAACGTCAGCAACAACAACAACGTCAAATAAACAACAAGAACAACAACGTCAAATAAACAACAACAACAACAACACCGTCAAATATACAACAACAACATCAACATCCAATAAACAACAACAACGTCAAATAAACAACAACAACAACAAGAACGTCAAATAAACAACAACAATAACAACAACAACAACGTCAAATAAACAACAACAATAACAACAACCACAACGTCAAATAAACAACAACATCAATAACATCAACAACAACAAAAACGTCAAATAAGCAACAACAACAACAACGTCAACAACAACAACAACATCAAATAAACAACAACAACAACGTCAACAACAACAACAATGTCAAATAAACAACAACATCAAATAAACAACAACAAGAACGTCAAATAAACAACAACAATAACAACAACAACGTCAAATAAACAACCACAACAACAACGTCAAATAAACAACAACGTCAAATAAACAACAACAACAACAACAACATCAACAACAACAAAAACGTCAAATAAACAACAATAACAACAACGTCAAATAAACAACAACAACAACATCAAATAAACAACAACAACGACAACAACAACGTCAAATAAACAACAGCAACAACAATAACAACGTCAAATAAACAACAACAACAACAACGTCAACAACAACAACGTCAAATAAACAACAACAACAACATCAAATAAACAACAACAACAACAACGTCAAATAAACAACAGTAACAACGTCAAATAAACAACAACAATAACAACAACGTCAAATAAGCAACAACAACAACAACAAATACAACAACAACAACAACGTCAAATAACAAAAACAACGTCAAATAAACAACAACAATAACAACAACGTCAAATAAGCAACAACAACAACAACAAATACAACAACAACAACGTCAAATAACAAAAACAACGTCAAATAAACAACAATAACAACGTTAAACAAACAACAACAACAACAATAACAACGTCAAATAAACAATAACAACAACAACAACGTCAAATAAATAACAACAACAACAACAACGTCAAATAAACAACAACACCAACGTCAAATAAACAACAACAACATCAAATAAACAACAACAACAACAACGTCAAATAAACAACAACAATAACAACAACAACAACAACAACAACGTCAAATAAACAATAACAACAACGTCAAATAAACAACAACAACAACATCATCAACAACAAAAACGTCAAATAAACAACAACAACAACAACGTCAACAACAACAACTATGTCAAATAAACAATAACAACAACAACGTCATATAAACAACACCAACAATGTCAAAAACAAAAACATCAAATAAACAACAACAACAACAACGTCAAATAAACAACAACAACTAAAACAACGTCAAATAAACAACAACAACAACAACGTCAAATAAACAAGAACACCAACAACGTCAACAACAACAATAACAACAATGTCAAATAAACAACAACAACAACAACATTAAATAAACAACAACAACAACAACGTCAAATAATCAACATCAATAACAACAACAACGTCAAATAAACAACAACAACAACGTCAAATGAACAACAACAACAACGTCAAATAAACAACAACAACAACGATAACAACGTCAAATAAACAACAACAACAACAACAAGAACAACAAAAACGTCAAATAAACAACAACAACAACATCAACAACAAAAACTACGTCAAATAAACAGCAACAACAACAATGTCAACAACAACAACGCCAAATAAACAACAACAACAAAAACAACGTCAAATAAACAACAACAACAATGTGAACAACAACAACGTCAAATAACCAACAACAACAACAACAACCACGTCAAATAAACAACAACAATAACAACAACAACAACAACAACGTCAAATAAAGAAAAACAACAACAACAACGTCAAATAAACAACAACAACAATGTCAAATAAACAACAACAACAACGTCAACAACAACAACAACAACGTCAAATAAGCAACAACAACAACAATAACAACAACGTCAAATAAACAACAACACCAACAACGTCAACAACAACAACAACAACAACAACAATGTCAAATAAACAACAACAACAACGTCAACAACAACAACAATGTCAAATAAACAACAACAACAACAACGTCATCAAATAAATAACAACAACAACAACGTCAAATAAACAACAACAATAACAACAACAACAACGTCATATAAACAACAACAACAACAACAACGTCAAATAAACAACAATAACAACAACGTCAAATAAACAACAACAACAACAACAACATCAACAACAACAAAAACGTCAAATAAACAACAACAACAACGTCAACAACAACAACTACGTCAAATAAACAACAACAACAATGTCAACAACAACAACGTCAAATAAACAACAACAACTAAAACAACGTCAAATAAACAACAACAACAACAACGTCAAATAAACAACAAAACCAACAACGTCAACAACAACAACAATGTCAAATAAACAACAACAACAACAATGTCAACAACAATAACAATGTCAAATAAACAACAACAACGTCAAATAAACAACAACAACAACAATGTCAACAACAACAACAACGTCAAATAAACAACAACAACAACGTCAAATAAACCACAACAATAACAACAACAACAACAACGTCAAATAAACAATAACAACAACGTCAAATAAACAACAACAACAACATCATCAACAACAAAAACGTCAAATAAACAACAACAACAACAACAACGTCAACAACAACAACTATGTCAAATAAACAATAACAACAACAACGTCATATAAACAACACCAACAATGTCAAAAACAAAAACATCAAATAAACAACAACAACAACGTCAAATAAACAACAACAACTAAAACAACGTCAAATAAACAACAACAACAACGTCAAATAAACAAGAACACCAACAACGTCAACAACAACAATAACAACAATGTCAAATAAACAACAACAACAACAACATTAAATAAACAACAACAACAACAACTTCAAATAAACAACATCAATAACAACAACAATGTCAAATAAACAACAACAACAACGTCAAATGAACAACAACAACAACGTCAAATAAACAACAACAACAACAACAACAACAACGTCAAATAAACAACAACAACAACAACAAGAACAACAAAAGCGTCAAATAAACAACAACAACAACATCAACAACAAAAACTACGTCAAATAAACAGCAACAACAACAATGTCAACAACAACAGCGCCAAATAAACAACAACAACAAAAACAACGTCAAATAAACAACAACAACAACGTCAAATAACCAACAACAACAACAACAACCACGTCAAATAAACAACAACAATAACAACAGCAACAACAACAACAACGTCAAATAAAGAAAAACAACAACAACAACGTCAAATAAACAACAACAACAACGTCAAATATACAACAACAACTAAAACAACGTCAAATAAACAACAACAACAACAACGTCAAATAAACAACAAAACCAACAACGTCAACAACAACAACAACAATGTCAAATAAACAACAACAACAACAACAACGTCAACAACAACAACAATTTCAAATAAACAACAACAACGTCAAATAAACAACAACAACAACAATGTCAACAACAACAACAACAACGTCAAATAAACAACAACTACAACGTCAAATAAACAACAACATCAACAACATCAACAACGTGAAATAAACAACAACAACAACAACTATGTCAACAACAACAACAACGTCAAATAAACAACAACAACAACAACGTCAGCAACAACAACAACGTCAAATAAACAACAAGAACAACAACGTCAAGTAAACAACAACAACAACAACACCGTCAAATATACAACAACAACATCAACATCCAATAAACAACAACAACAACGTCAAATAAACAACAACAACAACAACAAGAACGTCAAATAAACAACAACAATAACAACAACAACAACGTCAAATAAACAACAACAATAACAACAACCACAACGTCAAATAAACAACAACATCAATAACATCAACAACAACAAAAACGTCAAATAAGCAACAACAACAACAACGTCAACAACAACAACAACATCAAATAAACAACAACAACAACGTCAACAACAACAACAATGTCAAATAAACAACAACATCAAATAAACAACAACAAGAACGTCAAATAAACAACAACAATAACAACAACAACGTCAAATAAACAACCACAACAACAACGTCAAATAAACAACAACGTCAAATAAACAACAACAACAACAACAACATCAACAACAACAAAAACGTCAAATAAACAACAATAACAACAACGTCAAATAAACAACAACAACAACATCAAATAAACAACAACAACGACAACAACAACGTCAAATAAACAACAGCAACAACAATAACAACGTCAAATAAACAACAACAACAACAACAACGTCAACAACAACAACGTCAAATAAACAACAACAACAACATCAAATAAACAACAACAACAACAACGTCAAATAAACAACAGCAACAACGTCAAATAAACAACAACAATAACAACAACGTCAAATAAGCAACAACAACAACAACAAATACAACAACAACAACAACGTCAAATAACAAAAACAACGTCAAATAAACAACAACAATAACAACAACGTCAAATAAGCAACAACAACAACAACAAATACAACAACAACAACAACGTCAAATAACAAAAACAACGTCAAATAAACAACAATAACAACGTTAAACAAACAACAACAACAACAATAACAACGTCAAATAAACAATAACAACAACAACAACGTCAAATAAATAACAACAACAACAACAACGTCAAATAAACAACAACACCAACGTCAAATAAACAACAACAACATCAAATAAACAACAACAACAACAACGTCAAATAAACAACAACAATAACAACAACAACAACAACAACAACGTCAAATAAACAATAACAACAACGTCAAATAAACAACAACAACAACATCATCAACAACAAAAACGTCAAATAAACAACAACAACAACAACGTCAACAACAACAACTATGTCAAATAAACAATAACAACAACAACGTCATATAAACAACACCAACAATGTCAAAAACAAAAACATCAAATAAACAACAACAACAACAACGTCAAATAAACAACAACAACTAAAACAACGTCAAATAAACAACAACAACAACAACGTCAAATAAACAAGAACACCAACAACGTCAACAACAACAATAACAACAATGTCAAATAAACAACAACAACAACAACAACATTAAATAAACAACAACAACAACAACGTCAAATAAACAACATCAATAACAACAACAACGTCAAATAAACAACAACAACAACGTCAAATGAACAACAACAACAACGTCAAATAAACAACAACAACAACGATAACAACGTCAAATAAACAACAACAACAACAACAAGAACAACAAAAACGTCAAATAAACAACAACAACAACATCAACAACAAAAACTACGTCAAATAAACAGCAACAACAACAATGTCAACAACAACAACGCCAAATAAACAACAACAACAAAAACAACGTCAAATAAACAACAACAACAATGTGAACAACAACAACGTCAAATAACCAACAACAACAACAACAACCACGTCAAATAAACAACAACAATAACAACAACAACAACAACAACGTCAAATAAAGAAAAACAACAACAACAACGTCAAATAAACAACAACAACAATGTCAAATAAACAACAACAACAACGTCAACAACAACAACAACAACGTCAAATAAGCAACAACAACAACAATAACAACAACGTCAAATAAACAACAACACCAACAACGTCAACAACAACAACAACAACAACAACAATGTCAAATAAACAACAACAACAACGTCAACAACAACAACAATGTCAAATAAACAACAACAACAACAACGTCATCAAATAAATAACAACAACAACAACGTCAAATAAACAACAACAATAACAACAACAACAACGTCATATAAACAACAACAACAACAACGTCAAATAAACAACAATAACAACAACGTCAAATAAACAACAACAACAACAACAACATCAACAACAACAAAAACGTCAAATAAACAACAACAACAACGTCAACAACAACAACTACGTCAAATAAACAACAACAACAATGTCAACAACAACAACGTCAAATAAACAACAACAACAACGTCAAATAAACAACAACAACTAAAACAACGTCAAATAAACAACAACAACAACAACGTCAAATAAACAACAAAACCAACAACGTCAACAACAACAACAATGTCAAATAAACAACAACAACAACAATGTCAACAACAATAACAATGTCAAATAAACAACAACAACGTCAAATAAACAACAACAACAACAATGTCAACAACAACAACAACGTCAAATAAACAACAACAACAACGTCAAATAAACAACATCAATAACAACAACAATGTCAAATAAACAACAACAACAACGTCAAATGAACAACAACAACAACGTCAAATAAACAACAACAACAACAACAACAACGTCAAATAAACAACAACAACAACAAGAACAACAAAAACGTCAAATAAACAACAACAACAACATCGACAACAAAAACTACGTCAAATAAACAGCAACAACAATAATGTCAACAACAACAACACCAAATAAACAACAACAACAACAAAAACAACGTCAAATAAACAACAACAACAATGTGAACAACAACAACGTCAAATAACCAACAACAACAACAACAACAACCACGTCAAATAAACAACAACAATAACAACAAAAACAACAACAACAACGTCAAATAAAGAAAAACAACAACAACAACGTCAAATAAACAACAACAACAACGTCAAATAAACAACAACAACTAAAACA
The DNA here is from genome assembly GCA_948472305.1 of Vicia faba. NCBI lineage: Eukaryota > Viridiplantae > Streptophyta > Magnoliopsida > Fabales > Fabaceae > Vicia > Vicia faba. The sequence continues at coordinate 480,239,590 of OX451739.1, read as the reverse complement.
ACGTCAAATAAACAACAACAACAACAACAACGTCAAATAAACAACAAAACCAACAACGTCAACAACAACAACAACAACGTCAACAACAACAACAATGTCAAATAAACAACAACAACGTCAAATAAACAACAACAACAACAATGTCAACAACAACAACAACGTCAAATAAACAACAACTACAACGTCAAATAAACAACAACATCAACAACATCAACAACATCAACAACGTGAAATAAACAACAACAACAACAACTATGTCAACAACAACAACAACGTCAAATAAACAACAACAACAACAACGTCAGCAACAACAACAACGTCAGATAAACAACAAGAACAACAACGTCAAATAAACAACAACAACAACAACACCGTCAAATATACAACAACAACATCAACATCCAATAAACAACAACAACAACAACAACGTCAAATAAACAAAAACAACAACAACAAGAACGTCAAATAAACAACAACAATAACAACAACAACAACGTCAAATAAACAGCAACAATAACAACAACCACAACGTCAAATAAACAACAACATCAATAACATCAACAACAACAAAAACGTCAAATAAGCAACAACAACAACAACGTCAACAACAACAACAACATCAAATAAACAACAACAACAACGTCAACAACAACAACAATGTCAAATAAACAACAACATCAAATAAACAACAACATGAACGTCAAATAAACAACAACAATAACAACAACAACAACGTCAAATAAACAACCACAACAACAACGTCAAATAAACAACAACGTCAAATAAACAACAACAACAACATCAACAACAACAAAAACGTCAAATAAACAACAATAACAACAACGTCAAATAAACAACAACAACAACATCAAATAAACAACAACAACGACAACAACAACGTCAAATAAACAACAGCAACAACAATAACAACGTCAAATAAACAACAACAACAACAACAACGTCAACAACAACAACGTCAAATAAACAACAACAACAACATCAAATAAACAACAACAACAACAACGTCAAATAAACAACAGCAACAACGTCAAATAAACAACAACAATAACAACAACGTCAAATAAGCAACAACAACAACAACAAATACAACAACAACAACAACGTCAAATAACAAAAACAACGTCAAATAAACAACAACAATAACAACAACGTCAAATAAGCAACAACAACAACAACAAATACAACAACAACAACAACGTCAAATATCAAAAACAACGTCAAATAAACAACAATAACAACGTTAAACAAATAACAACAACAACAATAACAACGTCAAATAAACAATAACAACAACAACAATGTCAAATAAATAACAACAACAACAACAACGTCAAATAAACAACAACACCAACGTCAAATAAACAACAACAACATCAAATAAACAACAACAACAACAACGTCAAATAAACAACAACAATAACAACAACAACAACAACAACGTCAAATAAACAATAACAACAACGTCAAATAAACAACAACAACAACATCATCAACAACAAAAACGTCAAATAAACAACAACAACAACAACAACGTCAACAACAACAACTATGTCAAATAAACAATAACAACAACAACGTCATATAAACAACACCAACAATGTCAAAAACAAAAACATCAAATAAACAACAACAACAACGTCAAATAAACAACAACAACTAAAACAACGTCAAATAAACAACAACAACAACAACGTCAAATGAACAACAACAACAACGTCAAATAAACAACAACAACAACAATAACAACGTCAAATAAACAACAACAACAACAACAAGAACAACAAAAACGTCAAATAAACAACAACAACAACATCAACAACAAAAACTACGTCAAATAAACAGCAACAACAACAATGTCAACAACAACAACGCCAAATAAACAACAACAACAAAAACAACGTCAAATAAACAACAACAACAATGTGAACAACAACAACGTCAAATAACCAACAACAACAACAACAACCACGTCAAATAAACAACAACAATAACAACAACAACAACAACAACAACAACGTCAAATAAAGAAAAACAACAACAACAACGTCAAATAAACAACAACAACAATGTCAAATAAACAACAACAACAACGTCAACAACAACAACAACAACGTCAAATAAGCAACAACAACAACAACAACAACAACGTCAAATAAACAACAACACCAACAACGTCAACAACAACAACAACAACAACAACAACAATGTCAAATAAACAACAACAACAACGTCAACAACAACAACAATGTCAAATAAACAACAACAACAACAACGTCATCAAATAAATAACAATAACAACAACGTCAAATAAACAACAACAATAACAACAACAACAACGTCATATAAACAACAACAACAACAACGTCAAATAAACAACAATAACAACAACGTCAAATAAACAACAACAACAACAACATCAACAACAACAAAAACGTCAAATAAACAACAACAACAACGTCAACAACAACAACTACGTCAAATAAACAACAACAACAATGTCAACAACAACAACGTCAAATAAACAACAACAACAACGTCAAATAAACAACAACAACTAAAACAACGTCAAATAAACAACAACAACAACAACGTCAAATAAACAACAAAACCAACAACGTCAACAACAACAACAACAACAATGTCAAATAAACAACAACAACAACAACGTCAACAACAACAACAATGTCAAATAAACAACAACAACGTCAAATAAACAACAACAACAACAATGTCAACAACAACGTCAAATAAACAACAACTACAACGTCAAATAAACAACAACATCAACAACATCAACAACGTGAAATAAACAACAACAACAACAACTATGTCAACAACAACAACAACGTCAAATAAACAACAACAACAACAACGTCAGCAACAACAACAACGTCAAATAAACAACAAGAACAACAACGTCAAATAAACAACAACAAGAACAACAACAACAACATCGTCAAATATACAACAACAACATCAACATCCAATAAACAACAACAACAACGTCAAATAAACAACAACAACAACAAGAACGTCAAATAAACAACAACAATAACAACAACATCAACGTCAAATAAACAACAACAATAACAACAACAACGTCAAATAAACAACAACAATAACAACAACAACGTCAAATAAACAACAACATCAATAACATCAACAACAACAACAACAAATAAGCAACAACAACAACAACGTCAACAACAACAACAACATCAAATAAACAACAACAACAACGTCAACAACAACAACAATCTCAAATAAACAACATCATCAAATAAACAACAACAAGAACGTCAAATAAACAACAACAATAACAATAACAACAACGTCAAATAAACAACCACAACAACAACGTCAAATAAACAACAACGTCAAATAAACAACAACAATAACAACAACATCAACAACAACAAAAACGTCAAATAAACAACAATAACAACAACGTCAAATAAACAACAACAACAACAACATCAAATAAACAACAACAACGACAACAACGTCAAATAAACAACAGCAACAATAATAACAACGTCAAATAAACAACAACAACAACAACAACGTCAACAACAACAACGTCAAATAAACAACAACAACAACATCAAATAAACAACAACAACAACAACGTCAAATAAACAACAGCAACAACGTCAAATAAACAACAACAATATCAACAACGTCAAATAAGCAACAACAACAACAACAAATACAACAACAACAACAACGTCAAATAACAAAAACAACGTCAAATAAACAACAATAACAACGTCAAACAAACAACAACAACAACAATAACAATGTCAAATAAACAATAACAACAACAACAACGTCAAATAAATAACAACAACAACAACAACGTCAAATAAACAACAACAACACCAACGTCAAATAAACAACAACAACATCAAATAAACAACAACAACAACAACAACGTCAAATAAACAACAACAATAACAACAACAACAACAACGTCAAATAAACAATAACAACAACGTCAAATAAACAACAACAACAACATCATCAACAACAAAATCGTCAAATAAACAACAACAACAACAACAACGTCAACAACAACAACTATGTCAAATAAACAACAACAACAACAACGTCATATAAACAACACCAACAATGTCAAAAACAAAAACGTCAAATAAACAACAACAACAACGTCAAATAAACAACAACAACTAAAACAACGTCAAATAAACAACAACAACAACAACGTCAAATAAACAAGAACACCAACAACGTCAACAACAACAATAACAACAATGTCAAATAAACAACAACAACAATAACATTAAATAAACAACAACAACAACAACGTCAAATAAACAACATCAATAACAACAACAACGTCAAATAAACAACAACAACAACGTCAAATGAACAACAACAACAACAACGTCAAATAAACAACAACAACAACAACAACGTCAAATAAAGAACAACAACAACAAGAACAACAAAAACGTCAAATAAACAACAACAACAACGTCAACAACAAAAACTATGTCAAATAAACAGCAACAACAACAATGTCAACAACAACAACGCCAAATAAACAACAACAACAAAAACAACGTCAAATAAACAACAACAACAATGTGAACAACAACAACGTCAAATAAACAACAACAACAACAACAACGTCAAATAAACAACAACAATAACAACAACAACAACAACAACGTCAAATAAACAACAACAACAACAACGTCAAATAAACAATAACAACAACGTCAAATAAACAACAACAATAACATCAACAACAACAAAAACGTCAAATAAACAACAACAACGTCAACAACAACAACAACAACGTCAACAACAACAACAACAACAATGTCAAATAAATAACAACAACGTCAACAACAACAATGTCAAATAAGCAACAACAACAATAACAACGTCAAATAAACAACAACACCAACAACGTCAACAACAACAACAACAACAACAATGTCAAATAAACAACAACAACAACGTCAACAATAACAACAACAACAACATCAAATAAATAACAACAACAACAACGTCAAATAAACAACAACAATAACAACATCAACAACGTCATATAAACAATAACAACAACAACAACGTCAAATAAACAACAATAACAACAACGTCAAATAAACCACAACAACAACAACATCGACAACAACAAAAACGTCAAATAAACAACAACAACAACGTCAAATAAACAACAAAACCATCAACGTCAACAACAACAACAACAACAATGTCAAATAAACAACAACAACAACAACGTCAACAACAACAACAATGTCAAATAAACAACAACAACGTCAAATAAACAACAACAACAACAATGTCAACAACAACAACAACGTCAAATAAACAACAACTACAACGTCAAATAAACAACAACATCAACAACATCAACAACGTGAAATAAACAACAACAACAACTATGTCAACAACAACAACAACGTCTAATAAACAACAACAACAACAACGTTAGCAACAACAACAACGTCAAATAAACAACAAGAACAACAACGTCAAATAAACAACAACAACAACAACACCGTCAAATATACAACAACAACATCAACATCCAATAAACAACAACAACAACGTCAAATAAACAACAACAACAACAACAATGTCAAATAAACAACAACAACAACGTCAACAACAACAACAATGTCAAATAAACAACAACAACAACAACAACAACATCAAATAAATAACAACAACAACAACGTCAAATAAACAACAACAATAACAACAACAACGTCATATAAACAACAACAACAACAACAACGTCAAATAAACAACAATAACAACAACGTCAAATAAACAACAACAACAACAACATCAACAACAACAAAAACGTCAAATAAACAACAACAACAACGTCAACAACAACAACTACGTCAAATAAACAACAACAACAATGTCAACAACAACAACGTCAAATAAACAACAACAACAACGTCAAATAAACAACAACAACTAAAACAACGTCAAATAAACAACAACAACAACAACAACAACAACGTCAAATAAACAACAAAACCAACAACGTCAACAACAACAACAACAATGTCAAATAAACAACAACAACAACAACAACATCAACAACAACAACAATGTCAAATAAACAACAATAACGTCAAATAAACAACAACAACAACAATGTCAACAACAACAACAACGTCAAATAAACAACAACTACAACGTCAAATAAACAACAACATCAACAACATCAACAACGTGAAATAAACAACAACAACAACAACAACTATGTTAACAACAACAACAACGTCAAATAAACAACAACAACAACAACGTCAGCAACAACAACAACGTCAAATAAACAACAAGAACAACAACGTCAAATAAACAACAACAACAACAACACCGTCAAATATACAACAACAACATCAACATCCAATAAACAACAACAACAACGTCAAATAAACAACAACAACAACAAGAACGTCAAATAAACAACAACAATAACAACAACAACAACGTCAAATAAACTACAACAATAACAACAACAACAACGTCAAATAAACAACAACATCAATAACATCAACAACAACAAAAACGTCAAATAAGCAACAACAACAACAACGTCAACAACAACAACAACAACATCAAATAAACAACAACAACAACGTCAACAACAACAACAATGTCAAATAAACAACAACATCAAATAAACAACAACAAGAACGTCAAATAAACAACAACAATAACAACAACAACAACGTCAAATAAACAACCTTAACAACAACGTCAAATAAACAACAACGTCAAATAAACAACAACAACAACAACAACATCAACAACAACAAAAACGTCAAATAAACAACAATAACAACAACGTCAAATAAACAACAACAACAACACCAAATAAACAACAACAACGACAACAACAACGTCAAATAAACAACAGCAACAACAATAACAACGTCAAATAAACAACAACAACAACAACGTCAACAACAACAACGTCAAATAAACAACAACAACAACAACATCAAATAAACAACAACAACAACGTCAAATAAGCAACAGCAACAACAACAAATACAACAACAACAACAACGTCAAATAACAAAAACAACGTCAAATAAACAACAATAACAACGTCAAACAAACAAGAACAACAACAATAACAATGCCAAATTAACAATAACAACAACAACAACGTCAAATAAATAACAACAACAACAACAACGTCAAATAAACAACAACAACACCAACGTCAAATAAACAACAACAACATCAAATAAACAACAACAACAACAACAACGTCAAATAAACAACAACAATAACAACAACAACAACAACGTCAAATAAACAATAACAACAACGTCAAATAAACAACAACAACAACATCATCAACAACAAAATCGTCAAATAAACAACAACAACAACAACAACGTCAACAACAACAACTATGTCAAATAAACAACAACAACAACAACGTCATATAAACAACACCAACAATGTCAAAAACAAAAACGTCAAATAAACAACAACAACAACGTCAAATAAACAACAACAACTAAAACAACGTCAAATAAACAACAACAACAACAACGTCAAATAAACAAGAACACCAACAACGTCAACAACAACAATAACAACAATGTCAAATAAACAACAACAACAATAACATTAAATAAACAACAACAACAACAACGTCAAATAAACAACATCAATAACAACAACAACGTCAAATAAACAACAACAACAACGTCAAACAACAACGTCAAATAAACAACAACAACAACAACAACGTCAAATAAAGAACAACAACAACAAGAACAACAAAAACGTCAAATAAACAACAACAACAACGTCAACAACAAAAACTATGTCAAATAAACAGCAACAACAACAATGTCAACAACAACAACGCCAAATAAACAACAACAACAAAAACAACGTCAAATAAACAACAACAACAATGTGAACAACAACAACGTCAAATAAACAACAACAACAACAACAACGTCAAATAAACAACAACAATAACAACAACAACAACAACAACGTCAAATAAACAACAACAACAACAACGTCAAATAAACAATAACAACAACGTCAAATAAACAACAACAATAACATCAACAACAACAAAAACGTCAAATAAACAACAACAACGTCAACAACAACAACAACAACGTCAACAACAACAACAACAATGTCAAATAAATAACAACAACAACGTCAACAACAACAATGTCAAATAAGCAACAACAACAATAACAACGTCAAATAAACAACAACACCAACAACGTCAACAACAACAACAACAACAACAATGTCAAATAAACAACAACAACAACGTCAACAACAACAACAACAACAACATCAAATAAATAACAACAACAACAACGTCAAATAAACAACAACAATAACAACATCAACAACGTCATATAAACAATAACAACAACAACAACGTCAAATAAACAACAATAACAACAACGTCAAATAAACCACAACAACAACAACATCAACAACAACAAAAACGTCAAATAAACAACAACAACAACGTCAAATAAACAACAAAACCATCAACGTCAACAACAACAACAACAACAATGTCAAATAAACAACAACAACAACAACGTCAACAACAACAACAATGTCAAATAAACAACAACAACGTCAAATAAACAACAACAACAACAATGTCAACAACAACAACAACGTCAAATAAACAACAACTACAACGTCAAATAAACAACAACATCAACAACATCAACAACGTGAAATAAACAACAACAACAACTATGTCAACAACAACAACAACGTCAAATAAACAACAACAACAACAACGTTAGCAACAACAACAACGTCAAATAAACAACAAGAACAACAACGTCAAATAAACAACAACAACAACAACACCGTCAAATATACAACAACAACATCAACATCCAATAAACAACAACAACAACGTCAAATAAACAACAACAACAACAACAATGTCAAATAAACAACAACAACAACGTCAACAACAACAACAATGTCAAATAAACAACAACAACAACAACAACAACATCAAATAAATAACAACAACAACAACGTCAAATAAACAACAACAATAACAACAACAACGTCATATAAACAACAACAACAACAACAACGTCAAATAAACAACAATAACAACAACGTCAAATAAACAACAACAACAACAACATCAACAACAACAAAAACGTCAAATAAACAACAACAACAACGTCAACAACAACAACTACGTCAAATAAACAACAACAACAATGTCAACAACAACAACGTCAAATAAACAACAACAACAACGTCAAATAAACAACAACAACTAAAACAACGTCAAATAAACAACAACAACAACAACAACAACAACGTCAAATAAACAACAAAACCAACAACGTCAACAACAACAACAACAATGTCAAATAAACAACAACAACAACAACAACATCAACAACAACAACAATGTCAAATAAACAACAATAACGTCAAATAAACAACAACAACAACAATGTCAACAACAACAACAACGTCAAATAAACAACAACTACAACGTCAAATAAACAACAACATCAACAACATCAACAACGTGAAATAAACAACAACAACAACAACAACTATGTTAACAACAACAACAACGTCAAATAAACAACAACAACAACAACGTCAGCAACAACAACAACGTCAAATAAACAACAAGAACAACAACGTCAAATAAACAACAACAACAACAACACCGTCAAATATACAACAACAACATCAACATCCAATAAACAACAACAACAACGTCAAATAAACAACAACAACAACAAGAACGTCAAATAAACAACAACAATAACAACAACAACAACGTCAAATAAACTACAACAATAACAACAACAACAACGTCAAATAAACAACAACATCAATAACATCAACAACAACAAAAACGTCAAATAAGCAACAACAACAACAACGTCAACAACAACAACAACAACATCAAATAAACAACAACAACAACGTCAACAACAACAACAATGTCAAATAAACAACAACATCAAATAAACAACAACAAGAACGTCAAATAAACAACAACAATAACAACAACAACAACGTCAAATAAACAACCTTAACAACAACGTCAAATAAACAACAACGTCAAATAAACAACAACAACAACAACAACATCAACAACAACAAAAACGTCAAATAAACAACAATAACAACAACGTCAAATAAACAACAACAACAACACCAAATAAACAACAACAACGACAACAACAACGTCAAATAAACAACAGCAACAACAATAACAACGTCAAATAAACAACAACAACAACAACGTCAACAACAACAACGTCAAATAAACAACAACAACAACATCAAATAAACAACAACAACAACGTCAAATAAGCAACAGCAACAACAACAAATACAACAACAACAACAACGTCAAATAACAAAAACAACGTCAAATAAACAACAATAACAACGTCAAACAAACAAGAACAACAACAATAACAATGCCAAATTAACAATAACAACAACAACAACGTCAAATAAATAACAACAACAACAACAACGTCAAATAAACAACAACAACACCAACGTCAAATAAACAACAACAACATCAAATAAACAACAACAACAACAACAACGTCAAATAAACAACAACAATAACAACAACAACAACAACGTCAAATAAACAATAACAACAACGTCAAATAAACAACAACAACAACATCATCAACAACAAAATCGTCAAATAAACAACAACAACAACAACAACGTCAACAACAACAACTATGTCAAATAAACAACAACAACAACAACGTCATATAAACAACACCAACAATGTCAAAAACAAAAACGTCAAATAAACAACAACAACAACGTCAAATAAACAACAACAACTAAAACAACGTCAAATAAACAACAACAACAACAACGTCAAATAAACAAGAACACCAACAACGTCAACAACAACAATAACAACAATGTCAAATAAACAACAACAACAATAACATTAAATAAACAACAACAACAACAACGTCAAATAAACAACATCAATAACAACAACAACGTCAAATAAACAACAACAACAACGTCAAACAACAACGTCAAATAAACAACAACAACAACAACAACGTCAAATAAAGAACAACAACAACAAGAACAACAAAAACGTCAAATAAACAACAACAACAACGTCAACAACAAAAACTATGTCAAATAAACAGCAACAACAACAATGTCAACAACAACAACGCCAAATAAACAACAACAACAAAAACAACGTCAAATAAACAACAACAACAATGTGAACAACAACAACGTCAAATAAACAACAACAACAACAACAACGTCAAATAAACAACAACAATAACAACAACAACAACAACAACGTCAAATAAACAACAACAACAACAACGTCAAATAAACAATAACAACAACGTCAAATAAACAACAACAATAACATCAACAACAACAAAAACGTCAAATAAACAACAACAACGTCAACAACAACAACAACAACGTCAACAACAACAACAACAATGTCAAATAAATAACAACAACAACGTCAACAACAACAATGTCAAATAAGCAACAACAACAATAACAACGTCAAATAAACAACAACACCAACAACGTCAACAACAACAACAACAACAACAATGTCAAATAAACAACAACAACAACGTCAACAACAACAACAACAACAACATCAAATAAATAACAACAACAACAACGTCAAATAAACAACAACAATAACAACATCAACAACGTCATATAAACAATAACAACAACAACAACGTCAAATAAACAACAATAACAACAACGTCAAATAAACCACAACAACAACAACATCAACAACAACAAAAACGTCAAATAAACAACAACAACAACGTCAAATAAACAACAAAACCATCAACGTCAACAACAACAACAACAACAATGTCAAATAAACAACAACAACAACAACGTCAACAACAACAACAATGTCAAATAAACAACAACAACGTCAAATAAACAACAACAACAACAATGTCAACAACAACAACAACGTCAAATAAACAACAACTACAACGTCAAATAAACAACAACATCAACAACATCAACAACGTGAAATAAACAACAACAACAACTATGTCAACAACAACAACAACGTCAAATAAACAACAACAACAACAACGTTAGCAACAACAACAACGTCAAATAAACAACAAGAACAACAACGTCAAATAAACAACAACAACAACAACACCGTCAAATATACAACAACAACATCAACATCCAATAAACAACAACAACAACGTCAAATAAACAACAACAACAACAACAAGAACGTCAAATAAACAACAATAATAACTACAACAACAACGTCAAATAAACAACAACAATAACAACAACAACAACAACGTCAAATAAACAACAACATCAATAACATCAACAACAACAAAAACGTCAAATAAGCAACAACAACAACAACGTCAACAACAACAACAACAACATCAAATAAACAACAACAACAACGTCAACAACAACAACAATGTCAAATAAACAACAATAACATCAAATAAACAACAACAAGAACGTCAAATAAACAACAACAATAACAACAACAACGTCAAATAAACAACCACAACAACAACGTCAAATAAACAACAACGTCAAATAAACAACAACAATAACAACAACAACATCAACAACAACAAAAACGTCAAATAAACAACAATAACAACAACGTCAAATAAACAACAACAACAACAACAACGTCAACAACAACAACAACAACAACAATGTCAAATAAACAACAACAACAACAACGTCAACAACAACAACAACAACGTCAAATAAGCAACAACAACAACAACAACGTCAAATAAACAACAACACCAACAACGTCAACAACAACAACAACAACAATGTCAAATAAACAACAACAACAACGTCAACAACAACAACAATGTCAAATAAACAACAACAACAACAACAACAACATCAAATAAATAACAACAACAACAACGTCAAATAAACAACAACAATAACAACAACAACGTCATATAAACAACAACAACAACAACGTCAAATAAACAACAATAACAACAACGTCAAATAAACAACAACAACAACAACATCAACAACAACAAAAACGTCAAATAAACAACAACAACAACGTCAACAACAACAACTACGTCAAATAAACAACAACAACAATGTCAACAACAACAACGTCAAATAAACAACAACAACAACGTCAAATAAACAACAACAACTAAAACAACGTCAAATAAACAACAACAACAACAACAACAACAACGTCAAATAAACAACAAAACCAACAACGTCAACAACAACAACAACAATGTCAAATAAACAACAACAACAACAACATCAACAACAACAACAATGTCAAATAAACAACAATAACGTCAAATAAACAACAACAACAACAATGTCAACAACAACAACAACGTCATATAAACAACAACTACAACGTCAAATAAACAACAACATCAACAACATCAACAACGTGAAATAAACAACAACAACAACAACAACTATGTCAACAACAACAACAACGTCAAATAAACAACAACAACAACAACGTCAGCAACAACAACAACGTCAAATAAACAACAAGAACAACAACGTCAAATAAACAACAACAACAACAACACCGTCAAATATACAACAACAACATCAACATCCAATAAACAACAACAACAACGTCAAATAAACAACAACAACAACAAGAACGTCAAATAAACAACAACAATAACAACAACAACAACGTCAAATAAACTACAACAGTAACAACAACAACAACGTCAAATAAACAACAACATCAATAACATCAACAACAACAAAAACGTCAAATAAGCAACAACAACAACAACGTCAACAACAACAACAACAACATCAAATAAACAACAACAACAACGTCAACAACAACAACAATGTCAAATAAACAACAACATCAAATAAACAACAACAAGAACGTCAAATAAACAACAACAATAACAACAACAACAACGTCAAATAAACAACCTTAACAACAACGTCAAATAAACAACAACGTCAAATAAACAACAACAACAACAACAACATCAACAACAACAAAAACGTCAAATAAACAACAATAACAACAACGTCAAATAAACAACAACAACAACATCAAATAAACAACAACAACGACAACAACAACGTCAAATAAACAACAGCAACAACAATAACAACGTCAAATAAACAACAACAACAACAACGTCAACAACAACAACGTCAAATAAACAACAACAACAACATCAAATAAACAACAACAACAACGTCAAATAAACAACAGCAACAACGTCAAATAAACAACAACAATAACAACAACGTCAAATAAGCAACAACAACAACAAAAAATACAACAACAACAACGTAAAATAACAAAAACAACGTCAAATAAACAACAATAACAACGTCAAACAAACAACAACAACAACAACAATAACAACGTCAAATAAACAATAACAACAACAACAACGTCAAATAAATAACAACAACAACAACAACGTCAAATAAACAACAACACCAACGTCAAATAAACAACAACAGCATCAAATAAACAACAACAACAACAACGTCAAATAAACAACAATAATAACAACAACAACAACAACAACGTCAAATAAACAATAACAACAACATCAAATAAACAACAACAACGACAACAACAACGTCAAATAAACAACAGCAACAACAATAACAACGTCAAATAAACAACAACAACAACAACGTCAACAACAACAACGTCAAATAAACAACAACAACAACATCAAATAAACAACAACAACAACAACGTCAAATAAACAACAGCAACAACGTCAAATAAACAACAACAATAACAACAACGTCAAATAAGCAACAACAACAACAACAAATACAACAACAACAACAACAACGTCAAATAACAAAAACAACGTCAAATAAACAACAACAATAACAACAACGTCAAATAAGCAACAACAACAACAACAAATACAACAACAACAACAACGTCAAATAACAAAAACAACGTCAAATAAACAACAATAACAACGTTAAACAAACAACAACAACAACAATAACAACGTCAAATAAACAATAACAACAACAACAACGTCAAATAAATAACAACAACAACAACAACGTCAAATAAACAACAACACCAACGTCAAATAAACAACAACAACAACATCAAATAAACAACAACAACAACAACGTCAAATAAACAACAACAATAACAACAACAACAACAACAACAACGTCAAATAAACAATAACAACAACGTCAAATAAACAACAACAACAACAACATCATCAACAACAAAAACGTCAAATAAACAACAACAACAACAACGTCAACAACAACAACTATGTCAAATAAACAATAACAACAACAACGTCATATAAACAACACCAACAATGTCAAAAACAAAAACATCAAATAAACAACAACAACAACGTCAAATAAACAACAACAACTAAAACAACGTCAAATAAACAACAACAACAACAACGTCAAATAAACAAGAACACCAACAACGTCAACAACAACAATAACAACAATGTCAAATAAACAACAACAACAACAACATTAAATAAACAACAACAACAACAACGTCAAATAAACAACATCAATAACAACAACAATGTCAAATAAACAACAACAACAACGTCAAATGAACAACAACAACAATGTCAAATAAACAACAACAACAACAATAACAACGTCAAATAAACAACAACAACAACAACAACAACAAAAACGTCAAATAAACAACAACAACAACATCAACAACAAAAACTACGTCAAATAAACAGCAACAACAACAATGTCAACAACAACAACGCCAAATAAACAACAACAACAAAAACAACGTCAAATAAACAATAACAACAATGTGAACAACAACAACGTCAAATAACCAACAACAACAACAACAACCACGTCAAATAAACAACAACAATAACAACAACAACAACAACAACAACAACGTCAAATAAAGAAAAACAACAACAACAACGTCAAATAAACAACAACAACAATGTCAAATAAACAACAACAACAACGTCAACAACAACAACAACAACGTCAAATAAGCAACAACAACAACAACAACAACGTCAAATAAACAACAACACCAACAACGTCAACAACAACAACAACAACAACAACAATGTCAAATAAACAACAACAACAACGTCAACAACAACAACAATGTCAAATAAACAACAACAACAACAACGTCATCAAATAAATAACAACAACAACAACGTCAAATAAACAACAACAATAACAACAACAACAACGTCATATAAACAACAACAACAACAACGTCAAATAAACAACACTAACAACAACGTCAAATAAACAACAACAACAACAACATCAACAACAACAAAAACGTCAAATAAACAACAACAACAACGTCAACAACAACAACTACGTCAAATAAACAACAACAACAATGTAAACAACAACAACGTCAAATAAACAACAACAACAACGTCAAATAAACAACAACAACTAAAACAACGTCAAATAAACAACAACAACAACAACGTCAAATAAACAACAATAATAACTACAACAACAACGTCAAATAAACAACAACAATAACAACAACAACAACAACGTCAAATAAACAACAACATCAATAACATCAACAACAACAAAAACGTCAAATAAGCAACAACAACAACAACGTCAACAACAACAACAACAACATCAAATAAACAACAACAACAACGTCAACAACAACAACAATGTCAAATAAACAACAACAACATCAAATAAACAACAACAAGAACGTCAAATAAACAACAACAATAACAACAACAACGTCAAATAAACAACCACAACAACAACGTCAAATAAACAACAACGTCAAATAAACAACAACAATAACAACAACAACATCAACAACAACAAAAACGTCAAATAAACAACAATAACAACAACGTCAAATAAACAACAACAACAACAACAACGTCAACAACAACAACAACAACAACAATGTCAAATAAACAACAACAACAACAACAACGTCAACAACAACAACAACAACGTCAAATAAGCAACAACAACAACAACAACGTCAAATAAACAACAACACCAACAACGTCAACAACAACAACAACAACAATGTCAAATAAACAACAACAACAACGTCAACAACAACAACAATGTCAAATAAACAACAACAACAACAACAACAACATCAAATAAATAACAACAACAACAACGTCAAATAAACAACAACAATAACAACAACAACGTCATATAAACAACAACAACAACAACGTCAAATAAACAACAATAACAACAACGTCAAATAAACAACAACAACAACAACATCAACAACAACAAAAACGTCAAATAAACAACAACAACAACGTCAACAACAACAACTACGTCAAATAAACAACAACAACAATGTCAACAACAACAACGTCAAATAAACAACAACAACAACGTCAAATAAACAACAACAACTAAAACAACGTCAAATAAACAACAACAACAACAACAACAACAACGTCAAATAAACAACAAAACCAACAACGTCAACAACAACAACAACAATGTCAAATAAACAACAACAACAACAACATCAACAACAACAACAATGTCAAATAAACAACAATAACGTCAAATAAACAACAACAACAACAATGTCAACAACAACAACAACGTCATATAAACAACAACTACAACGTCAAATAAACAACAACATCAACAACATCAACAACGTGAAATAAACAACAACAACAACAACAACTATGTCAACAACAACAACAACGTCAAATAAACAACAACAACAACAACGTCAACAACAACAACAACGTCAAATAAACAACAAGAACAACAACGTCAAATAAACAACAACAACAACAACACCGTCAAATATACAACAACAACATCAACATCCAATAAACAACAACAACAACGTCAAATAAACAACAACAACAACAAGAACGTCAAATAAACAACAACAATAACAACAACAACAACGTCAAATAAACTACAACAGTAACAACAACAACAACGTCAAATAAACAACAACATCAATAACATCAACAACAACAAAAACGTCAAATAAGCAACAACAACAACAACGTCAACAACAACAACAACAACATCAAATAAACAACAACAACAACGTCAACAACAACAACAATGTCAAATAAACAACAACATCAAATAAACAACAACAAGAACGTCAAATAAACAACAACAATAACAACAACAATAACGTCAAATAAACAACCTTAACAACAACGTCAAATAAACAACAACGTCAAATAAACAACAACAACAACAACATCAACAACAACAAAAACGTCAAATAAACAACAATAACAACAACGTCAAATAAACAACAACAACAACATCAAATAAACAACAACAACGACAACAACAACGTCAAATAAACAACAGCAACAACAATAACAACGTCAAATAAACAACAACAACAACAACGTCAACAACAACAACGTCAAATAAACAACAACAACAACATCAAATAAACAACAACAACAACGTCAAATAAACAACAGCAACAACGTCAAATAAACAACAACAATAACAACAACGTCAAATAAGCAACAACAACAACAAAAAATACAACAACAACAACGTAAAATAACAAAAACAACGTCAAATAAACAACAATAACAACGTCAAACAAACAACAACAACAACAACAATAACAACGTCAAATAAACAATAACAACAACAACAACGTCAAATAAATAACAACAACAACAACAACGTCAAATAAACAACAACACCAACGTCAAATAAACAACAACAACATCAAATAAACAACAACAACAACAACGTCAAATAAACAACAATAATAACAACAACAACAACAACGTCAAATAAACAATAACAACAACATCAAATAAACAACAACAACGACAACAACAACGTCAAATAAACAACAGCAACAACAATAACAACGTCAAATAAACAACAACAACAACAACGTCAACAACAACAACGTCAAATAAACAACAACAACAACATCAAATAAACAACAACAACAACAACGTCAAATAAACAACAGCAACAACGTCAAATAAACAACAACAATAACAACAACGTCAAATAAGCAACAACAACAACAACAAATACAACAACAACAACAACAACGTCAAATAACAAAAACAACGTCAAATAAACAACAACAATAACAACAACGTCAAATAAGCAACAACAACAACAACAAATACAACAACAACAACAACGTCAAATAACAAAAACAACGTCAAATAAACAACAATAACAACGTTAAACAAACAACAACAACAACAATAACAACGTCAAATAAACAATAACAACAACAACAACGTCAAATAAATAACAACAACAACAACAACGTCAAATAAACAACAACACCAACGTCAAATAAACAACAACAACATCAAATAAACAACAACAACAACAACGTCAAATAAACAACAACAATAACAACAACAACAACAACAACAACGTCAAATAAACAATAACAACAACGTCAAATAAACAACAACAACAACAACATCATCAACAACAAAAACGTCAAATAAACAACAACAACAACAACAACGTCAACAACAACAACTATGTCAAATAAACAATAACAACAACAACGTCATATAAACAACACCAACAATGTCAAAAACAAAAACATCAAATAAACAACAACAACAACGTCAAATAAACAACAACAACTAAAACAACGTCAAATAAACAACAACAACAACAACGTCAAATAAACAAGAACACCAACAACGTCAACAACAACAATAACAACAATGTCAAATAAACAACAACAACAACAACATTAAATAAACAACAACAACAACAACGTCAAATAAACAACATCAATAACAACAACAATGTCAAATAAACAACAACAACAACGTCAAATGAACAACAACAACAATGTCAAATAAACAACAACAACAACAATAACAACGTCAAATAAACAACAACAACAACAACAACAACAAAAACGTCAAATAAACAACAACAACAACATCAACAACAAAAACTACGTCAAATAAACAGCAACAACAACAATGTCAACAACAACAACGCCAAATAAACAACAACAACAAAAACAACGTCAAATAAACAATAACAACAATGTGAACAACAACAACGTCAAATAACCAACAACAACAACAACAACCACGTCAAATAAACAACAACAATAACAACAACAACAACAACAACAACAACGTCAAATAAAGAAAAACAACAACAACAACGTCAAATAAACAACAACAACAATGTCAAATAAACAACAACAACAACGTCAACAACAACAACAACAACGTCAAATAAGCAACAACAACAACAACAACAACAACGTCAAATAAACAACAACACCAACAACGTCAACAACAACAACAACAACAACAATGTCAAATAAACAACAACAACAACGTCAACAACAACAACAATGTCAAATAAACAACAACAACAACAACGTCATCAAATAAATAACAACAACAACAACGTCAAATAAACAACAACAATAACAACAACAACAACGTCATATAAACAACAACAACAACAACGTCAAATAAACAACACTAACAACAACGTCAAATAAACAACAACAACAACAACATCAACAACAACAAAAACGTCAAATAAACAACAACAACAACGTCAACAACAACAACTACGTCAAATAAACAACAACAACAATGTAAACAACAACAACGTCAAATAAACAACAACAACAACGTCAAATAAACAACAACAACTAAAACAACGTCAAATAAACAACAACAACAACAACGTCAAATAAACAACAAAACCAACAACGTCAACAACAACAACAACAACAACAATGTCAAATAAACAACAACAACAACAACGTCAACAACAACAACAATGTCAAATAAACAACAACAACGTCAAATAAACAACAACAACAACAATGTCAACAACAACAACGTCAAATAAACAACAACATCAACAACATCAACAACGTGAAATAAACAACAACAACAACAACTATGTCAACAACAACAACAACGTCAAATAAACAACAACAACAACAACGTCAGCAACAACAACAACGTCAAATAAACAACAAGAACAACAACGTCAAATAAACAACAACAAGAACAACAACAACAACACCGTCAAATATACAACAACAACATCAACATCCAATAAACAACAACAACAACGTCAAATAAACAACAACAACAAGAACGTCAAATAAACAACAACAATAACAACAACAACAACGTCAAATAAACAACAACAATAACAACAACAACGTCAAATAAACAACAACAATAACAACAACAACGTCAAATAAATAACAACATCAATAACATCAACAACAACAACAACAAATAAGCAACAACAACAACAACGTCAACAACAACAACAACAACATCAAATAAACAACAACAACAACGTCAACAACAACAACAATGTCAAATAAACAACATCATCAAATAAACAACAACAAGAACGTCAAATAAACAACAACAATAACAATAACAACAACGTCAAATAAACAACCACAACAACAACGTCAAATAAACAACAACGTCAAATAAACAACAACAACAACAACAACGTCAACAACAACAAAAACGTCAAATAAACAACAATAACAACAACGTCAAATAAACAACAACAACAACAACATCAAATAAACAACAACAACGACAACAACGTCAAATAAACAACAGCAACAATAATAACAACGTCAAATAAACAACAACAACAACAACAACGTCAACAACAACAACGTCAAATAAACAACAACAACAACATCAAATAAACAACAACAACAACAACGTCAAATAAACAACAGCAACAACGTCAAATAAACAACAACAATATCAACAACGTCAAATAAGCAACAACAACAACAACAAATACAACAACAACAACAACAACAACAACGTCAAATAACAAAAACAACGTCAAATAAACAACAATAACAACGTCAAACAAACAACAACAACAACAATAACAATGTCAAATAAACAATAACAACAACAACAACGTCAAATAAATAACAACAACAACAACAACGTCAAATAAACAACAACAACACCAACGTCAAATAAACAACAACAACATCAAATAAACAACAACAACAACAACAACGTCAAATAAACAACAACAATAACAACAAAAACAACAACGTCAAATAAACAATAACAACAACGTCAAATAAACAACAACAACAACATCATCAACAACAAAATCGTCAAATAAACAACAACAACAACAACGTCAACAACAACAACTATGTCAAATAAACAACAACAACAACAACGTCATATAAACAACACCAACAATGTCAAAAACAAAAACGTCAAATAAACAACAACAACAACGTCAAATAAACAACAACAACTAAAACAACGTCAAATAAACAACAACAACAACAACGTCAAATAAACAAGAACACCAACAACGTCAACAACAACAATAACAACAATGTCAAATAAACAACAACAACAATAACATTAAATAAACAACAACAACAACAACGTCAAATAAACAACATCAATAACAACAACAACGTCAAATAAACAACAACAACAACGTCAAATGAACAACAACAACAACAACGTCAAATAAACAACAACAACAACAACAACAACAACGTCAAATAAAGAACAACAACAACAAGAACAACAAAAACGTCAAATAAACAACAACAACAACGTCAACAACAAAAACTATGTCAAATAAACAGCAACAACAACAATGTCAACAACAACAACGCCAAATAAACAACAACAACAAAAACAACGTCAAATAAACAACAACAACAATGTGAACAACAACAACGTCAAATAAACAACAACAACAACAACGTCAAATAAACAACAACAATAACAACAGTAACAACAACAACGTCAAATAAACAACAACAACAACAACGTCAAATAAACAATAACAACAACGTCAAATAAACAACAACAACAACATCAACAACAACAAAAACGTCAAATAAACAACAACAACGTCAACAACAACAACAACAACGTCAACAACAACAACAACAACAACAATGTCAAATAAATAACAACAACAACGTCAACAACAACAATGTCAAATAAGCAACAACAACAATAACAACGTCAAATAAACAACAACACCAACAACGTCAACAACAACAACAACAACAATGTCAAATAAACAACAACAACAACGTCAACAACAACAACAACAACATCAAATAAATAACAACAACAACAACGTCAAATAAACAACAACAATAACAACAACAACAACGTCATATAAACAATAACAACAACAACAACGTCAAATAAACAACAATAACAACAACGTCAAATAAACCACAACAACAACAACATCAACAACAACAAAAACGTCAAATAAACAACAACAACAACGTCAAATAAACAACAAAACCATCAACGTCAACAACAACAACAACAACAATGTCAAATAAACAACAACAACAACGTCAACAACAACAACAATGTCAAATAAACAACAACAACGTCAAATAAACAACAACAACAACAATGTCAACAACAACAACAACGTCAAATAAACAACAACTACAACGTCAAATAAACAACAACATCAACAACATCAACAACGTGAAATAAACAACAACAACAACTATGTCAACAACAACAACAACGTCAAATAAACAACAACAACAACAACGTTAGCAACAACAACAACGTCAAATAAACAACAAGAACAACAACGTCAAATAAACAACAACAACAACAACACCGTCAAATATACAACAACAACATCAACATCCAATAAACAACAACAACAACGTCAAATAAACAACAACAACAACAACAAGAACGTCAAATAAACAACAATAATAACAACAACAACAACGTCAAATAAACAACAACAATAACAACAACAACAACAACGTCAAATAAACAACAACATCAATAACATCAACAACAACAAAAACGTCAAATAAGCAACAACAACAACAACGTCAACAACAACAACAACATCAAATAAACAACAACAACAACGTCAACAACAACAACAATGTCAAATAAACAACAACAACATCAAATAAACAACAACAAGAACGTCAAATAAACAACAACAATAACAACAACAACAACAACGTCAAATAAACAACCACAACAACAACGTCAAATAAACAACAACGTCAAATAAACAACAACAATAACAACAACAACATCAACAACAACAAAAACGTCAAATAAACAACAATAACAACAACGTCAAATAAACAACAACAACAACAACGTCAACAACAACAACAACAACAACAATGTCAAATAAACAACAACAACAACGTCAACAACAACAACAACAACGTCAAATAAGCAACAACAACAACAACAACGTCAAATAAACAACAACACCAACAACGTCAACAACAACAACAACAACAATGTCAAATAAACAACAACAACAACGTCAACAACAACAACAATGTCAAATAAACAACAACAACAACAACAACAACATCAAATAAATAACAACAACAACAACGTCAAATAAACAACAACAATAACAACAACAACAACGTCATATAAACAACAACAACAACAACGTCAAATAAACAACAATAACAACAACGTCAAATAAACAACAACAACAACAACAACATCAACAACAACAAAAACGTCAAATAAACAACAACAACAACGTCAACAACAACAACTACGTCAAATAAACAACAACAACAATGTCAACAACAACAACGTCAAATAAACAACAACAACAACGTCAAATAAACAACAACAACTAAAACGACGTCAAATAAACAACAACAACAACAACAACAACGTCAAATAAACAACAAAACCAACAACGTCAACAACAACAACAACAATGTCAAATAAACAACAACAACAACAACATCAACAACAACAACAATGTCAAATAAACAACAATAACGTCAAATAAACAACAACAACAACAATGTCAACAACAACAACAACGTCAAATAAACAACAACTACAACGTCAAATAAACAACAACATCAACAACATCAACAACGTGAAATAAACAACAACAACAACAACAACTATGTCATCAACAACAACAACGTCAAATAAACAACAACAACAACAACAACGTCAGCAAGAACAACAACGTCAAATAAACAACAACAACAACAACACCGTCAAATATACAACAACAACATCAACATCCAATAAACAACAACAACAACGTCAAATAAACAACAACAACAACAAGAACGTCAAATAAACAACAACAATAACAACAACAACAACGTCAAATAAACTACAACAATAACAACAACAACAACGTCAAATAAACAACAACATCAATAACATCAACAACAACAAAAACGTCAAATAAGCAACAACAACAACAACGTCAACAACAACAACAACAACATCAAATAAACAACAACAACAACGTCAACAACAACAACAATGTCAAATAAACAACAACATCAAATAAACAACAACAAGAACGTCAAATAAACAACAACAATAACAACAACAACAACGTCAAATAAACAACCTTAACAACAACGTCAAATAAACAACAACGTCAAATAAACAACAACAACAACAACAACATCAACAACAACAAAAACGTCAAATAAACAACAATAACAACAACGTCAAATAAACAACAACAACAACAACATCAAATAAACAACAACAACGACAACAACAACGTCAAATAAACAACAGCAACAACAATAACAACGTCAAATAAACAACAACAACAACAACGTCAACAACAACAACGTCAAATAAACAACAACAACAACATCAAATAAACAACAACAACAACGTCAAATAAACAACAGCAACAAAGTCAAATAAACAACAACAATAACAACAACGTCAAATAAGCAACAACAACAACAAAAAATACAACAACAACAACGTCAAATAACAAAAACAACGTCAAATAAACAACAATAACAACGTCAAACAAACAACAACAACAACAATAACAACGTCAAATAAACAATAACAACAACAACAACAACGTCAAATAAATAACAACAACAACAACAACGTCAAATAAACAACAACACCAACGTCAAATAAACAACAACAACATCAAATAAACAACAACAACAACAACGTCAAATAAACAACAACAATAACAACAACAACAACAACAACGTCAAATAAACAATAACAACAACGTCAAATAAACAACAACAACAACATCATCAACAACAAAAACGTCAAATAAACAACAACAACAACAACAACGTCAACAGCAACAACTATGTCAAATAAACAATAACAACAACAACGTCGTATAAACAACACCAACAATGTCAAAAACAAAAACGTCAAATAAACAACAACAACAACGTCAAATAAACAACAACAACTAAAACAACGTCAAATAAACAACAACAACAACAACGTCAAATAAACAAGAACACCAACAACGTCAACAACAACAATAACAACAATGTCAAATAAACAACAACAACAACAACATTAAATAAACAACAACAACAACAACGTCAAATAAACAACATCAATAACAACAACAACGTCAAATAAACAACAACAACGTCAAATGAACAACAACAACAACGTCAAATAAAGAACAACAACAATAACAACAACGTCAAATAAACAACAACAACAACAATGTCAACAACAACAACGCCAAATAAACAACAACAACAGAAACAACGTCAAATAAACAACAACAACAATGTGAACAACAACAACGTCAAATAAACAACAACAACAACAACAACGTCAAATAAACAACAACAATAACAACAACAACAACAACAACGTCAAATAAACAACAACAACAACAACAACGTCAAATAAACAATAACAACAACTCAAATAAACAACAACAACAACATCAACAACAACAAAAACGTCAAATAAACAACAACAACAACAACGTCAACAACAACAACAACAACGTCAACAACAACAACAACAACAACAATGTCAAATAAACAACAACAACAACGTCAACAACAACAACAACAACGTCAAATAAACAACAACAACAATAACAACGTCAAATAAACAACATTAATAACAACAACAACGTCAAATAAACAACAACAACAACGTCAAATGAACAACAACAACAACAACGTCAAATAAACAACAACAACAACAACGTCAAATAAACAACAACAACAAGAACAACAAGAACAACAAAAACGTCAAATAAACAACAACAACAACAACGTCAACAACAAAAACTATGTCAAATAAACAGCAACAACAACAATGTCAACAACAACAACGCCAAATAAACAACAACAACAAAAACAACGTCAACAACGTCAAATAAACAACAACAACAACAACAACGTCAAATAAACAACAACAATAACAACAACAACAACAACAACAACGTCAAATAAACAACAACAACAACAACGTCAAATAAACAATAACAACAACGTCAAATAAACAACAACAACAACATCAACAACAACAAAAACGTCAAATAAACAACAACAACGTCAACAACAACAACAACAACGTCAACAACAACAACAACAACAATGTCAAATAAACAACAACAACAACGTCAACAACAACAACAACATCAAATAAGCAACAACAACAACAACAATAACGTCAAATAAACAACAACACCAACAACGTCAACAACAACAACAACAACAACAATGTCAAATAAACAACAACAACAACGTCAACAACAACAACAACAACAACATCAAATAAATAACAACAACGTCAAATAAACAACAACAATAACAACAACAACAACGTCATATAAACAACAACAACAACAACAACAACGTCAAATAAACAACAATAACAACAACGTCAAATAAACAACAACAACAACAACATCAACAACAACAAAAACGTCAAATAAACAACAACAACAAAGTCAACAACAACAACTACGTCAAATAAACTACAACAACAACAATGTCAACAATAACAACGTCAAATAAACAACAACAACAACGTCAAATAAACAACAACAACTAAAACAACGTCAAATAAACAACAACAACAACAACGTCAAATAAACAAGAAAACCAACAACGTCAACAACAACAACAACAACAACAACAATGTCAAATAAACAACAACAACAACAACGTCAACAACAACAACAATGTCAAATAAACAACAACAACGTCAAATAAACAACAACAACAACAATGTCAACAACAACAACAACAACGTCAAATAAACAACAACTACAACGTCAAATAAACAACAACATCAACAACATCAACAACGTGAAATAAACAACAACAACAACTATGTCAACAACAACAACAACGTCAAATAAACAACAACAACAACAACGTTAGCAACAACAACAACGTCAAATAAACAACAACAACAACAACACCGTCAAATATACAACAACAACATCAACATCCAATAAACAACAACGTCAAATAAACAACAACAACAACAAGAACGTCAAATAAACAACAACAATAACAACAACAACAACGTCAAATAAACAACAACAATAACAACAACAACAACGTCAAATAAACAACAACATCAATAACGTCAACAACAACAAAAACGTCAAATAAGCAACAACAACAACAACGTCAACAACAACAATAACAACAACAACGTCAACAACAACAACAATTTCAAATAAACAACAACATCAAATAAACAACAACAAGAACGTCAAATAAACAACAACAATAACAACAACAACAACAACGTCAAATAAACAACCACAACAACAACGTCAAATAAACAACAACGTCAAATAAACAACAACAATAACAACAACATCAACAACAACAAAAACGTCAAATAAACAACAATAACAACAACGTCAAATAAACAACAACAACAACATTAAATAAACAACAACAACGTCAAATAAACAACAGCAACAACAATAACAACGTCAAATAAACAACAACAACAACAACGTCAAATAAACAACAACAACAACATCAAATAAACAACAACAACAACAACAACGTCAAATAAACAACAGCAACAACGTCAAATAAACAACAACAATAACAACAACGTCAAATAAGCAACAATAACAACAACAAATACAACAACAACAACAACGTCAAATAAAAAAAACAACGTCAAATAAACAACAATAACAACGTCAAACAAACAACAACAACAACAATAACAACGTCAAATAAACAATAACAACAACAACGTCAAATAAATAACAACAACAACAACAACGTCAAATAAACAACAACAACACCAACGTCAAATAAACAACAACAACAACATCAAATAAACAACAACAACAACAACAACGTCAAATAAACAACAACAATAACAACAACAACAACATCAAATAAACAATAACAACAACGTCAAATAAATAACAACAACAACAAAATCGTCAAATAAACAACAACAACAACAACGTCAACAACAACAACTATGTCAAATAAACAACAACAACAACAACAACGTCATATAAACAACACCAACAATGTCAAAAACAAAAACGTCAAATAAACAACAACAACAACGTCAAATAAACAACAACAACTAAAACAACGTCAAATAAACAACAACAACAACAACGTCAAATAAACAAGAACACCAACAACGTCAACAACAACAATAACAACAATGTCAAATAAACAACAACAACAACAACATTAAATAAACAACAACAACAACAACGTCAAATAAACAACATCAATAACAACAACAACGTCAAATAAACAACAACAACGTCAAATGAACAACAACAACGTCAAATAAAGAACAACAACAACAACAACAACGTCAAATAAACAACAACAACAACAACAACAACAAAAACGTCAAATAAACAACAATAACAACGTCAACAACAAAAACTATGTCAAATAAACAGCAACAACAACAATGTCAACAACAACAACGCCAAATAAACAACAACAACAAAAACAACGTCAAATAAACAACAACAACAATGTGAACAACAACAACGTCAAATAAACAACAACAACAACAACAACAACGTCAAATAAACAACAACAATAACAACAACAACAACAACAACAACAACAACGTCAAATAAACAACAACAACAACAACGTCAAATAAACAATAACAACAACGTCAAATAAACAACAACAACAACATCAACAACAACAAAAACGTCAAATAAACAACAACAACAACAACGTCAACAACAACAACAACAACGTCAACAACAACAACAACAACAACAATGTCAAATAAACAACAACAACAACGTCAACAACAACAACAACAACGTCAAATAAGCAACAACAACAACAACAACAACAACGTCAAATAAACAACAACACCAACAACGTCAACAACAACAACAACAACAACAATGTCAAATAAACAACAACAACAACGTCAACAACAACAACAATGTCAAATAAACAACAACAACAACAACGTCATCAAATAAATAACAACAACAACAACGTCAAATAAACAACAACAATAACAACAACAACAACGTCATATAAACAACAACAACAACAACGTCAAATAAACAACAATAACAACAACGTCAAATAAACAACAACAACAACAACAACATCAACAACAACAAAAACGTCAAATAAACAACAACAACAACGTCAACAACAACAACTACGTCAAATAAAGAACAACAACAATGTCAACAACAACAACGTCAAATAAACAACAACAACAACGTCAAATAAACAACAACAACTAAAACAACGTCAAATAAACAACAACAACAACAACGTCAAATAAACAACAAAACCAACAACGTCAACAACAACAACAACAATGTCAAATAAACAACAACAACAACAATGTCAACAACAATAACAATGTCAAATAAACAACAACAACGTCAAATAAACAACAACAACAATGTCAACAACAACAACAACGTCAAATAAACAACAACTACAACGTCAAATAAACAACAACATCAACAACATCAACAACGTGAAATAAACAACAACAACAACAACTATGTCAACAACAACAACAACGTCAAATAAACAACAACAACAACAACGTCAGCAACAACAACAACGTCAAATAAACAACAAGAACAACAACGTCAAATAAACAACAACAACAACAACAACACCGTCAAATATACAACAACAATATCAACATCCAATAAACAACAACAACAACGTCAAATAAACAACAACAACAAGAAGAACGTCAAATAAACAACAACAATAACAACAACAACAACGTCAAATAAACAACAACAATAACAACCACAACGTCAAATAAACAACAACAATAACAACAACAACGTCAAATAAACAACAACATCAATAACATCAACAACAACAACAACAAAAAATAAGCAACAACAACAACAACGTCAACAACAACAATAACAACATCAAATAAACAACAACAACAACGTCAACAACAACAACAATGTCAAATAAACAACATCATCAAATAAACAACAACATGAACGTCAAATAAACAACAACAATAACAATAACAACAACGTCAAATAAACAACCAAACCACAACGTCAAATAAACAACAACGTCAAATAAACAACAACAACAACAACAACATCAACAACAAAAAAAAACGTCAAATAAGCAACACTAACAACAATGTCAAATAAACAACAACAACAACATCAAATAAACAACAACAACAACAACAACGTCAAATAAACAACAACAACATCAAATAAACAACAACAACAACAACGTCAAATAAACAACTGCAACAATGTCAAATAAACAACAACAATAACAACAACGTCAAATAAGCAACAACAACAACAACAAATACAACAACAACAACAACGTCAAATAAAAAAAACAACGTCAAATAAACAATAATAACAACGTCAAACAAACAACAACAACAACAATAACAACGTCAAATAAACAATAACAACAACAACGTCAAATAAATAACAACAACAACAACAACGTCAAATAAACAACAACAACACCAACGTCAAATAAACAACAACAACAACATCAAATAAACAACAACAACAACAACAACAACGTCAAATAAACAACAACAATAACAACAACAACAACAACATCAAATAAACAATAACAACAACGTCAAATAAACAACAACAACAACATCATCAACAACAAAATCGTCAAATAAACAACAACAACAACAACGTCAACAACAACAACTATGTCAAATAAACAACAACAACAACAACGTCATATAAACAACACCAACAATGTCAAAAACAAAAACGTCAAATAAACAACAACAACAACGTCAAATAAACAACAACAACTAAAACAACGTCAAATAAACAACAACAACAACAACGTCAAATAAATAAGAACACCAACAACGTCAACAACAACAATAACAACAATGTCAAATAAACAACAACAACAACAACATTAAATAAACAATAACAACAACAACGTCAAATAAACAACATCAATAACAACAACAACGTCAAATAAACAACAACAACGTCAAATGAACAACAACAACAACGTCAAATAAAGAACAACAACAACAACAACAACGTCAAATAAACAACAACAAGAACAACAAAAACGTCAAATAAACAACAACAACAATGTCAACAACAAAAACTACGTCAAATAAACAGCAACAACAACAATGTCAACAACAACAACGCCAAATAAACAACAACAACAAAAACAACGTCAAATAAACAACAACAACAATGTGAACAACAACAACGTCAAATAAACAACAACAACAACAACAACAACGTCAAATAAACAACAACAATAACAACAACAACAACAACAACAACAACAACAACAACAACGTCAAATAAACAACAACAACAACAACAACGTCAAATAAACAATAACAACAACGTCAAATAAACAACAACAACAACATCAACAACAACAAAAACGTCAAATAAACAACAACAACAACAACGTCAACAACAACAACAACGTCAACAACAACAACAACAACAACAATGTCAAATAAACAACAACAACAACGTCAACAACAACAACAACAATGTCAAATAAACAACAACAACAACGTCAACAACAACAACAATGTCAAATAAACAACAACAACAACAACGTCATCAAATAAATAACAACAACAACAACGTCAAATAAACAACAACAATAACAACAACAACAACGTCATATAAACAACAACAACAACAACGTCAAATAAACAACAATAACAACAACGTCAAATAAACAACAACAACAACAACAACAACAACATCAACAACAACAAAAACGTCAAATAAACAACAACAACAACGTCAACAACAACAACTACGTCAAATAAAGAACAACAACAATGTCAACAACAACAACGTCAAATAAACAACAACAACAACGTCAAATAAACAACAACAACTAAAACAACGTCAAATAAACAACAACAACAACGTCAAATAAACAACAAAACCAACAACGTCAACAACAACAACAACAATGTCAAATAAACAACAACAACAACAACAATGTCAACAACAATAACAATGTCAAATAAACAACAACAACGTCAAATAAACAACAACAACAATGTCAACAACAACAACAACGTCAAATAAACAACAACTACAACGTCAAATAAACAACAACATCAACAACGTGAAATAAACAACAACAACAACAACTATGTCAACAACAACAACAACGTCAAATAAACAACAACAACAACAACGTCAGCAACAACAACAACGTCAAATAAACAACAAGAACAACAACGTCAAATAAACAACAACAACACCGTCAAATATACAACAACAATATCAACATCCAATAAACAACAACAACAACGTCAAATAAACAACAACAACAAGAAGAACGTCAAATAAACAACAACAATAACAACAACAACAACGTCAAATAAACAACAACAATAACAACCACAACGTCAAATAAACAACAACAATAACAACAACAACGTCAAATAAACAACAACATCAATAACATCAACAACAACAACAACAAAAAATAAGCAACAACAACAACAACGTCAACAACAACAACAACAACATCAAATAAACAACAACAACAACGTCAACAACAACAACAATGTCAAATAAACAACATCATCAAATAAACAACAACATGAACGTCAAATAAACAACAACAATAACAATAACAACAACGTCAAATAAACAACCACAACAACAACGTCAAATAAACAACAACGTCAAATAAACAACAACAACAACAACAACAACAACAACATCAACAACAAAAAAAAACGTCAAATAAGCAACACTAACAACAATGTCAAATAAACAACAACAACAACATCAAATAAACAACAACAACAACAACGTCAAATAAACAACAACAACATCAAATAAACAACAACAACAACAACGTCAAATAAACAACAGCAACAACGTCAAATAAACAACAACAATAACAACAACGTCAAATAAGCAACAACAACAACAACAAATACAACAACAACAACAACGTCAAATAAAAAAAACAACGTCAAATAAACAACAATAACAACGTCAAACAAACAACAACAACAACAATAACAACGTCAAATAAACAATAACAACAACAACGTCAAATAAATAACAACAACAACAACAACGTCAAATAAACAACAACAACACCAACGTCAAATAAACAACAACAACAACATCAAATAAACAACAACAACAACAACAACGTCAAATAAACAACAACAACAACAACAACATCAAATAAACAATAACAACAACGTCAAATAAACAACAACAACAACAACATCATCAACAACAAAATCGTCAAATAAACAACAACAACAACAACGTCAACAACAACAACTATGTCAAATAAACAACAACAACAACAACGTCATATAAACAACACCAACAATGTCAAAAACAAAAACGTCAAATAAACAACAACAACAACGTCAAATAAACAACAACAACTAAAACAACGTCAAATAAACAACAACAACAACAACGTCAAATAAATAAGAACACCAACAACGTCAACAACAACAATAACAACAATGTCAAATAAACAACAACAACAACAACATTAAATAAACAACAACAACAACAGCGTCAAATAAACAACATCAATAACAACAACAACGTCAAATAAACAACAACAACGTCAAATGAACAACAACAACAACGTCAAATAAAGAACAACAACAACAACAACAACGTCAAATAAACAACAACAACAACAACAAGAACAACAAAAACGTCAAATAAACAACAACAACAATGTCAACAACAAAAACTACGTCAAATAAACAGCAACAACAACAATGTCAACAACAACAACGCCAAATAAACAACCACAACAAAAACAACGTCAAATAAACAACAACAACAATGTGAACAACAACAACGTCAAATAAACAACAACAACAACGTCAAATAAACAACAACAATAACAACAACAACAACAACAACAACAACAACAACAACAACGTCAAATAAACAACAACAACAACAACAACGTCAAATAAACAATAACAACAACGTCAAATAAACAACAACAACAACATCAACAACAACAAAAACGTCAAATAAACAACAACAACAACAACGTCAACAACAACAACAACAACGTCAACAACAACAACAACAACAATGTCAAATAAACAACAACAACAACGTCAACAACAACAACAACAATGTCAAATAAACAACAACAACAACGTCAACAACAACAACAATGTCAAATAAACAACAACAACAACAACGTCATCAAATAAATAACAACAACAACAACGTCAAATAAACAACAACAATAACAACAACAATAACGTCATATAAACAACAACAACAACAACGTCAAATAAACAACAATAACAACAACGTCAAATAAACAACAACAACAACAACAACAACATCAACAACAACAAAAACGTCAAATAAACAACAACAACAACGTCAACAACAACAACTACGTCAAATAAAGAACAACAACAATGTCAACAACAACAACGTCAAATAAACAACAACAACAACGTCAAATAAACAACAACAACTAAAACAACGTCAAATAAACAACAACAACAACGTCAAATAAACAACAAAACCAACAACGTCAACAACAACAACAACAATGTCAAATAAACAACAACAACAACAATGTCAACAACAATAACAATGTCAAATAAACAACAACAACGTCAAATAAACAACAACAACAATGTCAACAACAACAACAACGTCAAATAAACAACAACTACAACGTCAAATAAACAACAACATCAACAACATCAACAACGTGAAATAAACAACAACAACAACAACTATGTCAACAACAACAACAACGTCAAATAAACAACAACAACAACAACGTCAGCAACAACAACAACGTCAAATAAACAACAAGAACAACAACGTCAAATAAACAACAACAACAACAACAACAACACCGTCAAATATACAACAACAATATCAACATCCAATAAACAACAACAACAACGTCAAATAAACAACAACAACAAGAAGAACGTCAAATAAACAACAACAATAACAACAACAACAACGTCAAATAAACAACAACAATAACAACCACAACGTCAAATAAACAACAACAATAACAACAACAACGTCAAATAAACAACAACATCAATAACATCAACAACAACAACAACAAAAAATAAGCAACAACAACAACAACG
This sequence comes from Vicia faba, assembly GCA_948472305.1. Classification (NCBI taxonomy): domain Eukaryota; kingdom Viridiplantae; phylum Streptophyta; class Magnoliopsida; order Fabales; family Fabaceae; genus Vicia; species Vicia faba. The sequence goes on along the minus strand of OX451739.1, from coordinate 480,203,003 downwards.
TCAACAACAACAACAACATCAAATAAACAACAACAACAACGTCAACAACAACAACAATGTCAAATAAACAACATCATCAAATAAACAACAACATGAACGTCAAATAAACAACAACAATAACAATAACAACAACGTCAAATAAACAACCACAACAACAACGTCAAATAAACAACAGCAACAACGTCAAATAAACAACAACAATAACAACAACGTCAAATAAGCAACAACAACAACAACAAATACAACAACAACAACAACGTCAAATAAAAAAAACAACGTCAAATAAACAACAATAACAACGTCAAACAAACAACAACAACAACAATAACAACGTCAAATAAACAATAACAACAACAACGTCAAATAAATAACAACAACAACAACAACGTCAAATAAACAACAACAACACCAACGTCAAATAAACAACAACAACAACATCAAATAAACAACAACAACAACAACAACGTCAAATAAACAACAACAACAACAACAACATCAAATAAACAATAACAACAACGTCAAATAAACAACAACAACAACAACATCATCAACAACAAAATCGTCAAATAAACAACAACAACAACAACGTCAACAACAACAACTATGTCAAATAAACAACAACAACAACAACGTCATATAAACAACACCAACAATGTCAAAAACAAAAACGTCAAATAAACAACAACAACAACGTCAAATAAACAACAACAACTAAAACAACGTCAAATAAACAACAACAACAACAACGTCAAATAAATAAGAACACCAACAACGTCAACAACAACAATAACAACAATGTCAAATAAACAACAACAACAACAACATTAAATAAACAACAACAACAACAGCGTCAAATAAACAACATCAATAACAACAACAACGTCAAATAAACAACAACAACGTCAAATGAACAACAACAACAACGTCAAATAAAGAACAACAACAACAACAACAACGTCAAATAAACAACAACAACAACAACAAGAACAACAAAAACGTCAAATAAACAACAACAACAATGTCAACAACAAAAACTACGTCAAATAAACAGCAACAACAACAATGTCAACAACAACAACGCCAAATAAACAACCACAACAAAAACAACGTCAAATAAACAACAACAACAATGTGAACAACAACAACGTCAAATAAACAACAACAACAACGTCAAATAAACAACAACAATAACAACAACAACAACAACAACAACAACAACAACAACAACGTCAAATAAACAACAACAACAACAACAACGTCAAATAAACAATAACAACAACGTCAAATAAACAACAACAACAACATCAACAACAACAAAAACGTCAAATAAACAACAACAACAACAACGTCAACAACAACAACAACAACGTCAACAACAACAACAACAACAATGTCAAATAAACAACAACAACAACGTCAACAACAACAACAACAATGTCAAATAAACAACAACAACAACGTCAACAACAACAACAATGTCAAATAAACAACAACAACAACAACGTCATCAAATAAATAACAACAACAACAACGTCAAATAAACAACAACAATAACAACAACAATAACGTCATATAAACAACAACAACAACAACGTCAAATAAACAACAATAACAACAACGTCAAATAAACAACAACAACAACAACAACAACATCAACAACAACAAAAACGTCAAATAAACAACAACAACAACGTCAACAACAACAACTACGTCAAATAAAGAACAACAACAATGTCAACAACAACAACGTCAAATAAACAACAACAACAACGTCAAATAAACAACAACAACTAAAACAACGTCAAATAAACAACAACAACAACGTCAAATAAACAACAAAACCAACAACGTCAACAACAACAACAACAATGTCAAATAAACAACAACAACAACAATGTCAACAACAATAACAATGTCAAATAAACAACAACAACGTCAAATAAACAACAACAACAATGTCAACAACAACAACAACGTCAAATAAACAACAACTACAACGTCAAATAAACAACAACATCAACAACATCAACAACGTGAAATAAACAACAACAACAACAACTATGTCAACAACAACAACAACGTCAAATAAACAACAACAACAACAACGTCAGCAACAACAACAACGTCAAATAAACAACAAGAACAACAACGTCAAATAAACAACAACAACAACAACAACAACACCGTCAAATATACAACAACAATATCAACATCCAATAAACAACAACAACAACGTCAAATAAACAACAACAACAAGAAGAACGTCAAATAAACAACAACAATAACAACAACAACAACGTCAAATAAACAACAACAATAACAACCACAACGTCAAATAAACAACAACAATAACAACAACAACGTCAAATAAACAACAACATCAATAACATCAACAACAACAACAACAAAAAATAAGCAACAACAACAACAACGTCAACAACAACAACAACATCAAATAAACAACAACAACAACGTCAACAACAACAACAATGTCAAATAAACAACATCATCAAATAAACAACAACATGAACGTCAAATAAACAACAACAATAACAATAACAACAACGTCAAATAAACAACCACAACAACAACGTCAAATAAACAACAACGTCAAATAAACAACAACAACAACAACAACATCAACAACAACAAAAAACGTCAAATAAGCAACACTAACAACAATGTCAAATAAACAACAACAACAACATCAAATAAACAACAACAACAACAACGTCAAATAAATAACAACAACATCAAATAAACAACAACAACAACAACGTCAAATAAACAACAGCAACAACGTCAAATAAACAACAACAATAACAACAACGTCAAATAAGCAACAACAACAACAACAAATACAACAACAACAACAACGTCAAATAAAAAAAACAACGTCAAATAAACAACAATAACAACGTCAAACAAACAACAACAACAACAATAACAACGTCAAATAAACAATAACAACAACAACGTCAAATAAATAACAACAACAACAACAACGTCAAATAAACAACAACAACACCAACGTCAAATAAACAACAACAACAACATCAAATAAACAACAACAACAACAACAACAACAACGTCAAATAAACAACAACAATAACAACAACAACAACAACATCAAATAAACAATAACAACAACGTCAAATAAACAACAACAACAACATCATCAACAACAAAATCGTCAAATAAACAACAACAACAACAACGTCAACAACAACAACTATGTCAAATAAACAACAACAACAACAACGTCATATAAACAACACCAACAATGTCAAAAACAAAAACGTCAAATAAACAACAACAACAACGTCAAATAAACAACAACAACTAAAACAACGTCAAATAAACAACAACAACAACAACAACGTCAACAACAACAACGTCAAATAAACAACAACAACATCAAATAAACAACAACAACAACAACGTCAAATAAACAACAGCAACAACGTCAAATAAACAACAACAACAACAACAACGTCAAATAAACAATAACAACAACGTCAAATAAACAACAACAACAACATCAACAACAACAAAAACGTCAAATAAACAACAACAACAACAACGTCAACAACAACAACAACAACGTCAACAACAACAACAACAACAACAATGTCAAATAAACAACAACAACAACGTCAACAACAACAACAACAACGTCAAATAAGCAACAACAACAACAAAAACAACAACAACGTCAAATAAACAACAACACCAACAACGTCAACAACAACAACAACAACAACAATGTCAAATAAACAACAACAACAACGTCAACAACAACAACAATGTCAAATAAACAACAACAACAACAACGTCATCAAATAAATAACAACAACAACAACGTCAAATAAACAACAACAATAACAACAACAACAACGTCATATAAACAACAACAACAACAACGTCAAATAAACAACAATAACAACAACATCAAATAAACAACAACAACAACAACAACATCAACAACAATAAAAACGTCAAATAAACAACAACAACAACGTCAACAACAACAACTACGTCAAATAAAGAACAACAACAATGTCAACAACAACAACGTCAAATAAACAACAACAACAACGTCAAATAAACAACAACAACTAAAACAACGTCAAATAAACAACAACAACAACAACAACGTCAAATAAACAACAAAACCAACAACGTCAACAACAACAACAACAATGTCAAATAAACAACAACAACAACAATGTCAACAACAATAACAATGTCAAATAAACAACAACAACGTCAAATAAACAACAACAACAATGTCAACAACAACAACAACGTCAAATAAACAACAACTACAACGTCAAATAAACAACAACATCAACAACATCAACAACGTGAAATAAACAACAACAACAACAACTATGTCAACAACAACAACAACGTCAAATAAACAACAACAACAACAACGTCAGCAACAACAACAACGTCAAATAAACAACAAGAACAACAACATCAAATAAACAACAACAACAACAACAACACCGTCAAATATACAACAACAATATCAACATCCAATAAACAACAACAACAACGTCAAATAAACAACAACAACAAGAAGAACGTCAAATAAACAACAACAATAACAACAACAACAACGACAAATAAACAACAACAATAACAACAACAACGTCAAATAAACAACAACAATAACAACAACAACGTCAAATAAACAACAACATCAATAACATCAACAACAACAACAACAAATAAGCAACAACAACAACAACGTCAACAACAACAACAACAACATCAAATAAACAACAACAACAACGTCAACAACAACAACAATGTCAAATAAACAACATCATCAAATAAACAACAACAAGAACGTCAAATAAACAACAACAATAACAATAACAACAACGTCAAATAAACAACCACAACAACAACGTCAAATAAACAACAACGTCAAATAAACAACAACAACAACAACAACATCAAAAACAAAAAAAAAAACGTCAAATAAGCAACACTAACAACAATGTCAAATAAACAACAACAACAACATCAAATAAACAACAACAACAACAACAACGTCAACAACAACAACGTCAAATAAACAACAACAACAACATCAAATAAACAACAACAACAACAACAACGTCAAATAAACAACAGCAACAACGTCAAATAAACAACAACAATAACAACAACGTCAAATAAGCAACAACAACAACAACAAATACAACAACAACAACGTCAAATAACAAAAACAACGTCAAATAAACAACAATAACAACGTCAAACAAACAACAACAACAACAATAACAACGTCAAATAAACAATAACAACAACAACAACGTCAAATAAATAACAACAACAACAACGTCAAATAAACAACAACAACACCAACGTCAAATAAACAACAACAACATCAAATAAACAACAACAACAACAACAACGTCAAATAAACAACAACAATAACAACAACAACAACAACGTCAAATAAACAATAACAACAACGTCAAATAAACAACAACAACAACATCATCAACAACAAAATCGTCAAATAAACAACAACAACAACGTCAACAACAACAACTATGTCAAATAAACAACAACAACAACAACGTCATATAAACAACACCAACAATGTCAAAAACAAAAACGTCAAATAAACAACAACAACAACAACGTCAAATAAACAACAACAACTAAAACAACGTCAAATAAACAACAACAACAACAACGTCAAATAAACAAGAACACCAACAACGTCAACAACAACAATAACAACAATGTCAAATAAACAACAACAACAACAACATTAAATAAACAACAACAACAATAACAACGTCAAATAAACAACATTAATAACAACAACAACGTCAAATAAACAACAACAACAACGTCAAATGAACAACAACAACAACAACGTCAAATAAACAACAACAACAACAACGTCAAATAAACAACAACAACAACAACAACAAGAACAACAAAAACGTCAAATAAACAACAACAACAACGTCAACAACAAAAACTATGTCAAATAAACAGCAACAACAACAATGTCAACAACAACAACGCCAAATAAACAACAACAACAAAAACAACGTCAACAACGTCAAATAAACAACAACAACAACAACAACGTCAAATAAACAACAACAATAACAACAACAACAACAACAACAACAACAACGTCAAATAAACAACAACAACAACAACGTCAAATAAACAATAACAACAACGTCAAATAAACAACAACAACAACATCAACAACAACAAAAACGTCAAATAAACAACAACAACGTCAACAACAACAACAACAACGTCAACAACAACAACAACAACAATGTCAAATAAACAACAACAACAACGTCAACAACAACAACAACATCAAATAAGCAACAACAACAACAACAATAACGTCAAATAAACAACAACACCAACAACGTCAACAACAACAACAACAACAACAATGTCAAATAAACAACAACAACAACGTCAACAACAACAACAACAACATCAAATAAATAACAACAACGTCAAATAAACAACAACAATAACAACAACAACAACGTCATATAAACAACAACAACAACAACAACGTCAAATAAACAACAATAACAACAACGTCAAATAAACAACAACAACAACAATATCAACAACAACAAAAACGTCAAATAAACAACAACAACAATGTCAACAACAACAACTACGTCAAATAAACTACAACAACAACAATGTCAACAATAACAACGTCAAATAAACAACAACAACAACGTCAAATAAACAACAACAACTAAAACAACGTCAAATAAACAACAACAACAACAACAACAACGTCAAATAAACAAGAAAACCAACAACGTTAACAACAACAACAACAACAACAACAATGTCAAATAAACAACAACAACAACAACGTCAACAACAACAACAATGTCAAATAAACAACAACAACGTCAAATAAACAACAACAACAACAATGTCAACAACAACAACAACGTCAAATAAACAACAACTACAACGTCAAATAAACAACAACATCAACAACATCAACAACGTGAAATAAACAACAACAACAACTATGTCAACAACAACAACAACGTCAAATAAACAACAACAACAACAACGTTAGCAACAACAACAACGTCAAATAAACAACAACAATAACAACACCGTCAAATATACAACAACAACATCAACATCCAATAAACAACAACGTCAAATAAACAACAACAACAACAAGAACGTCAAATAAACAACAACAATAACAACAACAACAACGTCAAATAAACAACAACAATAACAACAACAACAACGTCAAATAAACAACAACATCAATAACATCAACAACAACAAAAACGTCAAATAAGCAACAACAACAACAACGTCAACAACAACAATAACAACAACAACGTCAACAACAACAACAATGTCAAATAAACAACAACATCAAATAAACAACAACAAGAACGTCAAATAAACAACAACAATAACAACAACAACAACAACGTCAAATAAACAACCACAACAACAACGTCAAATAAACAACAACGTCAAATAAACAACAACAATAACAACAACATCAACAACAACAAAAACGTCAAATAAACAACAATAACAACAACGTCAAATAAACAACAACAACAACATTAAATAAACAACAACAACGTCAAATAAACAACAGCAACAACAATAACAACGTCAAATAAACAACAACAACAACAACAACGTCAAATAAACAACAACAACAACATCAAATAAACAACAACAACAACAACAACAACGTCAAATAAACAACAGCAACAACGTCAAATAAACAACAACAATAACAACAACGTCAAATAAGCAACAATAACAACAACAAATACAACAACAACAACAACGTCAAATAAAAAAAACAACGTCAAATAAACAACAATAACAACGTCAAACAAACAACAACAACAACAACAATAACAACGTCAAATAAACAATAACAACAACAACGTCAAATAAATAACAACAACAACAACAACGTCAAATAAACAACAACAACACCAACGTCAAATAAACAACAACAACAACATCAAATAAACAACAACAACAACAACAACAACAACGTCAAATAAACAACAACAATAACAACAACAACAACATCAAATAAACAATAACAACAACGTCAAATAAACAACAACAACAACATCATCAACAACAAAATCGTCAAATAAACAACAACAACAACAACGTCAACAACAACAACTATGTCAAATAAACAACAACAACAACAACGTCATATAAACAACACCAACAATGTCAAAAACAAAAACGTCAAATAAACAACAACAACAACGTCAAATAAACAACAACAACTAAAACAACGTCAAATAAACAACAACAACAACAACGTCAAATAAACAAGAACACCAACAACGTCAACAACAACAATAACAACAATGTCAAATAAACAACAACAACAACAACATTAAATAAACAACAACAACAACAACGTCAAATAAACAACATCAATAACAACAACAACGTCAAATAAACAACAACAACGTCAAATGAACAACAACAACAACGTCAAATAAAGAACAACAACAACAACAACAACGTCAAATAAACAACAACAACAACAACAACAACAACAAAAACGTCAAATAAACAACAACAACAACGTCAACAACAAAAACTATGTCAAATAAACAGCAACAACAACAATGTCAACAACAACAACGCCAAATAAACAACAACAACAAAAACAACGTCAAATAAACAACAACAACAATGTGAACAACAACAACGTCAAATAAACAACAACAACAACAACAACAACGTCAAATAAACAACAACAATAACAACAACAACAACAACAACAACAACGTCAAATAAACAACAACAACAACAACAACGTCAAATAAACAATAACAACAACGTCAAATAAACAACAACAACAACATCAACAACAACAAAAACGTCAAATAAACAACAACAACAACAACGTCAACAACAACAACAACAACAACGTCAACAACAACAACAACAACAATGTCAAATAAACAACAACAACAACGTCAACAACAACAACAACAACGTCAAATAAGCAACAACAACAACAACAACAACAACGTCAAATAAACAACAACACCAACAACGTCAACAACAACAACAACAACAACAATGTCAAATAAACAACAACAACAACGTCAACAACAACAACAATGTCAAATAAACAACAACAACAACAACGTCATCAAATAAATAACAACAACAACAACGTCAAATAAACAACAACAATAACAACAACAACAACGTCATATAAACAACAACAACAACAACGTCAAATAAACAACAATAACAACAACGTCAAATAAACAACAACAACAACAACAACATCAACAACAACAAAAACGTCAAATAAACAACAACAACAACGTCAACAACAACAACTACGTCAAATAAAGAACAACAACAATGTCAACAACAACAACGTCAAATAAACAACAACAACAACGTCAAATAAACAACAACAACTAAAACAACGTCAAATCAACAACAACAACAACAACGTCAAATAAACAACAAAACCAACAACGTCAACAACAACAACAACAATGTCAAATAAACAACAACAACAACAATGTCAACAACAATAACAATGTCAAATAAACAACAACAATGTCAAATAAACAACAACAACAATGTCAACAACAACAACAACGTCAAATAAACAACAACTACAACGTCAAATAAACAACAACATCAACAACATCAACAACGTGAAATAAACAACAACAACAACAACTATGTCAACAACAACAACAACGTCAAATAAACAACAACAACAACAACGTCAGCAACAACAACAACGTCAGCAACAACAACAACGTCAAATAAACAACAAGAACAACAACGTCAAATAAACAACAACAACAACAACAACACCGTCAAATATACAACAACAATATCAACATCCAATAAACAACAACAACAACGTCAAATAAACAACAACAACAAGAAGAACGTCAAATAAACAACAACAATAACAACAACAACAACGTCAAATAAACAACAACAATAACAACCACAACGTCAAATAAACAACAACAATAACAACAACAACGTCAAATAAACAACAACATCAATAACATCAACAACAACAACAACAAAAAATAAGCAACAACAACAACAACGTCAACAACAACAACAACAACATCAAATAAACAACAACAACAACGTCAACAACAACAACAATGTCAAATAAACAACATCATCAAATAAACAACAACATGAACGTCAAATAAACAACAACAATAACAATAACAACAACGTCAAATAAACAACCACAACAACAACGTCAAATAAACAACAACGTCAAATAAACAACAACAACAACAACAACATCAACAACAAAAAAAAACGTCAAATACGCAACACTAACAACAATGTCAAATAAACAACAACAACAACATCAAATAAACAACAACAACAACAACAACGTCAAATAAACAACAACAACAACATCAAATAAACAACAACAACAACAACGTCAAATAAACAACAGCAACAACGTCAAATAAACAACAACAATAACAACAACGTCAAATAAGCAACAACAACAACAACAAATACAACAACAACAACGTCAAATAAAAAAAACAACGTCAAATAAACAACAATAACAACGTCAAACAAACAACAACAACAACAATAACAACGTCAAATAAACAATAACAACAACAACGTCAAATAAATAACAACAACAACAACAACGTCAAATAAACAACAACAACACCAACGTCAAATAAACAACAACAACAACATCAAATAAACAACAACAACAACAACAACAACGTCAAATAAACAACAACAATAACAACAACAACAACAACATCAAATAAACAATAACAACAACGTCAAATAAACAACAACAACAACATCATCAACAACAAAATCGTCAAATAAACAACAACAACAACAACGTCAACAACAACAACTATGTCAAATAAACAACAACAACAACAACGTCATATAAACAACACCAACAATGTCAAAAACAAAAACGTCAAATAAACAACAACAACAACGTCAAATAAACAACAACAACTAAAACAACGTCAAATAAACAACAACAACAACAACGTCAAATAAATAAGAACACCAACAACGTCAACAACAACAATAACAACAATGTCAAATAAACAACAACAACAACAACAACATTAAATAAACAATAACAACAACAACGTCAAATAAACAACATCAATAACAACAACAACGTCAAATAAACAACAACAACGTCAAATGAACAACAACAACAACGTCAAATAAAGAACAACAACAACAACAACAACGTCAAATAAACAACAACAAGAACAACAAAAACGTCAAATAAACAACAACAACAATGTCAACAACAAAAACTACGTCAAATAAACAGCAACAACAACAATGTCAACAACAACAACGCCAAATAAACAACAACAACAAAAACAACGTCAAATAAACAACAACAACAATGTGAACAACAACAACGTCAAATAAACAACAACAACAACAACAACAACGTCAAATAAACAACAACAATAACAACAACAACAACAACAACAACAACAACAACAACGTCAAATAAACAACAACAACAACAACAACGTCAAATAAACAATAACAACAACGTCAAATAAACAACAACAACAACATCAACAACAACAAAAACGTCAAATAAACAACAACAACAACAACGTCAACAACAACAACAACAACGTCAACAACAACAACAACAACAACAATGTCAAATAAACAACAACAACAACGTCAACAACAACAACAACAATGTCAAATAAACAACAACAACAACGTGAACAACAACAACAATGTCAAATAAACAACAACAACAACAACAACGTCATCAAATAAATAACAACAACAACAACGTCAAATAAACAACAACAATAACAACAACAACAACGTCATATAAACAACTACAACAACAACGTCAAATAAACAACAATAACAACAACGTCAAATAAACAACAACAACAACAACAACAACATCAACAACAACAAAAACGTCAAATAAACAACAACAACAACGTCAACAACAACAACTACGTCAAATATAGAACAACAACAATGTCAACAACAACAACGTCAAATAAACAACAACAACAACGTCAAATAAACAACAACAACTAAAACAACGTCAAATAAACAACAACAACAACGTCAAATAAACAACAAAACCAACAACGTCAACAACAACAACAACAATGTCAAATAAACAACAACAACAACAATGTCAACAACAATAACAATGTCAAATAAACAACAACAACGTCAAATAAACAACAACAACAATGTCAACAACAACAACAACGTCAAATAAACAACAACTACAACGTCAAATAAACAACAACATCAACAACATCAACAACGTGAAATAAACAACAACAACAACAACTATGTCAACAACAACAACAACGTCAAATAAACAACAACAACAACAACGTCAGCAACAACAACAACGTCAAATAAACAACAACAACAACAACGTCAAATAAACAACAACAACAACAACAACAACACCGTCAAATATACAACAACAATATCAACATCCAATAAACAACAACAACAACAACGTCAAATAAACAACAACAACAAGAAGAACGTCAAATAAACAACAACAATAACAACAACAACAACGTCAAATAAACAACAACAATAACAACCACAACGTCAAATAAACAACAACAATAACAACAACAACGTCAAATAAACAACAACATCAATAACATCAACAACAACAACAACAAAAAATAAGCAACAACAACAACAACGTCAACAACAACAACAACAACATCAAATAAACAACAACAACAACGTCAACAACAACAACAATGTCAAATAAACAACATCATCAAATAAACAACAACATGAACGTCAAATAAACAACAACAATAACAATAACAACAACGTCAAATAAACAACCACAACAACAACGTCAAATAAACAACAACGTCAAATAAACAACAACAACAACAACAACATCAACAACAAAAAAAAACGTCAAATAAGCAACACTAACAACAATGTCAAATAAACAACAACAACAACATCAAATAAACAACAACAACAACAACAACGTCAAATAAACAACAACAACATCAAATAAACAACAACAACAACAACGTCAAATAAACAACAGCAACAACGTCAAATAAACAACAACAATAACAACAACGTCAAATAAGCAACAACAACAACAACAAATACAACAACAACAACAACAACGTCAAATAAAAAAAACAACGTCAAATAAACAACAATAACAACGTCAAACAAACAACAACAACAACAATAACAACGTCAAATAAACAATAACAACAACAACGTCAAATAAATAACAACAACAACAACAACGTCAAATAAACAACAACAACACCAACGTCAAATAAACAACAACAACAACATCAAATAAACAACAACAACAACAACAACGTCAAATAAACAACAACAATAACAACAACAACAACAACATCAAATAAACAATAACAACAACGTCAAATAAACAACAACAACAACATCATCAACAACAAAATCGTCAAATAAACAACAACAACAACAACGTCAACAACAACAACTATGTCAAATAAACAACAACAACAACAACGTCATATAAACAACACCAACAATGTCAAAAACAAAAACGTCAAATAAACAACAACAACAACGTCAAATAAACAACAACAACTAAAACAACGTCAAATAAACAACAACAACTACAACGTCAAATAAACAAGAACACCAACAACGTCAACAACAACAATAACAACAATGTCAAATAAACAACAACAACAACAACATTAAATAAACAACAACAACAACAACGTCAAATAAACAACATCAATAACAACAACAACGTCAAATAAACAACAACAACGTCAAATGAACAACAACAACAACGTCAAATAAAGAACAACAACAACAACAACAACAACAACGTCAAATAAACAACAACAACAACAACAAGAACAACAAAAACGTCAAATAAACAACAACAACAACGTCAACAACAAAAACTACGTCAAATAAACAGCAACAACAACAATGTCAACAACAACAACGCCAAATAAACAACAACAACAAAAACAACGTCAAATAAACAACAACAACAATGTGAACAACAACAACGTCAAATAAACAACAACAACAACAACAACAACGTCAAATAAACAACAACAATAACAACAACAACAACAACAACAACAACAACAACAACGTCAAATAAACAACAACAACAACAACAACGTCAAATAAACAATAACAACAACGTCAAATAAACAACAACAACAACATCAACAACAACAAAAACGTCAAATAAACAACAACAACAACAACGTCAACAACAACAACAACAACGTCAACAACAACAACAACAACAACAATGTCAAATAAACAAAAACAACAACGTCAACAACAACAACAACAATGTCAAATAAACAACAACAACAACGTCAACAACAACAACAATGTCAAATAAACAACAACAACAACAACGTCATCAAATAAATAACAACAACAACAACGTCAAATAAACAACAACAATAACAACAACAACAACGTCATATAAACAACAACAACAACAACGTCAAATAAACAACAATAACAACAACGTCAAATAAACAACAACAACAACAACAACATCAACAACAACAAAAACGTCAAATAAACAACAACAACAACGTCAACAACAACAACTACGTCAAATAAAGAACAACAACAATGTCAACAACAACAACGTCAAATAAACAACAACAACAACTTCAAATAAACAACAACAACTAAAACAACGTAAATAAACAACAACAACAACGTCAAATAAACAACAAAACCAACAACGTCAACAACAACAACAACAATGTCAAATAAACAACAACAACAACAATGTCAACAACAATAACAACGTCAAATAAACAACAACAACGTCAAATAAACAACAACAACAATGTCAACAACAACAACAACGTCAAATAAACAACAACTACAACGTCAAATAAACAACAACATCAACAACATCAACAACGTGAAATAAACAACAACAACAACAACTATGTCAACAACAACAACAACGTCAAATAAACAACAACAACAACAACGTCAGCAACAACAACAACGTCAAATAAACAACAAGAACAACAACGTCAAATAAACAACAACAACAACAACAACAACACCGTCAAATATACAACAACAATATCAACATCCAATAAACAACAACAACAACAACAAGAAGAACGTCAAATAAACAACAACAATAACAACAACAACAACGTCAAATAAACAACAACAATAACAACCACAACGTCAAATAAACAACAACAATAACAACAACAACGTCAAATAAACAACAACATCAATAACATCAACAACAACAACAACAAAAAATAAGCAACAACAACAACAACGTCAACAACAACAACAACATCAAATAAACAACAACAACAACGTCAACAACAACAATAATGTCAAATAAACAACATCATCAAATAAACAACAACATGAACGTCAAATAAACAACAACAATAACAATAACAACAACGTCAAATAAACAACCACAACAACAACGTCAAATAAACAACAACGTCAAATAAACAACAACAACAACAACAACATCAACAACAAAAAAAAACGTCAAATAAGCAACACTAACAACAATGTCAAATAAACAACAACAACAACATCAAATAAACAACAACAACAACAACAACGTCAAATAAACAACAACAACATCAAATAAACAACAACAACAACAACGTCAAATAAACAACAGCAACAACGTCAAATAAACAACAACAATAACAACAACGTCAAATAAGCAACAACAACAACAACAAATACAACAACAACAACAACAACAACGTCAAATAAAAAAAACAACGTCAAATAAACAACAATAACAACGTCAAACAAACAACAACAACAACAATAACAACGTCAAATAAACAATAACAACAACAACGTCAAATAAATAACAACAACAACAACAACGTCAAATAAACAACAACAACACCAACGTCAAATAAACAACAACAACAACATCAAATAAACAACAACAACAACAACGTCAAATAAACAACAACAATAACAACAACAACAACAACATCAAATAAACAATAACAACAACGTCAAATAAACAACAACAACAACATCATCAACAACAAAATCGTCAAATAAACAACAACAACAACAACGTCAACAACAGCAACTATGTCAAATAAACAACAACAACAACAACGTCATATAAACAACACCAACAATGTCAAAAACAAAAACGTCAAATAAACAACAACAACAGCGTCAAATAAACAACAACAACTAAAACAACGTCAAATAAACAACAACAACTACAACGTCAAATAAACAAGAACACCAACAACGTCAACAACAACAATAACAACAATGTCAAATAAACAACAACAACAACAACATTAAATAAACAACAACAACAACAACGTCAAATAAACAACATCAATAACAACAACAACGTCAAATAAACAACAACAACGTCAAATGAACAACAACAACAACGTCAAATAAAGAACAACAACAACAACAACAACAACGTCAAATAAACAACAACAACAACAACAAGAACAACAAAAACGTCAAATAAACAACAACAACAACGTCAACAACAAAAACTACGTCAAATAAACAGCAACAACAACAATGTCAACAACAACAACGCCAAATAAACAACAACAACAAAAACAACGTCAAATAAACAACAACAATAATGTGAACAACAACAACGTCAAATAAACAACAACAACAACAACAACAACGTCAAATAAACAACAACAATAACAACAACAACAACAACAACAACAACAACGTCAAATAAACAACAACAACAACAACAACGTCAAATAAACAATAACAACAACGTCAAATAAACAACAACAACAACATCAACAACAACAAAAACGTCAAATAAACAACAACAACAACAACGTCAACAACAACAACAACAACGTCAACAACAACAACAACAACAACAATGTCAAATAAACAAAAACAACAACGTCAACAACAACAACAACAATGTCAAATAAACAACAACAACAACGTCAACAACAACAACAATGTCAAATAAACAACAACAACAACAACGTCATCAAATAAATAACAACAACAACAACGTCAAATAAACAACAACAATAACAACAACAACAACGTCATATAAACAACAACAACAACAACGTCAAATAAACAACAATAACAACAACGTCAAATAAACAACAACAACAACAACAACATCAACAACAACAAAAACGTCAAATAAACAACAACAACAACGTCAACAACAACAACTACGTCAAATAAAGAACAACAACAATGTCAACAACAACAACGTCAAATAAACAACAACAACAACTTCAAATAAACAACAACAACTAAAACAACGTCAAATAAACAACAACAACAACGTCAAATAAACAACAAAACCAACAACGTCAACAACAACAACAACAATGTCAAATAAACAACAACAACAACAATGTCAACAACAATAACAACGTCAAATAAACAACAACAACGTCAAATAAACAACAACAACAATGTCAACAACAACAACAACGTCAAATAAACAACAACTACAACGTCAAATAAACAACAACATCAACAACATCAACAACGTGAAATAAACAACAACAACAACAACTATGTCAACAACAACAACAACGTCAAATAAACAACAACAACAACAACGTCAGCAACAACAACAACGTCAAATAAACAACAAGAACAACAACGTCAAATAAACAACAACAACAACAACAACAACACCGTCAAATATACAACAACAATATCAACATCCAATAAACAACAACAACAACAACAAGAAGAACGTCAAATAAACAACAACAATAACAACAACAACAACGTCAAATAAACAACAACAATAACAACCACAACGTAAAATAAACAACAACAATAACAACAACAACGTCAAATAAACAACAACATCAATAACATCAACAACAACAACAACAAAAAATAAGCAACAACAACAACAACGTCAACAACAACAACAACATCAAATAAACAACAACAACAACGTCAACAACAACAATAATGTCAAATAAACAACATCATCAAATAAACAACAACATGAACGTCAAATAAACAACAACAATAACAATAACAACAACGTCAAATAAACAACCACAACAACAACGTCAAATAAACAACAACGTCAAATAAACAACAACAACAACAACAACATCAACAACAAAAAAAAACGTCAAATAAGCAACACTAACAACAATGTCAAATAAACAACAACAACAACATCAAATAAACAACAACAACAACAACAACGTCAAATAAACAACAACAACATCAAATAAACAACAACAACAACAACGTCAAATAAACAACAGCAACAACGTCAAATAAACAACAACAATAACAACAACGTCAAATAAGCAACAACAACAACAACAAATACAACAACAACAACAACGTCAAATAAAAAAAACAACGTCAAATAAACAACAATAACAACGTCAAACAAACAACAACAACAACAATAACAACGTCAAATAAACAATAACAACAACAATGTCAAATAAATAACAACAACAACAACAACGTCAAATAAACAACAACAACACCAACGTCAAATAAACAACAACAACAACATCAAATAAACAACAACAACAACAACAACAACGTCAAATAAACAACAACAATAACAACAACAACAACAACATCAAATAAACAATAACAACAACGTCAAATAAACAACAACAACAACATCATCAACAACAAAATCGTCAAATAAACAACAACAACAACGTCAACAACAGCAACTATGTCAAATAAACAACAACAACAACAACGTCATATAAACAACACCAACAATGTCAAAAACAAAAACGTCAAATAAACAACAACAACAGCGTCAAATAAACAACAACAACTAAAACAACGTCAAATAAACAACAACAACTACAACGTCAAATAAACAAGAACACCAACAACGTCAACAACAACAATAACAACAATGTCAAATAAACAACAACAACAACAACATTAAATAAACAACAACAACAACAACGTCAAATAAACAACATCAATAACAACAACAACGTCAAATAAACAACAACAACGTCAAATGAACAACAACAACAACGTCAAATAAAGAACAACAACAACAACAACAACGTCAAATAAACAACAACAACAACAACAAGAACAACAAAAACGTCAAATAAACAACAACAACAACGTCAACAACAAAAACTACGTCAAATAAACAGCAACAACAACAATGTCAACAACAACAACGCCAAATAAACAACAACAACAAAAACAACGTCAAATAAACAACAACAACAATGTGAACAACAACAACGTCAAATAAACAACAACAACAACAACAACGTCAAATAAACAACAACAATAACAACAACAACAACAACAACAACAACAACAACGTCAAATAAACAACAACAACAACAACAACGTCAAATAAACAATAACAACAACGTCAAATAAACAACAACAACAACATCAACAACAACAAAAACGTCAAATAAACAACAACAACAACAACGTCAACAACAACAACAACAACGTCAACAACAACAACAACAACAATGTCAAATAAACAACAACAACAACGTCAAATAAGAAACAACAACAACAACAACAACAACGTCAAATAAACAACAACACCAACAACGTCAACAACAACAACAACAACAACAACAATGTCAAATAAACAACAACAACAACGTCAACAACAACAACAACAACGTCATCAAATAAATAACAACAACAACAACAACAACGTCAAATAAACAACAACAATAACAACAACAACAACGTCATATAAACAACAACAACAACAACGTCAAATAAACAACAATAACAACAACGTCAAATAAACAACAACAACAACAACAACAACATCAACAACAACAAAAACGTCAAATAAACAACAACAACAACGTCAACAACAACAACTACGTCAAATAAAGAACAACAACAATGTCAACAACAACAACGTCAAATAAACAACAACAACAACGTCAAATAAACAACAACAACTAAAACAACGTCAAATAAACAACAACAACAACAACGTCAAATAAACAACAAAACCAACAACGTCAACAACAACAACAACAATGTCAAATAAACAACAACAACAACAATGTCAACAACAATAACAATGTCAAATAAACAACAACAACATCAAATAAACAACAACAACAATGTCAACAACAACAACAACGTCAAATAAACAACAACTACAACGTCAAATAAACAACAACATCAACAACATCAACAACGTGAAATAAACAACAACAACAACAACTATGTCAACAACAACAACAACGTCAAATAAACAACAACAACAACAATGTCAGCAACAACAACAACGTCAAATAAACAACAAGAACAACAACGTCAAATAAACAACAACAACAACAACAACACCGTCAAATATACAACAACAATATCAACATCCAATAAACAACAACAACAACGTCAAATAAACAACAACAACAAGAAGAACGTCAAATAAACAACAACAACGTCAAATAAACAACAACAATAACAACAACAACGTCAAATAAACAACAACAATCACAACAACAACGTCAAATAAACAACAACATCAATAACATCAACAACAACAACAACAAAAAATAAGCAACAACAACAACAACGTCAGCAACAACAACAACAACATCAAATAAACAACAACAACAACAACGTCAACAACAACAACAATGTCAAATAAACAACATCATCAAATAAACAACAACAAGAACGTCAAATAAACAACAACAATAACAATAACAACAACGTCAAATAAACAACCACAACAACAACGTCAAATAAACAACAACGTCAAATAAACAACAACAACAACAACAACATCAACAACAAAAAAAAACGTCAAATAAGCAACACTAACAACAATGTCAAATAAACAACAACAACAACATCAAATAAACAACAACAACAACAACAACGTCAAATAAACAACAACAACATCAAATAAACAACAACAACAACGTCAAATAAACAACAGCAACAACGTCAAATAAACAACAACAATAACAACAACGTCAAAAAAGCAACAACAACAACAACAAATACAACAACAACAACAACGTCAAATAACAAAAACAACGTCAAATAAACAACAATAAAACCGTCAAACAAACAACAACAACAACAATAACAACGTCAAATAAACAATAACAACAACAACAACGTCAAATAAATAACAACAACAACAACAACGTCAAATAAACAACAACAACACCAACGTCAAATAAACAACAACAACATCAAATAAACAACAACAACAACAACAACAACAACGTCAAATAAACAACAACAATAACAACAACAACAACAACGTCAAATAAACAATAACAACAATGTCAAATAAACAACAACAACAACATCATCAACAACAAAATCGTCAAATAAACAACAACAACAACAACGTCAACAATAACAACTATGTCAAATAAACAACAACAACAACAACGTCATATAAACAACACCAACAATGTCAAAAACAAAAACGTCAAATAAACAACAACAACAACAACGTCAAATAAACAACAACAACTAAAACAACGTCAAATAAACAACAACAACAACGTCAAATAAACAAGAACACCAACAACGTCAACAACAACAATAACAACAATGTCAAATAAACAACAACAACAACAACATTAAATAAACAACAACAACAACAACGTCAAATAAACAACATTAATAACAACAACAACGTCAAATAAACAACAACAACAACGTCAAATGAACAACAACAACAACAACGTCAAATAAACAACAACAACAACAACGTCAAATAAACAACAACAACAACAACAACAAGAACAACAAAAACGTCAAATAAACAACAACAACAACGTCAACAACAAAAACTATGTCAAATAAACAGCAACAACAATAATGTCAACAACAACAACGCCAAATAAACAACAACAACAAAAACAACGTCAACAACGTCAAATAAACAACAACAACAACAACAACAACGTCAAATAAACAACAACAATAACAACAACAACAACAACAACAACAACGTCAAATAAACAACAACAACAACAACGTCAAATAAACAATAACAACAACGTCAAATAAACAACAACAACAACATCAACAACAACAAAAACGTCAAATAAACAACAACAACGTCAACAACAACAACAACAACGTCAACAACAACAACAACAACAATGTCAAATAAACAACAACAACAACGTCAACAACAACAACAACATCAAATAAGCATCAACAACAACAACAATAACGTCAAATAAACAACAACACCAACAACGTCAACAACAACAACAACAACAACAATGTCAAATAAACAACAACAACAACGTCAACAACAACAACAACAACAACATCAAATAAATAACAACAACGTCAAATAAACAACAACAATAACAACAACAACAACGTCATATAAACAACAACAACAACAACGTCAAATAAACAACAATAACAACAACGTCAAATAAACAACAACAACAACAACATCAACAACAACAAAAACGTCAAATAAACAACAACAACAACAACGTCAACAACAACAACTACGTCAAATAAACTACAACAACAACAATGTCAACAATAATAACGTCAAATAAACAACAACAACAAAGTCAAATAAACAACAACAACTAAAACAACGTCAAATAAACAACAACAACAACAACGTCAAATAAACAAGAAAACCAACAACGTCAACAACAACAACAACAACAACAATGTCAAATAAACAACAACAACAACAACGTCAACAACAACAACAATGTCAAATAAACAACAACAA
This sequence comes from Vicia faba, assembly GCA_948472305.1. NCBI lineage: Eukaryota > Viridiplantae > Streptophyta > Magnoliopsida > Fabales > Fabaceae > Vicia > Vicia faba. Next base: position 480,180,127 of record OX451739.1, on the reverse strand, counting down.
CGTCAAATAAACAACAACAACAACAATGTCAACAACAACAACAACGTCAAATAAACAACAACTACAACGTCAAATAAACAACAACATCAACAACATCAACAACGTGAAATAAACAACAACAACAACTATGTCAACAACAACAACAACGTCAAATAAACAACAACAACAACAACGTTAGCAACAACAACAACGTCAAATAAACAACAAGAACAACAACGTCAAATAAACAACAACAACAACAACACCGTCAAATATACAACAACAACATCAACATCCAATAAACAACAACAACAACGTCAAATAAACAACAACAACAACAAGAACGTCAAATAAACAACAACAATAACAACAACAACAACGTCAAATAAACAACAACAATAACAACAACAACAACGTCAAATAAACAACAACATCAATAACATCAACAACAAAAAAAACGTCAAATAAGCAACAACAACAACAACGTCAACAACAACAACAACAACAACGTCAACAACAACAACAATGTCAAATAAACAACAACATCAAATAAACAACAACAAGAACGTCAAATAAACAACAACAATAACAACAACAACAACAACGTCAAATAAACAACCACAACAACAACGTCAAATAAACAACAACGTCAAATAAACAACAACAATAACAACAACATCAACAACAACAAAAACGTCAAATAAACAACAATAACAACAACGTCAAATAAACAACAACAACAACATTAAATAAACAACAACAACGTCAAATAAACAACAGCAACAACAATAACAACGTCAAATAAACAACAACAACAACAACGTCAAATAAACAACAACAACAACATCAAATAAACAACAACAACAACAACAACAACGTCAAATAAACAACAGCAACAACGTCAAATAAACAACAACAATAACAACAACGTCAAATAAGCAACAACAACAACAACAAATACAACAACAACAACAACGTCAAATAAAAAAAACAACGTCAAATAAACAACAATAACAACGTCAAACAAACAACAACAACAACAATAACAACGTCAAATAAACAATAACAACAACAACGTCAAATAAATAACAACAACAACAACAACGTCAAATAAACAACAACAACACCAACGTCAAATAAACAACAACAACAACGTCAAATAAACAACAACAACAACAACAACGTCAAATAAACAACAACAATAACAACAACAACAACAACATCAAATAAACAATAACAACAACGTCAAATAAACAACAACAACAACATCATCAACAACAAAATTGTCAAATAAACAACAACGACAACAACGTCAACAACAACAACTATGTCAAATAACCAACAACAACAACAACGTCATATAAACAACACCAACAATGTCAAAAACAAAAACGTCAAATAAACAACAACAACAACGTCAAATAAACAACAACAACTAAAACAACGTCAAATAAACAACAACAACAACAACAACGTCAAATAAACAAGAACACCAACAACGTCAACAACAACAATAACAACAATGTCAAATAAACAACAACAACAACAACATTAAATAAACAACAACAACAACAACAACGTCAAATAAACAACATCAATAACAACAACAACGTCAAATAAACAACAACAACAACGTCAAATGAACAACAACAACAACAACGTCAAATAAACAACAACAACAACAACAACGTCAAATAAACAACAACAACAACAACAAGAACAACAAAAACGTCAAATAGACAACAACAACAACGTCAACAACAAAAACTATGTCAAATAAACAGCAACAACAACAATGTCAACAACAACAACGCCAAATAAACAACAACAACAAAAACAACGTCAAATAAACAACAACAACAATGTGAACAACAACAACGTCAAATAAACAACAACAACAACAACAGCAAATAAACAACAACAACAACGTCAAATAAACAACAACAACAACAACGTCAAATAAACAACAACAACAACAACAACTAAACAACAACAACAACATCAACAACATCAAAAACGTCAAATAAACAACAACAACGTCAACAACAACAACAACAACGTCAACAAAAACAACAACAACAATGTCAAATAAACAATAACAACAACGTCAACAACAACAACAACAACGTCAAATAAGCAACAACAACAACAACAACGTCAAATAAACAACAACACCAACAACGTCAACAACAACAACAACAACAACAATGTCAAATAAACAACAACAACAACGTCAACAACAACAACAACAACATCAAATAAATAACAACAACAACAACGTCAAATAAACAACAACAATAACAACAACAACAACGTCATATAAACAACAACAACAACAACAACGTCAAATAAACAACAATAACAACAACGTCAAATAAACAACAACAACAACAACAACATCAACAACAACAAAAACGTCAAATAAACAACAACAACAACGTCAACAACAACAACTACGTCAAATAAACAACAACAACAATGTCAACAACAACAACGTCAAATAAACAACAACAACAACGTCAAATAAACAACAACAACTAAAACAACGTCAAATAAACAACAACAACAACAACGTCAAATAAACAACAAAACCAACAACGTCAACAACAACAACAACAACAACAACAACAATGTCAAATAAACAACAACAACAACAACGTCAACAACAACAACAATGTCAAATAAACAACAACAACGTCAAATAAACAACAACAACAACAATGTCAACAACAACAACAACGTCAAATAAACAACAACTACAACGTCAAATAAACAACAACATCAACAACATCAACAACGTGAAATAAACAACAACAACAACTATGTCAACAACAACAACAACGTCAAATAAACAACAACAACAACAACGTTAGCAACAACAACAACGTCAAATAAACAACAAGAACAACAACGTCAAATAAACAACAGCAACAACAACAACACCGTCAAATATACAACAACAACATCAACATCCAATAAACAACAACAACAACGTCAAATAAACAACAACAACAACAAGAACGTCAAATAAACAACAACAATAACAACAACAACAACAACGTCAAATAAACAACAACAATAACAACAACAACAACGTCAAATAAACAACAACATCAATAACATCAACAACAACAAAAACGTCAAATAAGCAACAACAACAACAACGTCAACAACAACAACAACATCAAATAAACAACAACAACAACGTCAACAACAACAACAATGTCAAATAAACAACAACAACATCAAATAAACAACAACAAGAACGTCAAATAAACAACAACAATAACAACAACAACAACGTCAAATAAACAACCACAACAACAACGTCAAATAAACAACAACGTCAAATAAACAACAACAATAACAACAACATCAACAATAACAAAAACGTCAAATAAACAACAATAACAACAACGTCAAATAAACAACAACAACAACATTAAATAAACAACAACAACATCAAATAAACAACAGCAACAACAATAACAACGTCAAATAAACAACAACAACAACAACGTCAACAACAACGTCAAATAAACAACAACAACAACATCAAATAAACAACAACAACAACAACGTCAACAACTACGTCAAATAAACAACAACAATAACAACAACGTCAAATAAGCAACAACAACAACAACAAATACAACAACAACAACGTCAAATAACAAAAACAACGTCAAATAAACAACAATAACAACGTCAAACAAACAACAACAACAACAATAACAACGTCAAATAAACAATAACAACAACAACGTCAAATAAATAACAACAACAACAACAACGTCAAATAAACAACAACAACACCAACGTCAAATAAACAACAACAACATCAAATAAACAACAACAACAACAACAACGTCAAATAAACAACAACAATAACAACAACAACAACAACGTCAAATAAACAACAACAACAACGTCAACAACAACAACTATGTCAAATAAACAACAACAACAACAACGTCATATAAACAACACCAACAATGTCAAAAACAAAAACGTCAAATAAACAACAACAACAACGTCAAATAAACAACAACAACTAAAACAACGTCAAATAAACAACAACAACAACAACGTCAAATAAACAAGAACACCAACAACGTTAACAACAACAATAACAACAATGTCAAATAAACAACAACAACAACAACATTAAATAAACAACAACAACAACAACGTCAAATAAACAACATCAATAACAACAACAACGTCAAATAAACAACAACAACAACGTCAAATGAACAACAACAACAACAACGTCAAATAAACAACAACAACAACAACGTCAAATAAACAACAACAACAACAACAAGAACAACAAAAACGTCAAATAAACAACAACAACAACGTCAACAACAAAAATTACGTCAAATAAACAGCAACAACAACAATGTCAACAACAACAACGCCAAATAAACAACAACAACAAAAACAACGTCAAATAAACAACAACAACAATGTCAACAACAACAACGTCAAATAAACAACCACAACAATGTCAACAACAACAACGTCAAATAAACAACAACAATAACAACAACAACAACGTCAAATAAACAACAACAACGTCAAATAAACAACAACAACAACAACGTCAAATAAACAATAACAACAACGTCAAATAAACAACAACAACAACATCAACAACAACAAAAACGTCAAATAAACAACAACAACAACAACGTCAACAACAACAACAACAACGTCAACAACAACAACAACAACAACAACAACAACAACAACAACAATGTCAGATAAACAACAACGACAACGTCAACAACAACAACAATGTCAAATAAACAACAACAACAACAACATCAAATAAATAACAACAACAACAACGTCAAATAAACAACAATAATAACAACAACAACAACGTCATATAAACAACAACAACAACGTCAAATAAACAACAATAACAACAACGTCAAATAAACAACAACAACAACAACAAAAACGTCAAATAAACAACAACAACAACGTCAACAACAACAACTACGTCAAATAAACAACCACAATAATGTCAACAACAACAACGTCAAATAAACAACAACAACAACGTCAAATAAACAACAACAACTAAAACAACGTCAAATAAACAACAACAACAACAACGTCAAATAAACAACAAAACCAACAACGTCAACAACAACAACAACAATGTCAAATAAACAACAACAACAACAATGTCAACAACAACAACAATGTCAAATAAACAACAACAACGTCAAATAAACAACAACAACAACAATGTCAACAACAACAACAACGTCAAATAAACAACAACTACAACGTCAAATAAACAACAACATCAACAACATAAACAACGTGAAATAAACAACAACAACAACAACTATGTCAACAACAACAACAACGTCAAATAAACAACAACAACAACAACAACGTCAGCAACAACAACAACGTCAAATAAACAACAAGAACAACAACGTCAAATAAACAACAACAACAACAACACCGTCAAATATACAACAACAACAACATCAACATCCAATAAACAACAACAACAACGTCAAATAAACAACAACAACAACAAGAACGTCAAATAAACAACAACAATAACAACAACAACAACGTCAAATAAACAACAACAATAACAACAACAACAACGTCAAATAAACAACAACATCAATAACATCAACAACAACAAAAACGTCAAATAAGCAACAACAACAACAACGTCAACAACAACAACAACAACATCAAATAAACAACAACAACAACGTCAACAACAACAACAATGTCAAATAAACAACAACAACATAAAATAAACAACAACAAGAACGTCAAATAAACAACCACAATAACAACAACATCAACGTCAAATAAACAACCACAACAACAACGTCAAATAAACAACAACGTCAAATAAACAACAACAACAACAACAACAACATCAACAACAACAAAAACGTCAAATAAACAACAATAACAACAACGTCAAATAAACAACAACAACAACATCAAATAAACAACAACAACGACAACAACAACGTCAAATAAACAACAGCAACAACAATAACAACGTCAAATAAACAACAACAACAACAACAACGTCAACAACAACAACGTCAAATAAACAACAACAACAACATCAAATAAACAACAACAATAACAACAATGTCAAATAAACAACAACAATAACAACAAATACAACAACAACAACAACAACGTCAAATAACAAAAACAACGTCAAATAAACAACAATAACAACGTCAAACAAACAACAACAACAACAACAACGTCAACAACAACAACGTCAAATAAACAACAACAACAACAACGTCAAATAAACAACAACAATAACAACAACGTCAAATAAGCAACAACAACAACAACAAATACAACAACAACAACAACAACGTCAAATAACAAAAACAACGTCAAATAAACAACAATAACAACATCAAACAAACAACAACAACAACAATAACAACGTCAAATAAACAATAACAACAACAACAACGTCAAATAAATAACAACAACAACAACGTCAAATAAACAACAACAACACCAACGTCAAATAAACAACAACAACATCAAATAAACAACAACAACAACAACAACAACGTCAAATAAACAACAACAATAACAACAACAACAACAACGTCAAATAAACAATAATAACAACGTCAAATAAACAACAACAACAACATCATCAACAACAAAACGTCAAATAAACAACAACAACAACAACAACAACGTCAACAACAACAACTATGTCAAATAAACAACAACAACAACAATGTAATATAAACAACACCAACAATGTCAAAAACAAAAACGTCAAATAAACAACAACAACAACGTCAAATAAACAACAACAACTAAAACAACGTCAAATAAACAACAACAACAACAACGTCAAATAAACAAGAACACCAACAACGTCAACAACAACAATAACAACAATGTCAAATAAACAACAACAACAACAACATTAAATAAACAACAACAACAACAACGTCAAATAAACAACATCAATAACAACAACAACGTCAAATAAACAACAACAACAACGTCAAATGAACAACAACAACAACAACGTCAAATAAACAACAACAACAACAACAACGTCAAATAAACAACAACAACAACAACAAGAACACCAAAGACGTCAAATAAACAACAACAACAACGTCAACAACAAAAACTACGTCAAATAAACAACAACAACAACAATGTCAACAACAACAACGCCAAATAAACAACAACAACAAAAACAATGTCAAATAAACAACAATAACAACAATGTCAACAACAACAACGTCAAATAAACAACAACAACAACAACAACAACGTCAAATAAACAACAACAATAACAACAACAACAACAACAACAACGTCAAATAAACAACAACAACAACAACAACGTCAAATAAACAACAACAACAACAACGTCAAATAAACAACCACAACAACAACGTCAAATAAACAACAACAACAACAACAACAACATCAACAACAACAAAAACGTCAAATAAACAACAATAACAACAACGTCAAATAAACAACAACAACAACATCAAATAAACAACAACAATGACAACAACAACGTCAAATAAACAACAGCAACAACAATAACAACGTCAAATAAACAACAACAACAACAACGTCAACAACAACAACGTCAAATAAACAACAACAACAACATCAAATAAACAACAACAACAACAACAACGTTAAATAAACAACAGCAACAACGTCAAATAAACAACAACAATAACAACAACGTCAAATAAGCAACAACAACAACAACAAATACAACAACAACAACGTCAAATAACAAAAACAACGTCAAATAAACAACAATAACAACGTCAAACAAACAACAACAACAACAATAACAACGTCAAATAAACAATAACAACAACAACAACGTCAAATAAATAACAACAACAACAACAACAACGTCAAATAAACAACAACAACACCAACGTCAAATAAACAACAACAACATCAAATAAACAACAACAACAACAACAACAACGTCAAATAAACAACAACAATAACAACAACAACAACAACAACAACGTCAAATAAACAATAACAACAACGTCAAATAAACAACAACAACAACATCATCAACAACAAAATCGTCAAATAAAAAACAACAACAACAACATCAACAACAACAACTATGTCAAATAAACAACAACAACAACAACAACGTCATATAAACAACACCAACAATGTCAAAAACAAAAACGTCAAATAAACAACAACAACAACGTCAAATAAACAACAACAACTAAAACAACGTCAAATAAACAACAACAACAACAACGTCAAATAAACAAGAACACCAACAACGTCAACAACAACAATAACAACAATGTCAAATAAACAACAACAACAACATTAAATAAACAACAACAACAACAACAACAACGTCAAATAAACAACATCAATAACAACAACAACGTCAAATAAACAACAACAACAACGTCAAATGAACAACAACAACAACAACAACGTCAAATAAACAACAACAACAACAACAAGAACAACAAAAACGTCAAATAAACAACAACAACAACAACAACGTCAACAACAAAAACTATGTCAAATAAACAGCAACAACAACAATGTCAACAACAACAACGCCAAATAAACAACAACAACAACAAAAACAACGTCAAATAAACAACAACAACGTCAAATAAACAACAACAACAACAACAACAACGTCAAATAAACAACAACAATAACAACAACAACAACAACGTCAAATAAACAACAACAACAACAACGTCAAATAAACAATAACAACAACGTCAAATAAACAACAACAACAACATCAACAACAACAAAAACGTCAAATAAACAACAACAACGTCAACAACAACAACAACAACGTCAACAACAACAACAACAACAATGTCAAATAAACAACAACAACAACGTCAACAACAACAACAACAACGTCAAATAAGCAACAACAACAACAACAACGTCAAATAAACAACAACACCAACAACGTCAACAACAACAACAACAACAACAATGTCAAATAAACAACAACAACAACGTCAACAACAACAACAACAACATCAAATAAATAACAACAACAACGTCAAATAAACAACAACAATAACAACAACAACAACGTCATATAAACAACAACAACAACAACAACGTCAAATAAACAACAATAACAACAACGTCTAATAAACAACAACAACAACAACAACATCAACAACAACAAAAACGTCAAATAAACAACAACAACAACGTCAACAACAACAACTACGTCAAATAAACAACAACAACAATGTCAACAACAACAACGTCAAATAAACAACAACAACAACGTCAAATAAACAACAACAACTAAAACAATGTCAAATAAACAACAACAACAACAACGTCAAATAAACAACAAAACCAACAACGTCAACAACAACAACAACAACAATGTCAAATAAACAACAACAACAACAACGTCAACAACAACAACAATGTCAAATAAACAACAACGTCAAATAAACAACAACAACAACAATGTCAACAACAACAACAACGTCAAATAAACAACAACTACAACGTGAAATAAACAACAACATCAACAACATCAACAACGTGAAATAAACAACAACAACAACTATGTCAACAACAACAACAACGTCAAATAAACAACAACAACAACAACGTCAGCAACAACAACAACGTCAAATAAACAACAAGAACAACAACGTAAAATAAACAATAACAACAACAACAACACCGTCAAATATACAACAACAACATCAACATCCAATAAACAACAACAACAACGTCAAATAAACAACAACCACAACAAGAACGTCAAATAAACAACAACAATAACAACAACAACAACGTCAAATAAACAACAACAATAACAACAACAACAACGTCAAATAAACAACAGCATCAATAACATTAACAACAACAAAAACGTCAAATAAGCAACAACAACAACAACGTCAACAACAACAACAACAACGTCAACAACAACAACAACATCAAATAAACAACAACAACAACGTCAACAACAACAACAATGTCAAATAAACAACAACAACATCAAATAAACAACAACAACATCAAATAAACAACAACAAGAACGTCAAATAAACAACACCAATAACAACAACAACAACGTCAAATAAACAACCACAACAACAACGTCAAATAAACAACAACGTCAAATAAACAACAACAATAACAACAACATCAACAACAACAAAAACGTCAAATAAACAACAATAACAACAACGTCAAATAAACAACAACAACAACATTAAATAAACAACAACAACGTCAAATAAACAACAGCAACAACAATAACAACGTCAAATAAACAACAACAACAACAACGTCAACAACAACAACGTCAAATAAACAACAACAACAACATCAAATAAACAACAACAACAACAACAACGTCAAATAAACAACAGCAATAACGTCAAATAAACAACAACAATAACAACAACGTCAAATAAGCAACAACAACAACAACAAATACAACAACAACAACAACAACAACAACGTCAAATAACAAAAACAACGTCAAATAAACAACAATAACAACGTCAAACAAACAACAACAACAACAATAACAACGTCAAATAAAAAATAACAACAACAACGTCAAATAAATAACAACAACAACAACAACGTCAAATAAACAACAACAACACCAACGTCAAATAAACAACAACAACATCAAATAAACAACAACAACAACAACGTCAAATAAACAACAACAATAACAACAACAACAACAACGTCAAATAAACAATAACAACAACGCCAAATAAACAACAACAACAACATCATCAACAACAAAAACGTCAAATAAACAACAACAACAACAACGTCAACAACAACAACTATGTCAAATAAACAACAACAACAACAACGTCATATAAACAACACCAACAATGTCAAAAACAAAAACGTCAAATAAACAACAACAACAACGTCAAATAAACAACAACAACTAAAACAACGTCAAATAAACAACAACAACAACAACGTCAAATAAACAAGAACACCAACAACGTTTACAACAACAATAACAACAATGTAAAATAAACAACAACAACAACAACATTAAATAAACAACAACAACAACAACGTCAAATAAACAACATCAATAACAACAACAACGTCAAATAAACAACAACAACAACGTCAAATGAGCAACAACAACAACAACGTCAAATAAACAACAACAACAACAACAACGTCAAATAAACAACAACAACAACAAGAACAACAAAAACGTCAAATAAACAACAACAACAACGTCAACAACAAGAACTACGTCAAATAAACAGCAACAACAACAATGTCAACAACAACAACGCCAAATAAACAACAACAACAAAAACAACGTCAAATAAACAACAACAACAATGTCAACAACAACAACGTCAAATAAACAACAACAACAACAACAACGTCAAATAAACAACAACAATAACAACAACAACAACAACAACAACAACAACAACGTCAAATAAACAACAACAACAACAACGTCAAATAAACAATAACAACAACGTCAAATAAACAACAACAACAACATCAACAACAACAACAACGTCAAATAAACAACAACAACAACAACGTCAACAACAACAACAACAACGTCAACAACAACAACAACAACAACAACAACAATGTCAGATAAACAACAACAACAACGTCAACAACAACAACAACAATGTCAAATAAGCAACAACAACAACAACAACGTCAAATAAACAACAACACCAACAACGTCAACAACAACAACAACAACAATGTCAAATAAACAACAAAAACAACGTCAACAACAACAACAATGTCAAATAAACAACAACAACAACATCAAATAAATAACAACAACAACAACGTCAAATAAACAACAACAATAACAACAACGTCATATAAACAACAACAACAACAACAACGTCAAATAAACAATAATAACAACAACGTCAAATAAACAACAACAACATCAACAACAACAAAAACGTCAAATAAACAACAACAACAACGTCAACAACAACAACTACGTCAAATAAACAACAACAATAATGTCAACAACAACAACGTCAAATAAACAACAACAACAACGTCAAATAAACAACAACAACTAAAACAACATCAAATAAACAACAACAACAACAACGTCAAATAAACAACAAAACCAACAACGTCAACAACAACAACAACAATGTCAAATAAACAACAACAACAACAATGTCAACAACAACAACAATGTCAAATAAACAACAACAACGTCAAATAAACAACAACAACAATGTCAACAACAACAACAACGTCAAATAAACAACAACTACAACGTCAAATAAACAACAACATCAACAACATCAACAACGTGAAATAAACAACAACAACAACAACTATGTCAACAACAACAACAACGTCAAATAAACAACAACAACAACACCGTCAAATATACAACAACAACAACATCAACATCCAATAAACAACAACAACAACGTCAAATAAACAACAACAACAACAAGAACGTCAAATAAACAACAACAATAACAACAACAACAACGTCAAATAAACAACAACAATAACAACAAAAAAACGTCAAATAAGCAACAACAACAACAACGTCAACAATAACAACAATGTCAAATAAACAACAACAACATCAAATAAACAACAACAAGAACGTCAAATAAATAACAACAATAACAACAACATCAACGTCAAATAAACAACCACAACAACAACGTCAAATAAACAACAACGTCAAATAAACAACAACAACAACAACAACATCAACAACAACAAAAACGTCAAATAAACAACAATAACAACAACGTCAAATAAACAACAACAACAACATAAAATAAACAACAACAACGACAACAACAACGTCAAATAAACAACAGCAACAACAATAACAACGTCAAATAAACAACAACAACAACAACAACAACGTCAATAACAACAACGTCAAATAAACAACAACAACAACATCAAATAAACAACAACAATAACAATAACGTCAAATAAGCAACAACAACAACAACAACAAATACAACAACAACAACAACAACGTCAAATAACAAAAACAACGTCAAATAAACAACAATAACAACGTCAAACAAACAACAACAACAACAATAACAACGTCAAATAAACAATAACAACAACAACAACAACGTCAAATAAATAACAACAACAACAACGTCAAATAAACAACAACAACACCAACGTCAAATAAACAACAACAACATCAAATAAACAACAACAACAACAACAACAACAACGTCAAATAAACAACAACAATAACAAGAACAACAACAACGTCAAATAAACAATAACAACAACGTCAAATAAACAACAACAACAACATCATCAACAACAAAAACGTCAAATAAACAACAACAACAACAACGTCAACAACAACAACTATGTCAAATAAACAACAACAACAACAACGTCATATAAACAACACCAACAATGTCAAAAACAAAAACGTCAAATAAACAACAACAACAACGTCAAATAAACAACAACAACAACAACAACATTGACAACAACAAAAACGTCAAATAAACAACAATAACAACAACGTCAAATAAACAACAACAACAACATCAAATAAACAACAACAACGACAACAACAACGTCAAATAAACAACAACAACAACAATAACAACGTAAAATAAACAACAACAACAACAACGTCAACAACAACAACGTCAAATAAACAACAACAACAACATCAAATAAACAACAACAACAACAACAACATCAAATAAACAACAGCAACAACGTCAAATAAACAACAACAATAACAACAACGTCAAATAAGCAACAACAACAACAACAAATACAACAACAACAACAACGTCAAATAACAAAAAGAACGTCAAATAAACAACAATAACAACGTCAAACAAACAACAACAACAACAATAACAACGTCAAATAAACAATAACAACAACAACAACGTCAAATAAATAACAACAACAACAACGTCAAATAAACAACAACAACACCAACGTCAAATAAACAACAACAACATCAAATAAACAACAACAACAACAACAACAACGTCAAATAAACAACAACAATAACAACAACAACAACGTCAAATAAACAATAACAACAACGTCAAATAAACAACAACAACAACATCATCAACAACAAAACGTCAAATAAACAACAACAACGTCAACAACAACAACTATGTCAAATAAACAACAACAACAACAATGTCATATAAACAACACCAACAATGTCAAAAACAAAAACGTCAAATAAACAACAACAACAACGTCAAACAAACAACAACAACAACAATAACAACGTCAAATAAACAATAACAACAACAACAACAACGTCAAATAAATAACAACAACAACAACGTCAAATAAACAACAACAACACCAACGTCAAATAAACAACAACAACATCAAATAAACAACAACAACAACAACAACAACGTCAAATAAACAACAACAATAACAAGAACAACAACAACGTCAAATAAACAATAACAACAACGTCAAATAAACAACAACAACAACATCATCAACAACAAAAACGTCAAATAAACAACAACAACAACAACGTCAACAACAACAACTATGTCAAATAAACAACAACAACAACAACGTCATATAAACAACACCAACAATGTCAAAAACAAAAACGTCAAATAAACAACAACAACAACGTCAAATAAACAACAACAACAACAACAACATTGACAACAACAAAAACGTCAAATAAACAACAATAACAACAACGTCAAATAAACAACAACAACAACATCAAATAAACAACAACAACGACAACAACAACGTCAAATAAACAACAACAACAACAATAACAACGTCAAATAAACAACAACAACAACAACGTCAACAACAACAACGTCAAATAAACAACAACAACAACATCAAATAAACAACAACAACAACAACAACATCAAATAAACAACAGCAACAACGTCAAATAAACAACAACAATAACAACAACGTCAAATAAGCAACAACAACAACAACAAATACAACAACAACAACAACGTCAAATAACAAAAAGAACGTCAAATAAACAACAATAACAACGTCAAACAAACAACAACAACAACAATAACAACGTCAAATAAACAATAACAACAACAACAACGTCAAATAAATAACAACAACAACAACGTCAAATAAACAACAACAACACCAACGTCAAATAAACAACAACAACATCAAATAAACAACAACAACAACAACAACAACGTCAAATAAACAACAACAATAACAACAACAACAACGTCAAATAAACAATAACAACAACGTCAAATAAACAACAACAACAACATCATCAACAACAAAACGTCAAATAAACAACAACAACGTCAACAACAACAACTATGTCAAATAAACAACAACAACAACAATGTCATATAAACAACACCAACAATGTCAAAAACAAAAACGTCAAATAAACAACAACAACAACGTCAAATAAACAACAACAACTAAAACAACGTCAAATAAACAACAACAACAACAACGTCAAATAAACAAGAACACCAACAACGTCAACAACAACAATAACAACAATGTCAAATAAACAACAACAACAACAACATTAAATAAACAACAACAACAACAACGTCAAATAAACAACATCAATAACAACAACAACGTCAAATAAACAACAACAACAACGTCAAATGAACAACAACAACAACAACGTCAAATAAACAACAACAACAACAACAACGTCAAATAAACAACAACAACAACAACAAGAACACCAAAGACGTCAAATAAACAACAACAACAACGTCAACAACAAAAACTACGTCAAATAAACAACAACAACAACAACAATGTCAACAACAACAACGCCAAATAAACAACAACAACAAAAACAATGTCAAATAAACAACAATAACAACAATGTCAACAACAACAACGTCAAATAAACAACAACAACAACAACAACAACAACAACGTCAAATAAACAACAACAATAACAACAACAACAACAACAACGTCAAATAAACAACAACAACAACAACGTCAAATAAACAACAACAACAACAACAACAACGTCAAATAAACAACCACAACAACAACGTCAAATAAACAACAACAACAACAACAACATCAACAACAACAAAAACGTCAAATAAACAACAATAACAACAACGTCAAATAAACAACAACAACAACATCAAATAAACAACAACAACGACAACAACAACGTCAAATAAACAACAACAACAACAATAACAACGTCAAATAAACAACAACAACAACAACAACGTCAACAACAACAACGTCAAATAAACAACAACAACAACATCAAATAAACAACAACAACAACAACGTTAAATAAACAACAGCAACAACGTCAAATAAACAACAACAATAACAACAACGTCAAATAAGCAACAACAACAACAACAAATACAACAACAACAACGTCAAATAATAAAAACAACGTCAAATAAACAACAATAACAACGTCAAACAAACAACAACAACAACAATAACAACGTCAAATAAACAATAACAACAACAACAACGTCAAATAAATAACAACAACAACAACAACGTCAAATAAACAACAACAACACCAACGTCAAATAAACAACAACAACATCAAATAAACAACAACAACAACAACGTCAAATAAACAACAACAATAACAACAACAACAACAACAACGTCAAATAAACAATAACAACAACGTCAAATAAACAACAACAACAACATCATCAACAACAAAATCGTCAAATAAACAACAACAACAACAACGTCAACAACAACAACTATGTCAAATAAACAACAACAACAACAACAACGTCATATAAACAACTCCAACAATGTCAAAAACAAAAACGTCAAATAAACAACAACAACAACAACGTCAAATAAATAACAACAACTAAAACAACGTCAAATAAACAACAACAACAACAACGTCAAATAAACAAGAACACCAAAAACGTCAACAACAACAATAACAACAATGTCAAATAAACAACAACAACAACAACATTAAATAAACAACAACAACAACAACAACGTCAAATAAACAACATCAATAACAACAACAACGTCAAATAAACAACAACAACAACGTCAAATGAACAACAACAACAACAACGTCAAATACACAACAACAACAACAACAACGTCAAATAAACAACAACAACAACAACAAGAACAACAAAAACGTCAAATAAACAACAACAACAACAACAACGTCATCAACAAAAACTATGTCAAATAAACAGCAACAACAACAATGTCAACAACAACAACGCCAAATAAACAACAACAACAAAAACAACGTCAAATAAACAACAACAACACTGTGAACAACAACAACGCCAAATAAACAACAACAACAACAACAACGACAACGTCAAATAAACAACAACAATAACAACAACAACAACAACAACAACAACAACAACAACAACAACAACGTCAAATAAACAACAACAACAACAACGTCAAATAAACAATAATAACAACGTCAAATAAACAACAACAACAACATCAACAACAACAAAAACGTCAAATAAACAACAACAACGTCAACAAAACAACAACAACGTCAACAACAATAACAACAACAATGTCAAATAAACAACAACAACAACGTCAACAACAACAACAACAACGTCAAATAAGCAACAACAACAACAACAACGTCAAATAAACAACAACACCAACAACGTCAACAACAACAACAACAACAACAATGTCAAATAAACAACAACAACGTCAACAACAACAACAACATCAAATAAATAACAACAACAACGTCAAATAAACAACAACAATAACAACAACAACAACGTCATATAAACAACAACAACAACAACATCAAATAAACAACAATAACAACAACGTCAAATAAACAACAACAACAACAACAACATCAACAACAACAAAAACGTCAAATAAACAACAACAACAACGTCAACAACAACAACTACGTCAAATAAACAACAACAACAATGTCAACAACAACAACGTCAAATAAACAACAACAACAACGTCAAATAAACAACAACAACTAAAACAACGTCAAATAAACAACAACAACAACAACGTCAAATAAACAACAAAACCAACAACGTCAACAACAACAACAACAATGTCAAATAAACAACAACAACAACAACGTCAACAACAACAACAATGTCAAATAAACAACAACAACGTCAAATAAACAACAACAACAACAATGTCAACAACAACAACAACGTCAAATAAACAACAACTACAACGTCAAATAAACAACAACATCAACAACATCAACAACGTGAAATAAACAACAACAACAACTATGTCAACAACAACAACAACGTCAAATAAACAACAACAACAACAACGTCAGCAACAACAACAACAACGTCAAATAAACAACAAGAACAACAACGTCAAATAAACAACAACAACAACAACAACACCGTCAAATATACAACAACAACATCAACATCCAATAAACAACAACAACAACAACAACGTCAAATAAACAACAACAACAACAACAAGAACGTCAAATAAACAACAACAATAACAACAACAACAACGTCAAATAAACAACAATAATAACAACAACAACAACGTCAAATAAACAACAGCATCAATAACATCAACAACGTCAAATAAGCAACAACAACGACAACGTCAACAACAACAACAACAACGTCAACAACAACAACAACAACATCAAATAAACAACAACAACAACGTCAACAACAACAACAATGTCAAATAAACAACAACAACATCAAATAAACAACAACAAGAACATCAAATAAACAACAACAATAACAACAACAACAACGTCAAATAAACAACCACAACAACAACGTCAAATAAACAACAACGTCAAATAAACAACAACAACAAAAACGTCAAATAAACAACAATAACAACAACGTCAAATAAACAACAACAACAACATTAAATAAACAACAACAACGTCAAATAAACAACAGCAACAACAATAACAACGTCAAATAAACAACAACAACAACAACGTCAACAACAACAACGTCAAATAAACAACAACAACAACAACATCAAATAAACAACAACAACAACAACAACGTCAAATAAACAACAGCAATAACGTCAAATAAACAACAACAATAACAACAACGTCAAATAAGCAACAACAACAACAACAAATACAACAACAACAACGTCAAATAACAAAAACAACGTCAAATAAACAACAATAACAACGTCAAACAAACAACAACAACAACAATAACAACGTCAAATAAACAATAACAACAACAACAACAACAACGTCAAATAAACAACAACAACACCAACGTCAAATAAACAACAACAACATCAAATAAACAACAACAACAACAACGTCAAATAAACAACAACAATAACAACAACAACAACAACGTCAAATAAACAATAACAACAACGTCAAATAAACAACAACAACAACATCATCAACAACAAAAACGTCAAATAAACAACAACAACAACAACGTCAACAACAACAACTATGTCAAATAAACAACAACAACAACAACGTCATATAAACAACACCAACAATGTCAAAAACAAAAACGTCAAATAAACAACAACAACAACGTCAAATAAACAACAACAACTAAAACAACGTCAAATAAACAACAACAACAACAACGTCAAATAAACAAGAACACCAACAACGTTAACAACAACAATAACAACAATGTAAAATAAACAACAACAACAACAACAACATTAAATAAACAACAACAACAACAACGGCAAATAAACAACATCAATAACAACAACAACGTCAAATAAACAACAACAACAACGTCAAATGAACAACAACAACAACAACGTCAAATAAACAACAACAACAACAACAACGTCAAATAAACAACAACAACAACAACAAGAACAACAAAAACGTCAAATAAACAACAACAACAACGTCAACAACAAAAACTACGTCAAATAAACAGCAACAACAACAATGTCAACAACAACAACGCCAAATAAAAAACAACAACAAAAACAACGTCAAATAAACAACAACAACAACAATGTCAACAACAACAACGTCAAATAAACAACAACAACAACAACAACGTCAAATAAACAACAACAATAACAACAACAACAACAACAACAACAACGTCAAATAAACAACAACAACAACAACGTCAAATAAACAATAACAACAACGTCAAATAAACAACAACAACAACATCAACAACAACAACAACGTCAAATAAACAACAACAATAACAACGTCAACAACAACAACAACAACGTCAACAACAACAACAACAACAACAACAACAATGTCAGATAAACAACAACAACAACGTCAACAACAACAACAACAATGTCAAATAAGCAACAACAACAACAACAACGTCAAATAAACAACAACACCAACAACGTCAACAACAACAACAACAACAACAATGTCAAATAAACAACAAAAACAACGTCAACAACAACAACAATGTCAAATAAACAACAACAACAACAACATCAAATAAATAACAACAACAACAACAACGTCAAATAAACAACAACAACGTCATATAAACAACAACAACAACAACGTCAAATAAACAATAATAACAACAACGTCAAATAAACAACAACAACAACATCAACAACAACAAAAATGTCAAATAAACAACAACAACAACGTCAACAACAACAACTACGTCAAATAAACAACAACAATAATGTCAACAACAACAACGTCAAATAAACAACAACAACAACGTCAAATAAACAACAACAACTAAAACAACGTCAAATAAACAACAACAACAACGTCAAATAAACAACAAAACCAACAACGTCAACAACAACAACAACAATGTCAAATAAACAACAACAACAACAATGTCAACAACAACAACAATGTCAAATAAACAACAACAACGTCAAATAAACAACAACAACAACAATGTCAACAACAACAACAACGTCAAATAAACAACAACTACAACGTCAAATAAACAACAACATCAACAACATCAACAACGTGAAATAAACAACAACAACAACAACTATGTCAACAACAACAACAACGTCAAATAAACAACAACAACAACAACGTCAGCAACAACAACAACGTCAAATAAACAACAAGAACAACAACGTCAAATAAACAACAACAACAACAACACCGTCAAATATACAACAACAACAACATCAACATCCAATAAACAACAACAACAACGTCAAATAAACAACAACAACAACAAGAACGTCAAATAAACAACAACAATAACAACAACAACAATGTCAAATAAACAACAACAATAACAACAAAAAAACGTCAAATAAGCAACAACAACAACAACGTCAACAACAACAACAATGTCAAATAAACAACAACAACATCAAATAAACAACAACAAGAACGTCAAATAAACAACAACAATAACAACAACATCAACGTCAAATAAACAACCACAACAACAACGTCAAATAAACAACAACGTCAAATAAACAACAACAACAACATCAACAACAACAAAAACGTCAAATAAACAACAATAACAACAACATCAAATAAACAACAACAACAACATCAAATAAACAACAACAACGACAACAACAACGTCAAATAAACAACAGCAACAACAATAACAACGTCAAATAAACAACAACAACAACAACAACAACGTCAATAACAACAACGTCAAATAAACAACAACAACAACATCAAATAAACAACAACAATAACAACAACGTCAAATAAGCAACAACAACAACAACAACAAATACAACAACAACATCAACGTCAAATAACAAAAACAACGTCAAATAAACAACAATAACAACGTCAAACAAACAACAACAACAACAATAACAACGTCAAATAAACAATAACAACAACAACGCCGTCAAATAAATAACAACAACAACAACGTCAAATAAACAACAACAACACCAACGTCAAATAAACAACAACAACATCAAATAAACAACAACAACAACAACAACAACGTCAAATAAACAACAACAATAACAACAACAACAACAACGTCAAATAAACAATAACAACAACGTCAAATAAACAACAACAACAACATTATCAACAACAAAAACGTCAAATAAACAACAACAACAACAACAACGTCAACAACAACAACTATGTCAAATAAACAACAACAACAACAACGTCATATAAACAACACCAACAATGTCAAAAACAAAAACGTCAAATAAACAACAACAACAACGTCAAATAAACAACAACAACTAAAACAACGTCAAATAAACAACAACAACAACGTCAAATAAACAAGAACACCAACAACGTCAACAACAACAATAACAACAATGTCAAATAAACAACAACAACAACAACATTAAATAAACAACAACAACAACAACGTCAAATAAACAACATCAATAACAACAACAACGTCAAATAAACAACAACAACAACGTCAAATGAACAACAACAACAACAACGTCAAATAAACAACAACAACAACAACAACAACGTCAAATAAACAACAACAACAACAACAAGAACACCAAAGACGTCAAATAAACAACAACAACAACGTCAACAACAAAAACTACGTCAAATAAACAACAACAACAACAATGTCAACAACAACAACGCCAAATAAACAACCACAACAACAACAACAACGTCAACAATAACAACAACAACAACAACAACAATGTCAAATAAACAACAACAACAACATCAACAACAACAACAACAACAACATCAAATAAGCAACAACAACAACAACAACGTCAAATAAACAACAACACCAACAACGTCAACAACAACAACAACAACAACAATGTCAAATAAACAACAACAACAACGTCAACAACAACAACAATGTCAAATAAACAACAACAACAACAACATCAAATAAATAACAACAACAACAACGTCAAATAAACAACAACAATAACAACAACAACAACGTCAAATAAACAACAATAACAACAACGTCAAATAAACAACAACAACAACAACAACAACAACATCAACAACAACAAAAACGTCAAATAAACAACAACAACAACGTCAATAACAACAACTACGTCAAATAAACAACAACAACAATGTCAACAACAAAAACGTCAAATAAACAACAACAACAACGTCAAATAAACAACAACAACTAAAACAACGTCAAATAAACAACAACAACAACAACAACGTCAAATAAACAACAAAACCAACAACGTCAACAACAACAACAACAATGTCAAATAAACAACAACAACAACAACGTCAACAACAACAACAATGTCAAATAAACAACAACAACGTCAAATAAACAACAACAACAACAATGTCAACCACAACAACAACGTCAAATAAACAACAACTACAACGTCAAATAAACAACAACATCAACAACGTGAAATAAACAACAACAACAACTATGTCAACAACAACAACAGCGTCAAATAAACAACAACAACAACAACAACACCGTCAAATATACAACAACAACATCAACATCCAATAAACAACAACAACAACGTCAAATAAACAACAACAACAACAAGAACGTCAAATAAACAACAACAATAACAACAACAACAACGTCAAATAAACAACAACAATAACAACAATAACAACGTCAAATAAACAACAACATCAATAACATCAACAACAACAAAAACGTCAAATAAGCAACAACAACAGCAACGTCAACAACAACAACAACAACATCAAATAAACAACAACAACAACGTCAACAACAACAACAATGTCAAATAAACAACAACAACATCAAATAAACAACAACAAGAACGTCAAATAAACAACAACAATAACAACAACAACAACGTCAAATAAACAACCACAACAACAACGTCAAATAAACAACAACGTCAAATAAACAACAACAACAACAACAACAACATCAACAATAACAAAAACGTCAAATAAACAACAATAACAACAACGTCAAATAAACAACAACAACAACAACAACGTCATATAAACAACACCAACAATGTCAAAAACAAAAACATCAAATAAACAACAACAACAACGTCAAATAAACAACAACAACTAAAACAACGTCAAATAAACAACAACAACAACAACGTCAAATAAACAAGAACACCAACAACGTCAACAACAACAATAACAACAATGTCAAATAAACAACAACAACAACAACATTAAATAAACAACAACAACAACAACGTCAAATAAACAACATCAATAACAACAACAACGTCAAATAAACAACAACAACAACAACGTCAAATGAACAACAACAACAACAACGTCAAATAAACAACAACAACAACAACAACGTCAAATAAACAACAACAACAACAACAAGAACACCAAAGACGTCAAATAAACAACAACAACAACATCAACAACAAAAACTACGTCAAATAAACAACAACAACAACAATGTCAACAACAACAACGCCAAATAAACAACAACAACAAAAACAACGTCAAATAAACAACAACAACAACAACGTCAAATAAACAACAACAATAACAACAACAACAACGTCAAATAAACAACAACAACAACAACGTCAAATAAACAATAACAACAACGTCAAATAAACAACAACAACAACATCAACAACAACAAAAACGTCAAATAAACAACAACAACAACAACGTCAACAACAACAACAACGTCAACAACAACAACAACAACAATGTAAAATAAACAACAACAACAACGTCAACAACAACAACAACAACGTCAAATAAGCAATAACAACAACAACAACGTCAAATAAACAACAACACCAACAATGTCAACAACAACAACAACAACAACAACAATGTCAAATAAACAACAACAACAACAACAACGTCAACAACAACAACAATGTCAAATAAACAACAACAACAACATCAAATAAATAACAACAACAACAACGTCAAATAAACAACAACAATAACAACAACAACGTCATATAAACAACAACAACAACAACGTCAAATAAACAACAATAACAACAACGTCAAATAAACAACAACAACAACAACAACATCAACAACAACAAAAACGTCAAATAAACAACAACAACAATGTCAATAACAACAACTACGTCAAATAAACAACAACAACAATGTCAACAACAACAACGTCAAATAAATAACAACAACAACGTCAAATAAACAACAACAACTAAAACAACGTCAAATAAACAACAACAACAACAACAACAACGTCAAATAAACAACAAAACCAACAACGTCAACAACAACAACAACAATGTCAAATAAACAACAACAACAACAACAACGTTAACAACAACAACAATGTCAAATAAACAACAACAACGTCAAATAAACAACAACAACAACAATGTCAACCACAACAACAACGTCAAATAAACAACAACTACAACGTCAAATAAACAACAACATCAACAACGTGAAATAAACAACAACAACAACAACTATGTCAACAACAACAACAGCGTCAAATAAACAACAACAACAACAACAACAACAACACCGTCAAATATACAACAACAACATCAACATCCAATAAACAACAACAACAACGTCAAATAAACAACAACAACAAGAACGTCAAATAAACAACAACAATAACAACAACAACAACGTCAAATAAACAACAACAATAACAACAACAACAACAACGTCAAATAAACAACAACATCAATAACATCAACAACAACAAAAACGTCAAATAAGCAACAACAACAACAACGTCAACAACAACAACAACAACATCAAATAAACAACAACAACAACGTCAACAACAACAACAATGTCAAATAAACAACAACAACATCAAATAAACAACAACAAGAACGTCAAATAAACAACAACAATAACAACAACAACAACGTCAAATAAACAACCACAACAACAACGTCAAATAAACAACAACGTCAAATAAACAACAACAACAACAACAACATCAACAACAACAAAAACGCCAAATAAACAACAATAACAACAACGTCAAATAAACAACAACAACAACATCAAATAAACAACAACAACGACAACAACAACGTCAAATAAACAACAGCAACAACAATAACAACGTCAAATAAACAACAACAACAACAACGTCAACAACAACAACGTCAAATAAACAACAACAACAACATCAAATAAACAACAACAACAACGTCAAATAAACAACAGCAACAACGTCAAATAAACAACAACAATAACAACAACGTCAAATAAGCAACAACAACAACAACAAATACAACAACAACGTCAAATAACAAAAACAACGTCAAATAAACAACAATAACAACGTCAAACAAACAACAACAACAACAATAACAACGTCAAATAAACAATAACAACAACAACGTCAAATAAATAACAACAACAACAACGTCAAATAAACAACAACAACACCAACGTCAAATAAACAACAACAACATCAAATAAACAACAACAACATCAAATAAACAACAACAACAACAACGTTAAATAAACAACAACAACAACGTCAAATAAACAACAACAACAACATCATCAACAACAAAAACGTCAAATAAACAACAATAACAACAACGTCAACAACAACAACTATGTCAAATAAACAACAACAACAACAACGTCATATAAACAACACCAACAATGTCAAAAACAAAAACGTCAAATAAACAACAACAACAACGTCAAATAAACAACAACAACTAAAACAACGTCAAATAAACAACAACAACAACAACGTCAAATAAACAAGAACACCAACAACGTCAACAACAACAATAACAACAATGTCAAATAAACAACAACAACAACAACATTAAATAAACAACAACAACAACAACGTCAAATAAACAACATCAATAACAACAACAACGTCAAATAAACAACAACAAC
Source organism: Vicia faba (assembly GCA_948472305.1). Classification (NCBI taxonomy): domain Eukaryota; kingdom Viridiplantae; phylum Streptophyta; class Magnoliopsida; order Fabales; family Fabaceae; genus Vicia; species Vicia faba. Next base: position 480,153,279 of record OX451739.1, on the reverse strand, counting down.
AACGTCAAATGAACAACAACAACAACAACGTCAAATAAACAACAACAACAACAACGTCAAATAAACAACAACAACAACAACAACAAGAACAACAAAAACGTCAAATAAACAACAACAACAACGTCAACAACAAAAACTACGTCAAATAAACAGCAACAACAACAATGTCAACAACAACAACGCCAAATAAACAATAACAACAACAACAACACCGTCAAATATACAACAACAACATCAACATCCAATAAACAACAACAACAACAACAACGTCAAATAAACAACAACAACAACAAGAACGTCAAATAAACAACAACAATAACAACAACAACAACGTCAAATAAACAACAACAATAACAACAACAACAACGTCAAATAAACAACAGCATCAATAACATCAACAACGTCAAATAAGCAACAACAACGACAACGTCAACAACAACAACAACAACGTCAACAACAACAACAACAACATCAAATAAACAACAACAACAACGTCAACAACAACAACAATGTCAAATAAACAACAACAACATCAAATAAACAACAACAAGAACATCAAATAAACAACAACAATAACAACAACAACAACGTCAAATAAACAACCACAACAACAACGTCAAATAAACAACAACGTCAAATAAACAACAACAACAAAAACGTCAAATAAACAACAATAACAACAACGTCAAATAAACAACAACAACAACATTAAATAAACAACAACAACGTCAAATAAACAACAGCAACAACAATAACAACGTCAAATAAACAACAACAACAACAACGTCAACAACAACAACGTCAAATAAACAACAACAACAACAACATCAAATAAACAACAACAACAACAACAACGTCAAATAAACAACAGCAATAACGTCAAATAAACAACAACAATAACAACAACGTCAAATAAGCAACAACAACAATAACAAATACAACAACAACAACGTCAAATAACAAAAACAACGTCAAATAAACAACAATAACAACGTCAAACAAACAACAACAACAACAATAACAACGTCAAATAAACAATAACAACAACAACGTCAAATAAATAACAACAACAACAACAACGTCAAATAAACAACAACAACACCAACGTCAAATAAACAACAACAACATCAAATAAACAACAACAACAACAACGTCAAATAAACAACAACAATAACAACAACAACAACAACATCAAATAAACAATAACAACAACGTCAAATAAACAACAACAACAACATCATCAACAACAAAAACGTCAAATAAACAACAACAACAACAACGTCAACAACAACAACTATGTCAAATAAACAACAACAACAACAACGTCATATAAACAACACCAACAATGTCAAAAACAAAAACGTCAAATAAACAACAACAACAACGTCAAATAAACAACAACAACTAAAACAACGTCAAATAAACAACAACAACAACAACGTCAAATAAACAAGAACACCAACAACGTTAACAACAACAATAACAACAATGTAAAATAAACAACAACAACAACAACAACATTAAATAAACAACAACAACAACAACGTCAAATAAACAACATCAATAACAACAACAACGTCAAATAAACAACAACAACAACGTCAAATGAACAACAACAACAACAACGTCAAATAAACAACAACAACAACAACGTCAAATAAACAACAACAACAACAACAAGAACAACAAAAACGTCAAATAAACAACAACAACAACGTCAACAACAAAAACTACGTCAAATAAACAGCAACAACAACAATGTCAACAACAACAACGCCAAATAAAAAACAATAACAAAAACAACGTCAAATAAACAACAACAACAACAATGTCAACAACAACAACGTCAAATAAACAACAACAACAACAACAACGTCAAATAAACAACAACAATAACAACAACAATAACAACAACAACAACGTCAAATAAACAACAACAACAACAACAACGTCAAATAAACAATAACAACAACGTCAAATAAACAACAACAACAACATCAACAACAACAACAACGTCAAATAAACAACAACAATAACAACGTCAACAACAACAACAACAACGTCAACAACAACAACAACAACAACAACAACAATGTCAGATAAACAACAACAACAACGTCAACAACAACAACAACAATGTCAAATAAGCAACAACAACAACAACAACGTCAAATAAACAACAACACCAACAACGTCAACAACAACAACAACAACAACAATGTCAAATAAACAACAAAAACAACGTCAACAACAACAACAATGTCAAATAAACAACAACAACAACAACATCAAATAAATAACAACAACAACAACAACGTCAAATAAACAACAACAACGTCATATAAACAACAACAACAACAACGTCAAATAAACAATAATAACAACAACGTCAAATAAACAACAACAACAACATCAACAACAACAAAAATGTCAAATAAACAACAACAACAACGTCAACAACAACAACTACGTCAAATAAACAACAACAATAATGTCAACAACAACAACGTCAAATAAACAACAACAACAACGTCAAATAAACAACAACAACTAAAACAACGTCAAATAAACAACAACAACAACAACGTCAAATAAACAACAAAACCAACAACGTCAACAACAACAACAACAATGTCAAATAAACAACAACAACAACAATGTCAAATAAACAACAACAACGTCAAATAAACAACAACAACAACAATGTCAACAACAACAACAACGTCAAATAAACAACAACTACAACGTCAAATAAACAACAACATCAACAACATCAACAACGTGAAATAAACAACAACAACAACAACTATGTCAACAACAACAACAACGTCAAATAAACAACAACAACAACAACGTCAGCAACAACAACAACGTCAAATAAACAACAAGAACAACAACGTCAAATAAACAACAACAACAACAACACCGTCAAATATACAACAACAACAACATCAACATCCAATAAACAACAACAACAACGTCAAATAAACAACAAGAACAACAAGAACGTCAAATAAACAACAACAATAACAACAACAACAATGTCAAATAAACAACAACAATAACAACAAAAAAACGTCAAATAAGCAACAACAACAACAACGTCAACAACAACAACAATGTCAAATAAACAACAACAACATCAAATAAACAACAACAAGAACGTCAAATAAACAACAACAATAACAACAACATCAACGTCAAATAAACAACCACAACAACAACGTCAAATAAACAACAACGTCAAATAAACAACAACAACAACAACATCAACAACAACAAAAACGTCAAATAAACAACAATAACAACAACATCAAATAAACAACAACAACAACATCAAATAAACAACAACAATGACAACAACAACGTCAAATAAACAACAGCAACAACAATAACAACGTCAAATAAACAACAACAACAACAACGTCAATAACAACAACGTCAAATAAACAACAACAACAACATCAAATAAACAACAACAATAACAACAACGTCAAATAAGCAACAACAACAACAACAACAAATACAACAACAACATCAACGTCAAATAACAAAAACAACGTCAAATAAACAACAATAACAACGTCAAACAAACAACAACAACAACAATAACAACGTCAAATAAACAATAACAACAACAACGCCGTCAAATAAATAACAACAACAACAACGTCAAATAAACAACAACAACACCAACGTCAAATAAACAACAACAACATCAAATAAACAACAACAACAACAACAACGTCAAATAAACAACAACAATAACAACAACAACAACAACGTCAAATAAACAATAACAACAACGTCAAATAAACAACAACAACAACATCATCAACAACAAAAACGTCAAATAAACAACAACAACAACAACGTCAACAACAACAACTATGTCAAATAAACAACAACAACAACAACGTCATATAAACAACACCAACAATGTCAAAAACAAAAACGTCAAATAAACAACAACAACAACGTCAAATAAACAACAACAACTAAAACAACGTCAAATAAACAACAACAACAACAACGTCAAATAAACAAGAACACCAACAACGTTAACAACAACAATAACAACAATGTAAAATAAACAACAACAACAACAACAACATTAAATAAACAACAACAACAACAACGTCAAATAAACAACATCAATAACAACAACAACGTCAAATAAACAACAACAACAACGTCAAATGAACAACAACAACAACAACAACGTCAAATAAACAACAACAACAACAACAACGTCAAATAAACAACAACAACAACAACAAGAACAACAAAAACGTCAAATAAACAACAACAACAACGTCAACAACAAAAACTACGTCAAATAAACAGCAACAACAACAATGTCAACAACAACAACGCCAAATAAAAAACAATAACAAAAACAACGTCAAATAAACAACAACAACAACAATGTCAACAACAACAACGTCAAATAAACAACAACAACAACAACAACGTCAAATAAACAACAACAATAACAACAACAATAACAACAACAACAACGTCAAATAAACAACAACAACAACAACAACGTCAAATAAACAATAACAACAACGTCAAATAAACAACAACAACAACATCAACAACAACAACAACGTCAAATAAACAACAACAATAACAACGTCAACAACAACAACAACAACGTCAACAACAACAACAACAACAACAACAATGTCAGATAAACAACAACAACAACGTCAACAACAACAACAACAATGTCAAATAAGCAACAACAACAACAACAACGTCAAATAAACAACAACACCAACAACGTCAACAACAACAACAACAACAATGTCAAATAAACAACAAAAACAACGTCAACAACAACAACAATGTCAAATAAACAACAACAACAACAACATCAAATAAATAACAACAACAACAACAACGTCAAATAAACAACAACAACGTCATATAAACAACAACAACAACAACGTCAAATAAACAATAATAACAACAACGTCAAATAAACAACAACAACAACATCAACAACAACAAAAATGTCAAATAAACAACAACAACAACGTCAACAACAACAACTACGTCAAATAAACAACAACAATAATGTCAACAACAACAACGTCAAATAAACAACAACAACAACGTCAAATAAACAACAACAACTAAAACAACGTCAAATAAACAACAACAACAACAACGTCAAATAAACAACAAAACCAACAACGTCAACAACAACAACAACAATGTCAAATAAACAACAACAACAACAATGTCAACAACAACAACAATGTCAAATAAACAACAACAACGTCAAATAAACAACAACAACAACAATGTCAACAACAACAACGTCAAATAAACAACAACTACAACGTCAAATAAACAACAACATCAACAACATCAACAACGTGAAATAAACAACAACAACAACAACTATGTCAACAACAACAACAACGTCAAATAAACAACAACAACAACAACGTCAGCAACAACAACAACGTCAAATAAACAACAAGAACAACAACGTCAAATAAACAACAACAACAACAACACCGTCAAATATACAACAACAACAACATCAACATCCAATAAACAACAACAACAACGTCAAATAAACAACAAGAACAACAAGAACGTCAAATAAACAACAACAATAACAACAACAACAATGTCAAATAAACAACAACAATAACAACAAAAAAACGTCAAATAAGCAACAACAACAACAACGTCAACAACAACAACAATGTCAAATAAACAACAACAACATCAAATAAACAACAACAAGAACGTCAAATAAACAACAACAATAACAACAACATCAACGTCAAATAAACAACCACAACAACAACGTCAAATAAACAACAACGTCAAATAAACAACAACAACAACAACATCAACAACAACAAAAACGTCAAATAAACAACAATAACAACAACATCAAATAAACAACAACAACAACATCAAATAAACAACAACAACGACAACAACAACGTCAAATAAACAACAGCAACAACAATAACAACGTCAAATAAACAACAACAACAACAACGTCAATAACAACAACGTCAAATAAACAACAACAACAACATCAAATAAACAACAACAATAACAACAACGTCAAATAAGCAACAACAACAACAACAACAAATACAACAACAACATCAACGTCAAATAACAAAAACAACGTCAAATAAACAACAATAACAACGTCAAACAAACAACAACAACAACAATAACAACGTCAAATAAACAATAACAACAACAACGCCGTCAAATAAATAACAACAACAACAACGTCAAATAAACAACAACAACACCAACGTCAAATAAACAACAACAACATCAAATAAACAACAACAACAACAACAACGTCAAATAAACAACAACAATAACAACAACAACAACAACGTCAAATAAACAATAACAACAACGTCAAATAAACAACAACAACAACATTATCAACAACAAAAACGTCAAATAAACAACAACAACAACAACAACAACGTCAACAACAACAACTATGTCAAATAAACAACAACAACAACAACGTCATATAAACAACACCAACAATGTCAAAAACAAAAACGTCAAATAAACAACAACAACAACGTCAAATAAACAACAACAACTAAAACAACGTCAAATAAACAACAACAACAACAACAACGTCAAATAAACAACAACAACTAAAACAACGTCAAATAAACAACAACAACAACAACAACGTCAAATAAACAAGAACACCAACAACGTCAACAACAACAATAACAACAATGTCAAATAAACAACAACAACAACAACATTAAATAAACAACAACAACAACAACGTCAAATAAACAACATCAATAACAACAACAACGTCAAATAAACAACAACAACAACGTCAAATGAACAACAACAACAACAACGTCAAATAAACAACAACAACAACAACAACAACGTCAAATAAACAACAACAACAACAACAAGAACACCAAAGACGTCAAATAAACAACAACAACAACGTCAACAACAAAAACTACGTCAAATAAACAACAACAACAACAATGTCAACAACAACAACGCCAAATAAACAACCACAACAACAACAACAACGTCAACAACAACAACAACAACGTCAACAACAACAACAACAACAACAACAATGTCAAATAAACAACAACAACAACATCAACAACAACAACAACAACAACGTCAAATAAGCAACAACAACAACAACAACAACGTCAAATAAACAACAACACCAACAACGTCAACAACAACAACAACAACAACAATGTCAAATAAACAACAACAACAACGTCAACAACAACAACAATGTCAAATAAACAACAACAACAACAACATCAAATAAATAACAACAACAACAACGTCAAATAAACAACAACAATAACAACAACAACAACGTCAAATAAACAACAATAACAACAACGTCAAATAAACAACAACAACAACAACAACAACATCAACAACAACAAAAACGTCAAATAAACAACAACAACAACGTCAATAACAACAACTACGTCAAATAAACAACAACAACAATGTCAACAACAACAACGTCAAATAAACAACAACAACAACGTCAAATAAACAACAACAACTAAAACAACGTCAAATAAACAACAACAACAACAACGTCAAATAAACAACAAAACCAACAACGTCAACAACAACAACAACAATGTCAAATAAACAACAACAACAACGTCAACAACAACAACAATGTCAAATAAACAACAACAACGTCAAATAAACAACAACAACAACAATGTCAACCACAACAACAACGTCAAATAAACAACAACTACAACGACAAATAAACAACAACATCAACAACGTGAAATAAACAACAACAACAACTATGTCAACAACAACAACAGCGTCAAATAAACAACAACAACAACAACACCGTCAAATATACAACAACAACATCAACATCCAATAAACAACAACAACAACGTCAAATAAACAACAACAACAACAAGAACGTCAAATAAACAACAACAATAACAACAACAACAACGTCAAATAAACAACAACAATAACAACAATAACAACGTCAAATAAACAACAACATCAATAACATCAACAACAACAAAAACGTCAAATAAGCAACAACAACAGCAACATCAACAACAACAACAACAACATCAAATAAACAACAACAACAACGTCAACAACAACAACAATGTCAAATAAACAACAACAACATCAAATAAACAACAACTAGAACGTCAAATAAACAACAACAATAACAACAACAACAACGTCAAATAAACAACCACAACAACAACGTCAAATAAACAACAACGTCAAATAAACAACAACAACAACAACATCAACAACAACAAAAACGTCAAATAAACAACAATAACAACAACGTCAAATAAACAACAACAACAACAACAACGTCATATAAACAACACCAACAATGTCAAAAACAAAAACGTCAAATAAACAACAACAACAACGTCAAATAAACAACAACAACTAAAACAACGTCAAATAAACAACAACACCAACAACGTCAAATAAACAAGAACACCAACAACGTCAACAACAACAATAACAACAATGTCAAATAAACAACAACAACAACAACATTAAATAAACAACAACAACAACAACGTCAAATAAACAACATCAATAACAACAACAACGTCAAATAAACAACAACAACAACAACGTCAAATGAACAACAACAACAACAACGTCAAATAAACAACAACAACAACAACAACGTCAAATAAACAACAACAACAACAACAAGAACACCAAAGACGTCAAATAAACAACAACAACAACATCAACAACAAAAACTACGTCAAATAAACAACAACCACAACAATGTCAACAACAACAACGCCAAATAAACAACAACAACAAAAACAACGTCAAATAAACAACAACAACAACAACGTCAAATAAACAACAACAATAACAACAACAACAACGTCAAATAAACAACAACAACAACAACGTCAAATAAACAATAACAACAACGTCAAATAAACAACAACAACAACATCAACAACAACAAAAACGTCAAATAAACAACAACAACAACAACGTCAACAACAACAACAACGTCAACAACAACAACAACAACAATGTAAAATAAACAACAACAACAACGTCAACAACAACAACAACAACAACGTCAAATAAGCAATAACAACAACAACAACGTCAAATAAACAACAACACCAACAACGTCAACAACAACAACAACAACAACAATGTCAAATAAACAACAACAACAACAACGTCAACAACAACAACAATGTCAAATAAACAACAACAACAACATCAAATAAATAACAACAACAACAACGTCAAATAAACAACAACAATAACAACAACAACGTCATATAAACAACAACAACAACAACGTCAAATAAACAACAATAACAACAACGTCAAATAAACAACAACAACAACAACAACAACATCAACAACAACAAAAACGTCAAATAAACAACAACAACAATGTCAATAACAACAACTACGTCAAATAAACAACAACAACAATGTCAACAACAACAACGTCAAATAAATAACAACAACAACGTCAAATAAACAACAACAACTAAAACAACGTCAAATAAACAACAACAACAACAACAACAACGTCAAATAAACAACAAAACCAACAACGTCAACAACAACAATAACAATGTCAAATAAACAACAACAACAACAACAACGTTAACAACAACAACAATGTCAAATAAACAACAACAACGTCAAATAAACAACAACAACAACAATGTCAACCACAACAACAACGTCAAATAAACAACAACTACAACGTCAAATAAACAACAACATCAACAACGTGAAATAAACAACAACAACAACAACTATGTCAACAACAACAACAGCGTCAAATAAACAACAACAACAACAACAACAACACCGTCAAATATACAACAACAACATCAACATCCAATAAACAACAACAACAACGTCAAATAAACAACAACAACAAGAACGTCAAATAAACAACAACAATAACAACAACAACAACGTCAAATAAACAACAACAATAACAACAACAACAACGTCAAATAAACAACAACATCAATAACATCAACAACAACAAAAACGTCAAATAAGCAACAACAACAACAACGTCAACAACAACAACAACAACATCAAATAAACAACAACAACAACGTCAACAACAACAACAATGTCAAATAAACAACAACAACATCAAATAAACAACAACAAGAACGTCAAATAAACAACAACAATAACAACAACAACAACGTCAAATAAACAACCACAACAACAACGTCAAATAAACAACAACGTCAAATAAACAACAACAACAACAACAACATCAACAACAACAAAAACGCCAAATAAACAACAATAACAACAACGTCAAATAAACAACAACAACAACATCAAATAAACAACAACAACGACAACAACAACGTCAAATAAACAACAGCAACAACAATAACAACGTCAAATAAACAACAACAACAACAACGTCAACAACAACAACGTCAAATAAACAACAACAACAACATCAAATAAACAACAACAACAACAACGTCAAATAAACAACAGCAACAACGTCAAATAAACAACAACAATAACAACAACGTCAAATAAGCAACAACAACAACAACAAATACAACAACAACGTCAAATAACAAAAACAACGTCAAATAAACAACAATAACAACGTCAAACAAACAACAACAACAACAATAACAACGTCAAATAAACAATAACAACAACAACGTCAAATAAATAACAACAACAACAACGTCAAATAAACAACAACAACACCAACGTCAAATAAACAACAACAACATCAAATAAACAACAACAACAACAACGTTAAATAAACAACAACAACAACGTCAAATAAACAACAACAACAACATCATCAACAACAAAAACGTCAAATAAACAACAATAACAACAACGTCAACAACAACAACTATGTCAAATAAACAACAACAACAACAATGTCATATAAACAACACCAACAATGTCAAAAACAAAAACGTCAAATAAACAACAACAACAACGTCAAATAAACAACAACAACTAAAACAACGTCAAATAAACAACAATAACAACAACGTCAAATAAACAAGAACACCAACAACGTCAACAACAACAATAACAACAATGTCAAATAAACAACAACAACAACAACATTAAATAAACAACAACAACAACAACGTCAAATAAACAACATCAATAACAACAACAACGTCAAATAAACAACAACAACAACGTCAAATGAACAACAACAACAACAACGTCAAATAAACAACAACAACAACAACGTCAAATAAACAACAACAACAACAACAAGAACAACAAAAACGTCAAATAAACAACAACAACAACGTCAACAACAAAAACTACGTCAAATAAACAGCAACAACAACAATGTCAACAACAACAACGCCAAATAAACAATAACAACAAAAACAACGTCAAATAAACAACAACAACAATGTCAACAACAACAACGTTAAATAAACAACAACAACAACAACAACGTCAAATAAACAAAAACAACAACGTCAAATAAACAACAACAACTAAAACAACATCAAATAAACAACAACAACAACGTCAAATAAACAACAACACCAACAACGTCAACAACAACAACAACAACAATGTCAAATAAACAACAACAACAACAACGTCAACAACAACAACAATGTCAAATAAACAACAACAACAACAACATCAAATAAACAACAACAACAACAACGTCAAATAAACAACAACAATAACAACAACAACAACGTCATATAAACAACAACAACAACAACGTCAAATAAACAACAATAACAACAACGTCAAATAAACAACAACAACAACAACAACATCAACAACAACAAAAACGTCAAATAAACAACAACAACAACAACAACAACGTCAACAACAACAACTACGTCAAATAAACAATAACAACAACAATGTCAACATCAACAACGTCAAATAAACAACAACAACAACGTCAAATAAACAACAACAACTAAAACAACGTCAAATAAACAACAACAACAACGTCAAATAAACAACAAAACCAACAACGTCAACAACAACAACAACAACAACAATGTCAAATAAACAACAACAACAACAACGTCAACAACAACAACAATGTCAAATAAACAACAACGTCAAATAAACAACAACAACAACAACAACATCAACAACAACAAAAACGTCAAATAAACAACAATAACAACAACGTCAAATAAACAACAACAATAACATCAAATAAACAACAACAATAACATCAAATAAACAACAACAACGACAACAACAACGTCAAATAAACAACAGCAACAACAATAACAACGTCAAATAAACAACAACAACAACAACGTCAACAACAACAACGTCAAATAAACAACAACAACAACAACGTCAAATAAACAACAGCAACAACGTCAAATAAACAACAACAATAACAACAACGTCAAATAAGCAACAACAACAACAACAAATACAACAACAACAACAACGTCAAATAACAAAAACAACGTCAAATAAACAACAATAACAACGTCAAACAAACAACAACAACAACAACAATAACAACGTCAAATAAACAATAACAACAACAACAACGTCAAATAAATAACAACAACAACAACAACGTCAAATAAACAACAACAACACCAACGTCAAATAAACAACAACAACATCAAAAAACAACAACAACAACAACAACGTCAAATAAACAACAACAATAACAACAACAACAACAACAACGTCAAATAAACAATAACAACAACGTCAAATAAACAACAACAACAACATCATCAACAACAAAAACGTCAAATAAACAACAACAACAACAACGTCAACAACAACAACTATGTCAAATAAACAACAACAACAACAACGTCATATAAACAACACCAACAATGTCAAAAACAAAAACGTCAAATAAACAACAACAACAACGTCAAATAAACAACAACGTCAACAACAACAACAACAATGTCAAATAAATAACAACAACAACAATGTCAACAACAACAACAATGTCAAATAAATAACAACAACGTCAAATAAACAACAACAACAACAATGTCAACAACAACAACAACGTCAAATAAACAACAACTACAACGTCAAATAAACAACAACATCAACAACATCAACAACGTGAAATAAACAACAACAACAACAACTATGTCAACAACAACAACAACGTCAAATAAACAACAACAACAACAACAACAACGTCAGCAACAACAACAACGTCAAATAAACAACAAGAACAACAACGTCAAATAAACAACAACAACAACAACACCGTCAAATATACAACAACAACATCAACATCCAATAAACAACAACAACGTCAAATAAACAACAACAACAACAAGAACGTCAAATAAACAACAACAATAACAACAACAACAACGTCAAATAAACAACAACAATAACAACAACAACAACGTCAAATAAACAACAACATCAATAACATCAACAACAACAAAAACGTCAAATAAGCAACAACAACAACAACGTCAACAACAACAACAACATCATCAAATAAACAACAACAACAACAACAACGTCAACAACAACAACAATGTCAAATAAACAACAACAACATCAAATAAACAACAACAAGAACGTCAAATAAACAACAACAATAACAACAACATCAACGTCAAATAAACAACCACAACAACAACATCAAATAAACAGCAACGTCAAATAAACAACAACAACAACAACAACATCAACAACAACAAAAACGTCAAATAAACAACAATAACAACAACGTCAAATAAACAACAACAACAACATCAAATAAACAACAACAACGACAACAACAACGTCAAATAAACAACAGCAACAACAATAACAACGTCAAATAAACAACAACAACAACAACAACAACGTCAACAACAACAACGTCAAATAAACAACAACAACAACATCAAATAAACAACAACAACAACAACATCAAATAAACAACAGCAACAACATCAAATAAACAACAACAATAACAACGTCAAATAAGCAACAACAACAACAACAACAACAACAACAACAACAACGTCAAATAACAAAAACAACGTCAAATAAACAACAATAACAACGTCAAACAAACAACAACAACAACAATAACAACGTCAAATAAACAATAACAACAACAACAACGTCAAATAAATAACAACAACAACAACGTCAAATAAACAATAACAACACCAACGTCAAATAAACAACAACAACATCAAATAAACAACAACAACAACAACAACGTCAATTAAACAACAACAATAACAACAACAACAACAACAACGTCAAATAAACAATAACAACAACGTCAAATAAACAACAACAACAACATCATCAACAACAAAAACGTCAAATAAACAACAACAACAACAACGTCAACAACAACAACTATGTCAAATAAACAACAACAACAACAACGTCATATAAACAACACCAACAATGTCAAAAACAAAAACGTCAAATAAACAACAACAACAACGTCAAATAAACAACAACAACTAAAACAACGTCAAATAAACAACAACAATAACAACGTCAAATAAACAAGAACACCAACAACATCAACAACAACAATAACAACAATGTCAAATAAACAACAACAACAACATTAAATAAACAACAACAACAACAACGTCAAATAAACAACATCAATAACAACAACAACGTCAAATAAACAACAACAACAACGTCAAATGAACAACAACAACAACAACGTCAAATAAACAACAACAACAACAACAACGTCAAATAAACAACAACAACAACAACAAGAACACCAAAGACGTCAAATAAACAACAACAACAACGTCAACAACAAAAACTACGTCAAATAAACAACAACAACAACAATGTCAACAACAACAACGCCAAATAAACAACAACAACAAAAACAACGTCAAATAAACAACAACAACAACAATGTCAACAACAAAAACCTCAAATAAACAACAACAACAACAACAACAACGTCAAATAAGCAACAACAATAACAACAACAACAACAACGTCAAATAAACAACAACAACAACAACGTCAAATAAACAATAACAACAACGTCAAATAAACAACAACAACAACATCAACAACAACAAAAACGTCAAATAAACAACAACAACAACAACGTCAACAACAACAACAACGTCAACAACAACAACAACAACAACAATGTAAAATAAACAACAACAACAACGTCAACAACAACAACAACAACGTTAAATAAGCAATAACAACAACAACAACAACGTCAAATAAACAACAACACCAACAACGTCAACAACAACAACAACAACAACAATGTCAAATAAACAACAACAACAACGTCAACAACAACAACAATGTCAAATAAACAACTACAACAACAACATCAAATAAATAACAACAACAACAACGTCAAATAAACAACAACAATAACAACAACAACAACGTCATATAAACAACAACAACAACAACGTCAAATAAACAACAATAACAACAACGTCAAATAAACAACAACAACAACAACAACAACATCAACATCAACAACAACAAAAACGTCAAATAAACAACAACAACAACAACGTCAATAACAACAACTACGTCAAATAAACAACAACAACAATGTCAACAACAACAACGTCAAATAAACAACAACAACGTCAAATAAACAACAACAACTAAAACAACGTCAAATAAACAACAACAACAACAACGTCAAATAAACAACAAAACCAACAACGTCAACAACAACAACAACAATGTCAAATAAACAACAACAACAACAACGTCAACAACAACAACAATGTCAAATAAACAACAACAACGTCAAATAAACAACAACAACAACAATGTCAACCACAACAACAACGTCAAATAAACAACAACTACAACGTCAAATAAACAACAACATCAACAACGTGAAATAAACAACAACAACAACTATGTCAACAACAACAACAGCGTCAAATAAACAACAACAACAACAACAACACCGTCAAATATACAACAACAACATCAACATCCAATAAACAACAACAACAACGTCAAATAAACAACAACAACAACAAGAACGTCAAATAAACAACACCAATAACAACAACAACAACGTCAAATAAACAACAACAATAACAACAACAACAACGTCAAATAAACAACAACATCAATAACATCAACAACAACAAAAACGTCAAATAAGCAACAACAACAACAACGTCAACAACAACAACAACAACATCAAATAAACAACAACAACAACGTCAACAACAACAATGTCAAATAAACAACAACAACATCAAATAAACAACAACAAGAACGTCAAATAAACAACAACAATAACAACAACAACAACGTCAAATAAACAACCACAACAACAACGTCAAATAAACAACAACGTCAAATAAACAACAACAACAACAACAACATCAACAACAACAAAAACGTCAAATAAACAACAATAACAACAACGTCAAATAAACAACAACAACAACATCAAATAAACAACAACAACGACAACAACAACGTCAAATAAACAACAGCAACAACAATAACAACGTCAAATAAACAATAACAACAACAACGTCAAATAAATAACAACAACAACAACAATGTCAAATAAACAACAACAACACCAACGTCAAATAAACAACAACAACATCAAATAAACAACAACAACAACAACAACAACAACGTCAAATAAACAACAACAATAACAACAACAACAACAACGTCAAATAAACAATAACAACAACGTCAAATAAACAACAACAACAACATCATCAACAACAAAAACGTCAAATAAACAACAACAACAACAACGTCAACAACAACAACTATGTCAAATAAACAACAACAACAACAACGTCATATAAACAACACCAACAATGTCAAAAACAAAAACGTCAAATAAACAACAACAACAACGTCAAATAAACAATAACAACTAAAACAACGTCAAATAAACAACAACAACAACGTCAAATAAACAAGAACACCAACAACGTCAACAACAACAATAACAACAATGTCAAATAAACAACAACAACAACATTAAATAAACAACAACAACAACAACGTCAAATAAACAACATCAATAACAACAGCAACGTCAAACAAAACAACAACAACAACGTCAAATGAACAACAACAACAACGTCAAATAAACAACAACAACAACAACAACAACAACAACAACAACAACAACGTCAAATAAACAACAACAACAACAACAACAAGAACACCAAAGACGTTAAATAAACAACAACAGCAACGTCAACAACAAAAACTACAACAAATAAACAACAACAACAACAATGTCAACAACAACAACGCCAAATAAACAACAACAACAAAAACAACGTCAAATAAACAACAACAACAACAATGTCAACAACAACAACGTCAAATAAACAACAACAACAATAACAACAAAGTCAAATAAACAACAACAATAACAACAACAACAACAACAACGTCAAATAAACAACAACAACAACAACGTCAAATAAACAATAACAACAACGTCAAATAAACAACAACAACAACATCAACAACAACAAAAACGTCAAATAAACAACAACAACAACAACGTCAACAACAACAACAACGTCAACAACAACAACAACAACAACAATGTAAAATAAACAACAACAACAACGTCAACAACAACAACAACAACGTCAAATAAGCAATAACAAAAACAACAACAACGTCAAATAAACAACAACACCAACAACGTCAACAACAACAACAACAACAACAATGTCAAATAAACAACAACAACAACGTCAACAACAACAACAATGTCAAATAAACAACAACAACAACATCAAATAAATAACAACAACAACAACGTCAAATAAACAACAACAATAACAACAACAACAACGTCATATAAACAACAACAACAACAACGTCAAATAAACAACAATAACAACAACGTCAAATAAACAACAACAACAACAACAACATCAACAACAACAAAAACGTCAAATAAACAACAACAACAACGTCAATAACAACAACTACGTCAAATAAACAACAACAACAATGTCAACAACAACAACGTCAAATAAACAACAACAACAACGTTAAATAAACAACAACAACTAAAACCACGTCAAATAAACAACAACAACAACAACGTCAAATAAACAACAAAACCAACAACGTCAACAACAACAACAACAATGTCAAATAAACAACAACAACAACAACGTCAACAACAACAACAATGTCAAATAAACAACAACAACGTCAAACAAACAACAACAACAACAATGTCAACCACAACAACAACGTCAAATAAACAACAACTACAACGTCAAATAAACAACAACATCAACAACGTGAAATAATAAACAACAACAACTATGTCAACAACAACAACAGCGTCAAATAAACAACAACTTCAACAACAACACCGTCAAATATACAACAACAACATCAACATCCAATAAACAACAACAACAACGTCAAATAAACAACAACAACAACAAGAACGTCAAATAAACAACAACAATAACAACAACAACAACGTCAAATAAACAACAACAATAACAACAACAACAACGTCAAATAAACAACAACATCAATAACATCAACAACGACAAAAACGTCAAATAAGCAACAACAACAACAACGTCAACAACAACAACAACAACATCAAATAAACAACAACAACAACGTCAACAACAACAACAATGTCAAATAAACAACAACAACATCAAATAAACAACAACAAGAACGTCAAATAAACAACAACAATAACAACAACAACAACGTCAAATAAACAACCACAACAACAACGTCAAATAAACAACAACGTCAAATAAACAACAACAACAACAACATCAACAACAACAAAAACGTCAAATAAACAACAATAACAACAACGTCAAATAAACAACAACAACAACAACAACAACAAATAAACAACAACAACGACAACAACAACGTCAAATAAACAATAGCAACAACAATAACAACGTCAAATAAACAACAACAACAACAACGTCAACAACAACAACGTCAAATAAACAACAACAACAACATCAAATAAACAACAACAACAACAACGTCAAATAAACAACAGCAACAACGTCAAATAAACAACAACAATAACAACAACGTCAAATAAGCAACAACAACAACAACAAATACAACAACAACGTCAAATAACAAAAATAACGTCAAATAAACAACAATAACAACGTCAAACAAACAACAACAACAACAATAACAACGTCAAATAAACAATAACAACAACAACAACGTCAAATAAATAACAACAACAACAACGTCAAATAAACAACAACAACACCAACGTCAAATAAACAACAACAACATCAAATAAACAACAACAACAACAACGTCAATTAAACAACAACAATAACAACAACAACAACAACGTCAAATAAACAATAACAACAACGTCAAATAAACAACAACAACAACATCATCAACAACAAAAACGTCAAATAAACAACAACAACAACAACGTCAACAACAACAACTATGTCAAATAAACAACAACAACAACAACGTCATATAAACAACACCAACAATGTCAAAAACAAAAACGTCAAATAAACAACAACAACAACGTCAAATAAACAACAACAACTAAAACAACGTCAAATAAACAACAACAATAACAACGTCAAATAAACAAGAACACCAACAACATCAACAACAACAATAACAACAATGTCAAATAAACAACAACAACAACATTAAATAAACAACAACAACAACAACGTCAAATAAACAACATCAATAACAACAACAACGTCAAATAAACAACAACAACAACAACGTCAAATGAACAACAACAACAACAACAACAACGTCAAATAAACAACAACAACAACAACAACGTCAAATAAACAACAACAACAACAACAAGAACACCAAAGACGTCAAATAAACAACAACAACAACGTCAACAACAAAAACTACGTCAAATAAACAACAACAACAACAATGTCAACAACAACAACGCCAAATAAACAACAACAACAAAAACAACGTCAAATAAACAACAACAACAACAATGTCAACAACAACAACGTCAAATAAACAACAACAACAACAACAACAACGTCAAATAAGCAACAACAATAACAACAACAACAACAACGTCAAATAAACAACAACAACAACAACGTCAAATAAACAATAACAACAACGTCAAATAAACAACAACAACAACATCAACAACAACAAAAACGTCAAATAAACAACAACAACAACAACGTCAACAACAACAACAACGTCAACAACAACAACAACAACAACAATGTAAAATAAACAACAACAACAACGTCAACAACAACAACAACAACGTTAAATAAGCAATAACAACAACAACAACAACGTCAAATAAACAACAACACCAACAACGTCAACAACAACAACAACAACAACAACAACAATGTCAAATAAACAACAACAACAACGTCAACAACAACAACAATGTCAAATAAACAACTACAACAACAACATCAAATAAATAACAACAACAACAACGTCAAATAAACAACAACAATAACAACAACAACAACGTCATATAAACAACAACAACAACAACGTCAAATAAACAACAATAACAACAACGTCAAATAAACAACAACAACAACAACATCAACAACAACAAAAACGTCAAATAAACAACAACAACAACGTCAATAACAACAACTACGTCAAATAAACAACAACAACAATGTCAACAACAACAACGTCAAATAAACAACAACAACAACGTCAAATAAACAACAACAACTAAAACAACGTCAAATAAACAACAACAACAACAACGTCAAATAAACAACAAAACCAACAACGTCAACAACAACAACAACAATGTCAAATAAACAACAACAACAACAACGTCAACAACAACAACAATGTCAAATAAACAACAACAACGTCAAATAAACAACAACAACAACAATGTCAACCACAACAACAACGTCAAATAAACAACAACTACAACGTCAAATAAACAACAACATCAACAACGTGAAATAAACAACAACAACAACTATGTCAACAACAACAACAGCGTCAAATAAACAACAACAACAACAACAACACCGTCAAATATACAACAACAACATCAACATCCAATAAACAACAACAACAACGTCAAATAAACAACAACAACAACAAGAACGTCAAATAAACAACACCAATAACAACAACAACAACGTCAAATAAACAACAACAATAACAACAACAACAACGTCAAATAAACAACAACATCAATAACATCAACAACAACAAAAACGTCAAATAAGCAACAACAACAACAACGTCAACAACAACAACAACAACATCAAATAAACAACAACAACAACGTCAACAACAACAATGTCAAATAAACAACAACAACATCAAATAAACAACAACAAGAACGTCAAATAAACAACAACAATAACAACAACAACAACGTCAAATAAACAACCACAACAACAACGTCAAATAAACAACAACGTCAAATAAACAACAACAACAACAACAACATCAACAACAACAAAAACGTCAAATAAACAACAATAACAACAACGTCAAATAAACAACAACAACAACATCAAATAAACAACAACAACGACAACAACAACGTCAAATAAACAACAGCAACAACAATAACAACGTCAAATAAACAATAACAACAACAACGTCAAATAAATAACAACAACAACAACAATGTCAAATAAACAACAACAACACCAACGTCAAATAAACAACAACAACATCAAATAAACAACAACAACAACAACAACAACAACGTCAAATAAACAACAACAATAACAACAACAACAACAACGTCAAATAAACAATAACAACAACGTCAAATAAACAACAACAACAACATCATCAACAACAAAAACGTCAAATAAACAACAACAACAACAACGTCAACAACAACAACTATGTCAAATAAACAACAACAACAACAACGTCATATAAACAACACCAACAATGTCAAAAACAAAAACGTCAAATAAACAACAACAACAACGTCAAATAAACAATAACAACTAAAACAACGTCAAATAAACAACAACAACAACGTCAAATAAACAAGAACACCAACAACGTCAACAACAACAATAACAACAATGTCAAATAAACAACAACAACAACATTAAATAAACAACAACAACAACAACGTCAAATAAACAACATCAATAACAACAGCAACGTCAAACAAAACAACAACAACAACGTCAAATGAACAACAACAACAACAACGTCAAATAAACAACAACAACAACAACAACAACAACAACAACGTCAAATAAACAACAACAACAACAACAACAAGAACACCAAAGACGTTAAATAAACAACAACAGCAACGTCAACAACAAAAACTACAACAAATAAACAACAACAACAACAATGTCAACAACAACAACGCCAAATAAACAACAACAACAAAAACAACGTCAAATAAACAACAACAACAACAATGTCAACAACAACAACGTCAAATACACAACAACAACAATAACAACAAAGTCAAATAAACAACAACAATAACAACAACAACAACAACAACAACGTCAAATAAACAACAACAACAACAACGTCAAATAAACAATAACAACAACGTCAAATAAACAACAACAACAACATCAACAACAACAAAAACGTCAAATAAACAACAACAACAACAACGTCAACAACAACAACAACGTCAACAACAACAACAACAACAATGTAAAATAAACAACAACAACAACGTCAACAACAACAACAACGTCAAATAAGCAATAACAAAAACAACAACAACGTCAAATAAACAACAACAGCAACAACGTCAACAACAACAACAACAACAACAATGTCAAATAAACAACAACAACAACGTCAACAACAACAACAATGTCAAATAAACAACAACAACAACATCAAATAAATAACAACAACAACAACGTCAAATAAACAACAACAATAACAACAACAACAACGTCATATAAACAACAACAACAACAACGTCAAATAAACAACAATAACAACAACGTCAAATAAACAACAACAACAACAACAACATCAACAACAACAAAAACGTCAAATAAACAACAACAACAACGTCAATAACAACAACTACGTCAAATAAACAACAACAACAATGTCAACAACAACAACGTCAAATAAACAACAACAACAACGTTAAATAAACAACAACAACTAAAACAACGTCAAATAAACAACAACAACAACAACGTCAAATAAACAACAAAACCAACAACGTCAACAACAACAACAACAATGTCAAATAAACAACAACAACAACAACGTCAACAACAACAACAATGTCAAATAAACAACAACAACGTCAAACAAACAACAACAACAACAACAATGTCAACCACAACAACAACGTCAAATAAACAACAACTACAACGTCAAATAAACAACAACATCAACAACGTGAAATAATAAACAACAACAACTATGTCAACAACAACAACAGCGTCAAATAAACAACAACTTCAACAACAACACCGTCAAATATACAACAACAACATCAACATCCAATAAACAACAACAACAACGTCAAATAAACAACAACAACAACAAGAACGTCAAATAAACAACAACAATAACAACAACAACAACGTCAAATAAACAACAACAATAACAACAACAACAACGTCAAATAAACAACAACATCAATAACATCAACAACAACAAAAACGTCAAATAAGCAACAACAACAACAACGTCAACAACAACAACAACAACATCAAATAAACAACAACAACAACGTCAACAACAACAACAATGTCAAATAAACAACAACAACATCAAATAAACAACAACAAGAACGTCAAATAAACAACAACAATAACAACAACAACAACGTCAAATAAACAACCACAACAACAACGTCAAATAAACAACAACGTCAAATAAACAACAACAACAACAACAACATCAACAACAACAAAAACGTCAAATAAACAACAATAACAACAACGTCAAATAAACAACAACAACAACAACAACAACAAATAAACAACAACAACGACAACAACAACGTCAAATAAACAATAGCAACAACAATAACAACGTCAAATAAACAACAACAACAACAACGTCAACAACAACAACGTCAAATAAACAACAACAACAACATCAAATAAACAACAACAACAACAACGTCAAATAAACAACAGCAACAACGTCAAATAAACAACAACAATAACAACAACGTCAAATAAGCAACAACAACAACAACAAATACAACAACAACGTCAAATAACAAAAACAACGTCAAATAAAAAACAATAACAACGTCAAACAAACAACAACAACAATAATAACAACGTCAAATAAACAATAACAACAACAACAACGTCAAATAAATAACAACAACAACAACGTCAAATAAACAACAACAACACCAACGTCAAATAAACAACAACAACATCAAATAAACAACAACAACAACAACAACGTCAAGTAAACAACAACAATAACAACAACAACAACAACGTCAAATAAACAATAACAACAACGTCAAATAAACAACAACAACAACATCATCAACAACAAAAACGTTAAAAAAACAACAACAACAACAACGTCAACAACAACAACTATGTCAAATAAACAACAACAACAACAACGTCATATAAACAACACCAACAATGTCAAAAACAAAAACGTCAAATAAACAACAACAACAACGTCAAATAAACAATAACAACTAAAACAACGTCAAATAAACAACAACAACAACGTCAAATAAACAAGAACACCAACAACGTCAACAACAACAATAACAACAATGTCAAATAAACAACAACAACAACATTAAATAAACAACAACAACAACAACGTCAAATAAACAACATCAATAACAACAGCAACGTCAAACAAAACAACAACAACAACGTCAAATGAACAACAACAACAACAACGTCAAATAAACAACAACAACAACAACAACAACAACAACAACGTCAAATAAACAACAACAACAACAACAACAAGAACACCAAAGACGTTAAATAAACAACAACAGCAACGTCAACAACAAAAACTACAACAAATAAACAACAACAACAACAATGTCAACAACAACAACGCCAAATAAACAACAACAACAAAAACAACGTCAAATAAACAACAACAACAACAATGTCAACAACAACAACGTCAAATACACAACAACAACAATAACAACAAAGTCAAATAAACAACAACAATAACAACAACAACAACAACAACAACGTCAAATAAACAACAACAACAACGTCAAATAAACAATAACAACAACGTCAAATAAACAACAACAACAACATCAACAACAACAAAAACGTCAAATAAACAACAACAACAACAACGTCAACAACAACAACAACGTCAACAACAACAACAACAACAACAATGTAAAATAAACAACAACAACAACGTCAACAACAACAACAACAACGTCAAATAAGCAATAACAAAAACAACAACAACGTCAAATAAACAACAACACCAACAACGTCAACAACAACAACAACAACAACAATGTCAAATAAACAACAACAACAACGTCAACAACAACAACAATGTCAAATAAACAACAACAACAACATCAAATAAATAACAACAACAACAACGTCAAATAAACAACAACAATAACAACAACAACAACGTCATATAAACAACAACAACAACAACGTCAAATAAACAACAATAACAACAACGTCAAATAAACAACAACAACAACAACAACATCAACAACAACAAAAACGTCAAATAAACAACAACAACAACGTCAATAACAACAACTACGTCAAATAAACAACAACAACAATGTCAACAACAACAACGTCAAATAAACAACAACAACAACGTTAAATAAACAACAACAACTAAAACAACGTCAAATAAACAACAACAACAACAACGTCAAATAAACAACAAAACCAACAACGTCAACAACAACAACAACAATGTCAAATAAACAACAACAACAACAACGTCAACAACAACAACAATGTCAAATAAACAACAACAACGTCAAACAAACAACAACAACAACAACAATGTCAACCACAACAACAACGTCAAATAAACAACAACTACAACGTCAAATAAACAACAACATCAACAACGTGAAATAATAAACAACAACAACTATGTCAACAACAACAACAGCGTCAAATAAACAACAACTTCAACAACAACACCGTCAAATATACAACAACAACATCAACATCCAATAAACAACAACAACAACGTCAAATAAACAACAACAACAACAAGAACGTCAAATAAACAACAACAATAACAACAACAACAACGTCAAATAAACAACAACAATAACAACAACAACAACGTCAAATAAACAACAACATCAATAACATCAACAACAACAAAAACGTCAAATAAGCAACAACAACAACAACGTCAACAACAACAACAACAACATCAAATAAACAACAACAACAACGTCAACAACAACAACAATGTCAAATAAACAACAACAACATCAAATAAACAACAACAAGAACGTCAAATAAACAACAACAATAACAACAACAACAACGTCAAATAAACAACCACAACAACAACGTCAAATAAACAACAACGTCAAATAAACAACAACAACAACAACATCAACAACAACAAAAACGTCAAATAAACAACAATAACAACAACGTCAAATAAACAACAACAACAACAACAACAACAAATAAACAACAACAACGACAACAACAACGTCAAATAAACAATAGCAACAACAATAACAACGTCAAATAAACAACAACAACAACAACGTCAACAACAACAACGTCAAATAAACAACAACAACAACATCAAATAAACAACAACAACAACAACGTCAAATAAACAACAGCAACAACGTCAAATAAACAACAACAATAACAACAACGTCAAATAAGCAACAACAACAACAACAAATACAACAACAACGTCAAATAACAAAAACAACGTCAAATAAACAACAATAACAACGTCAAACAAACAACAACAACAATAATAACAACGTCAAATAAACAATAACAACAACAACAACGTCAAATAAATAACAACAACAACAACGTCAAATAAACAACAACAACACCAACGTCAAATAAACAACAACAACATCAAATAAACAACAACAACAACAACAACGTCAAGTAAACAACAACAATAACAACAACAACAACAACGTCAAATAAACAATAACAACAACGTCAAATAAACAACAACAACAACATCATCAACAACAAAAACGTTAAAAAAACAACAACAACAACAACGTCAACAACAACAACTATGTCAAATAAACAACAACAACAACAACAACGTCATATAAACAACACCAACAATGTCAAAAACAAAAACGTCAAATAAACAACAACAACAACGTCAAATAAACAACAACAACTAAAACAACGTCAAATAAACAACAACAACAACAACGCCAAATAAACAAGAACACCAACAACGTCAACAACAACAATAACAATAACAACAATGTCAAATAAACAACAACAACAACAACATTAAATAAACAACAACAACAACAACGTCAAATAAACAACATCAATAACAACAACAACGTCAAATAAACAACAACAACAACGTCAAATGAACAACAACAACAACAACGTCAAATAAACAACAACAACAACAACGTCAAATAAACAACAACAACAACAAGAACAACAAAAACGTCAAATAAACAACAACAACAACGTCAACAACAAAAACTACGTC
Source organism: Vicia faba (assembly GCA_948472305.1). NCBI lineage: Eukaryota > Viridiplantae > Streptophyta > Magnoliopsida > Fabales > Fabaceae > Vicia > Vicia faba. Next base: position 480,125,538 of record OX451739.1, on the reverse strand, counting down.
AAATAAACAGCAACAACAACAATGTCAACAACAACAACGCCAAATAAACAACAACAACAAAAATTACGTCAAATAAACAACAACAACAATGTCAACAACAACAACGTTAAATAAACAACAACAACAACAACGTCAAATAAACAACAACAACAACGTCAAATAAACAACAACAACTAAAACAACATCAAATAAACAACAACAACAACGTCAAATAAACAACAACACCAACAACGTCAACAACAACAACAACAACAATGTCAAATAAACAACAACAACAACAACGTCAACAACAACAACAATGTCAAATAAACAACAACAACAACAACAACATCAAATAAACAACAACAACAACAACGTCAAATAAACAACAACAATAACAACAACAACAACGTCATATAAACAACAACAACAACAACGTCAAATAAACAACAATAACAACAACGTCAAATAAACAACAACAACAACAACATCAACAACAACAAAAACGTCAAATAAACAACAACAACAACAACAACGTCAACAACAACAACTATGTCAAATAAACAATAACAACAACAATGTCAACATCAACAACGTCAAATAAACAACAACAACAACGTCAAATAAACAACAACAAATAAAACAACGTCAAATAAACAACAACAACAACGTCAAATAAACAACAAAACCAACAACGTCAACAACAACAACAACAACAATGTCAAATAAACAACAACAACAACAACGTCAACAACAACAACAATGTCAAATAAACAACAACGTCAAATAAACAACAACAACAACAACAACATCAACAACAACAAAAACGTCAAATAAACAACAATAACAACAACGTCAAATAAACAACAACAACAACAACATCAAATAAACAACAACAACGACAATAACAACGTCAAATAAACAACAGCAACAACAATAACAACGTCAAATAAACAACAACAACAACAACGTCAACAACAACAACGTCAAATAAACAACAACAACAACATCAAATAAACAACAACAACAACAACGTCAAATAAACAACAGCAACAACGTCAAATAAACAACAACAATAACAACAACGTCAAATAAGCAACAACAACAACAACAAATACAACAACAACAACGTCAAATAACAAAAACAACGTCAAATAAACAACAATAACAACGTCAAACAAACAACAACAACAACAATAACAACGTCAAATAAACAATAACAACAACAACAACGTCAAATAAATAACAACAACAACAACAACGTCAAATAAACAACAACAACACCAACGTCAAATAAACAACAACAACATCAAATAAACAACAACAACAACAACAACGTCAAATAAACAACAACAATAACAACAACAACAACAACAACGTCAAATAAACAATAACAACAACGTCAAATAAACAACAACAACAACATCATCAACAACAAAAACGTCAAATAAACAACAACAACAACAACGTCAACAACAACAACTATGTCAAATAAACAACAACAACAACAACTTCATATAAACAACACCAACAATGTCAAAAACAAAAACGTCAAATAAACAACAACAACGTCAAATAAACAACAACAACTAAAACAACGTCAAATAAACAACAACAACAACAACGTCAAATAAACAAGAACACCAACAACGTCAACAACAACAATAACAATAATGTCAAATAAACAACAACAACAACAACATTAAATAAACAACAACAACAACAACAACGTCAAATAAACAACATCAATAACAACAACAACGTCAAATAAACAACAACAACAACGTCAAATGAACAACAACAACATCAACAACGTCAAATAAACAACAACAACAACAACGTCAAATAAACAACAACAACAACAACAAGAACAACAAAAACGTCAAATAAACAACAACAACAACGTCAACAACAAAAACTACGTCAAATAAACAGCAACAACAATAATGTCAACAACAACAACGCCAAATAAACAACAACAACAAAAACAACGTCAAATAAACAACAACAACAACAATATCAACAACAACAACGTCAAATAAACAACAACAACAACGTCAAATAAACAACAACAACAACAACTAAAACAACATCAAATAAACAACAACAACAACGTCAAATAAACAACAACACCAACAACGTCAACAACAACAACAACAATGTCAAATAAACAACAACAACAACAACAACGTCAACAACAACAACAATGTCAAATAAACAACAACAACAACAACAACATCAAATAAACAACAATAACAACAACAACGTCAAATAAACAACAACAATAACAATAACAACAACAACGTCATATAAACAACAACAACAACAACGTCAAATAAACAACAATAACAACAACGTCAAATAAACAACAACAACAACAACAACATCAACAACAACAAAAACGTCAAATAAACAACAACAACAACAACAACGTCAACAACAACAACTACGTCAAATAAACAACAACAACAACAATGTCAACATCAACAACGTCAAATAAACAACAACAACAACGTCAAATAAACAACAACAACTAAAACAACGTCAAATAAACAACAACAACAACAACGTCAAATAAACAACAAAACCAACAACGTCAACAACAACAACAACAACAATGTCAAATAAACAACAACAACAACAACGTCAACAACAACAACAATGTCAAATAAACAACAACAACAACATCAAATAAACAACAACAACAACAATGTCAACTAAAACAACAACGTCAAATAAACAACAACTACAACGTCAAATAAACAACAACATCAACAACATCAACAACCTGAAATAAACAACAACAACAACAACAACTATGTCAACAACAACAACAACGTCAAATAAACAACAACAACAACAACAACGTCAACAACAACAACAACGTGAAATAAACCACAACAGCAACAACGTCAAACAAACAACAACAACAACAACATCGTCAAATATACAACAACAACAACGTCCAATAAACAACAACAACAACGTCAAATAAACAACAACAACAACGTCAAATAAACAACAACAATGTCAAATAAACAACAACAACAACGTCAAATAAACAACAACAATAACAACAACAACAACAACAACAACAACGTCAAATAAACAACAACAACGTCAAATAAACAACAACAACAACAACAACAACAACGTCAACAACAACAACTACGTCAAATAAACAACAACAATAACAATGTCAAATAAACAACAACAACGTCAACAACAACAACAATGTCAAATAAACAACAACAACAACATCAAATAAACAACAACAACAACAACGTCAAATAAACAACAACAATAACAACAACAACAACGTCAAATAAACAACAACAACAACAACGTCAAATAAACAACAACAACAACAACATCAACAACAACAAAAATGTCAAATAAGCAACAACAACAACAACGTCAACAACAACAACTACGTCAAATAAACAACAACAACAACAATGTCAACAACAACAATGTCAAATAAACAACAACAACGCCAAATAAACAATAACAACTAAAACAACGTCAAATAAACAACAACAACAACAACAACAACAACGTCAAATAAACAACAACACCACCAACAACAACAACAACAATGTCAAATAAACAACAACAACAACATCAACAACAACAACAACAATGTCAAATAAACAACAACAACAACAACGTCAAATAAACAACAACAACAACGTCAAATAAACAACAACAATAACAACAACAACAACGTCAAATAAACAACAATAACAACAACGTCAAATAAACAACAACAACAACAACAACAACAACAACAACATCAACAACAACAAAAACGTCAAATAAACAACAACAACAACAACAACGTCAATAACAACAACTACGTCAAATAAACAACAACAACAATGTCAACAACAACAACGTCAAATAAACAACAACAACGTCAAATAAACAACAACAACTAAAACAACGTCAAATAAACAACAACAACAACAACAACGTCAAATAAACAACAAAACCAACAACGTCAACAACAACAACAACAACAATGTCAAATAAACAACAACAACAACAACGTCAACAACAACAACAATGTCAAATAAACAACAACAACAACATCAAATAAACAACAACAACAACAATGTCAACTAAAACAACAACGTCAAATAAACAACAACTACAACGTCAAATAAACAACAACATCAACAACATCAACAACCTGAAATAAACAACAACAACAACAACAACTATGTCAACAACAACAACAACGTCAAATAAACAACAACAAGAACAACAACGTCAACAACAACAACAACGTGAAATAAACAACAACAGCAACAACGTCAAACAAACAACAACAACAACAACATCGTCAAATATACAACAACAACAACGTCCAATAAACAACAACAACAACGTCAAATAAACAACAACAACAACGTCAAATAAACAACAACAATGTCAAATAAACAACAACAACAACGTCAAATAAACAACAACAATAACAACAACAACAACAACAACGTCAAATAAACAACAACAACGTCAAATAAACAACAACAACAACAACAACGTCAACAACAACAACTACGTCAAATAAACAACAACAACAACAATGTCAAATAAACAACAACAACGTCAACAACAACAACAATGTCAAATAAACAACAACAACAACATCAAATAAACAACAACAACAACAACGTCAAATAAACAACAACAATAACAACAACAACAACGTCAAATAAACAACAACAACAACAACGTCAAATAAACAACAACAACAACAACAACATCAACAACAACAAAAATGTCAAATAAGCAACAACAACAACAACGTCAACAACAACAACTACGTCAAATAAACAACAACAACAACAATGTCAACAACAACAATGTCAAATAAACAACAACAACGCCAAATAAACAATAACAACTAAAACAACGTCAAATAAACAACAACAACAACAACAACGTCAAATAAACAACAACACCACCAACAACAACAACAACAATGTCAAATAAATAACAACAACAACATCAACAACAACAACAACAATGTCAAATAAACAACAACAACAACAACAACGTCAAATAAACAACAACAACAACAACGTCAAATAAACAACAACAATAACAACAACAACAACGTCAAATAAACAACAATAACAACAACGTCAAATAAACAACAACAACAACAACAACAACATCAACAACAACAACAAAAACGTCAAATAAACAACAACAACAACGTCAATAACAACAACTACGTCAAATAAACAACAACAACAATGTCAACAACAACAACGTCAAATAAACAACAACAACAACGTCAAATAAACAACAACAACTAAAACAACGTCAAATAAACAACAACAACAACAACGTCAAATAAACAACAAAACCAACAACGTCAACAACAACAACAACAATGTCAAATAAACAACAACAACAACAACGTCAACAACAACAACAATGTCAAATAAACAACAACAACGTCAAATAAACAACAACAACAACAATGTCAACCACAACAACAACGTCAAATAAATAACAACTACAACGTCAAATAAACAACAACATCAACAACGTGAAATAAAAAACAACAACAACTATGTCAACAACAACAACAGCGTCAAATAAACAACAACAACAACAACAACAACACCGTCAAATATACAACAACAACATCAACATCCAATAAACAACAACAACAACGTCAAATAAACAACAACAACAACAAGAACGTCAAATAAACAACAACAATAACAACAACAACAACGTCAAATAAACAACAACAATAACAACAACAACAACGTCAAATAAACAACAACATCAATAACATCAACAACAACAAAAACGTCAAATAAGCAACAACAACAACAACGTCAACAACAACAACAACATCAAATAAACAACAACAACAACGTCAACAACAACAACAATGTCAAATAAACAACAACAACATCAAATAAACAACAACAAGAACGTCAAATAAACAACAACAATAACAACAACAACAACGTCAAATAAACAACCACAACAACAACGTCACATGAACAACAACGTCAAATAAACAACAACAACAACAACATCAACAACAACAAAAACGTCAAATAAACAACAATAACAACAACGTCAAATAAACAACAACAACAACATCAAATAAACAACAACAACGACAACAACAACGTCAAATAAACAACAGCAACAACAATAACAACGTCAAATAAACAACAACAACAACAACGTCAACAACAACAACGTCAAATAAACAACAACAACAACATCAAATAAACAACAACAACAACAACGTCAAATAAACAACAGCAACAACGTAAAATAAACAACAACAATAACAACAACGTCAAATAAGCAACAACAACAACAACAAATACAACAACAACGTCAAATAACAAAAACAACGTCAAATAAACAACAATAACAACGTCAAACAAACAACAACAACAACAATAACAACGTCAAATAAACAATAACAACAACAACAACGTCAAATAAATAACAACAACAACAACGTCAAATAAACAACAACAACACCAACGTCAAATAAACAACAACAACATCAAATAAACAACAACAACAACAACAACAACGTCAACTAAACAACAACAATAACAACAACAACAACAACGTCAAATAAACAATAACAACAACGTCAAATAAACAACAACAACAACATCATCAACAACAAAAACGTCAAATAAACAACAACAACAACAACGTCAACAACAACAACTATGTCAAATAAACAACAACAACAACAACGTCATATAAACAACACCAACAATGTCAAAAAGAAAAACGTCAAATAAACAACAACAACAACGTCAAATAAACAACAACAACTAAAACAACATCAAATAAACAACAACAACAACAACGCCAAATAAACAAGAACACCAACAACGTCAACAACAACAATAACAATAACAACAATGTCAAATAAACAACAACAACAACAACATTAAATAAACAACAACAACAACAACGTCAAATAAACAACATCAATAACAACAACAACGTCAAATAAACAACAACAACAACGTCAAATGAACAACAACAACAACAACGTCAAATAAACAACAACAACAACAACGTCAAATAAACAACAACAACAACAACAACAACAACAAAAACGTCAAATAAACAACAACAACAACGTCAACAACAAAAACTACGTCAAATAAACAGCAACAACAACAATGTCAACAACAACAACGCCAAATAAACAACAACAACAAAAACAACGTCAAATAAACAACAACAACAATGTCAACAACAACAACGTTAAATAAACAACAACAACAACAACGTCAAATAAACAACAACAACAACGTCAAATAAACAACAACAACTAAAACAACATCAAATAAACAACAACAACAACAACGTCAAATAAACAACAACACCAACAACGTCAACAACAACAATAACAACAATGTCAAATAAACAACAACAACAACAACGTCAACAACAACAACAATGTCAAATAAACAACAACAACAACAACAACATCAAATAAACAACAACAACAACAACGTCAAATAAACAACAACAATAACAACAACAACAACGTCATATAAACAACAACAACAACAACATCAAATAAACAACAATAACAACAACGTCAAATAAACAACAACAACAACAACATCAACAACAACAAAAACGTCAAATAAACAACAACAACAACAACAACGTCAACAACAACAACTACGTCAAATAAACAATAACAACAACAATGTTAACATCAACAACGTCAAATAAACAACAACAACAACAACGTCAAATAAACAACAACAACTAAAACAACGTCAAATAAACAACAACAACAACGTCAAATAAACAACAAAACCAACAACGTCAACAACAACAACAACAACAATGTCAAATAAACAACAACAACAACAACGTCAACAACAACAACAACGTCAAATAAACAACAACGTCAAATAAACAACAACAACAACAACAACATCAACAACAACAAAAACGTCAAATAAACAACAATAACAACAACGTCAAATAAACAACAACAACAACATCAAATAAACAACAACAACGACAACAACAACGTCAAATAAACAACAGCAACAACAATAACAACGTCAAATAAACAACAACAACAACAACAACGTCAACAACAACAACGTCAAATAAACAACAACAACAACATCAAATAAACAACAACAACAACAACGTCAAATAAACAACAGCAACAACGTCAAATAAACAACAACAATAACAACAACGTCAAATAAGCAACAACAACAACAACAAATACAACAACAACAACGTCAAATAACAAAAACAACGTCAAATAAACAACAATAACAACGTCAAACAAACAACAACAACAACAATAACAACGTCAAATAAACAATAACAACAACAACAACGTCAAATAAATAACAACAACAACAACAACGTCAAATAAACAACAACAACACCAACGTCAAATAAACAACAACAACATCAAATAAACAACAACAACAACAACAACGTCAAATAAACAACAACAATAACAACAACAACAACAACGTCAAATAAACAATAACAACAACGTCAAATAAACAACAACAACAACATCATCAACAACAAAAACGTCAAATAAACAACAACAACAACAACGTCAACAACAACAACTATGTCAAATAAACAACAACAACAACGTCATATAAACAACACCAACAATGTCAAAAACAAAAACGTCAAATAAACAACAACAACAACGTCAAATAAACAACAACAACTAAAACAACGTCAAATAAACAACAACAACAACAACGTCAAATAAACAAGAACACCAACAACGTCAACAACAACAATAACAATAATGTCAAATAAACAACAACAACAACAACAACATTAAATAAACAACAACAACAACGTCAAATAAACAACATCAATAACAACAACAACGTCAAATAAACAACAACAACAACGTCAAATGAACAACAACAACAACATCAACAACGTCAAATAAACAACAACAACAACAACGTCAAATAAACAACAACAACAACAACAAGAACAACAAAAACGTCAAATAAACAACAACAACAACGTCAACAACAAAAACTACGTCAAATAAACAGCAACAACAACAATGTCAACAACAACAACGCCAAATAAACAACAACAACAAAAACAACGTCAAATAAACAACAACAACAACAACAATATCAACAACAACAACGTCAAATAAACAACAACAACAACGTCAAATAAACAACAACAACTAAAACAACATCAAATAAACAACAACAACAACGTCAAATAAACAACAACACCAACAACGTCAACAACAACAACAACAATGTCAAATAAACAACAACAACAACAACGTCAACAACAACAACAATGTCAAATAAACAACAACAACAACAACATCAAATAAACAACAATAACAACAACAACGTCAAATAAACAACAACAATAACAATAACAACAACAACGTCATATAAACAACAACAACAACAACGTCAAATAAACAACAATAACAACAACGTCAAATAAACAACAACAACAACAACATCAACAACAACAAAAACGTCAAATAAACAACAACAACAACAACAACGTCAACAACAACAACTACGTCAAATAAACAACAACAACAACAATGTCAACATCAACAACGTCAAATAAACAACAACAACAACGTCAAATAAACAACAACAACTAAAACAACGTCAAATAAACAACAACAACAACAACGTCAAATAAACAACAAAACCAACAACGTCAACAACAACAACAACAACAACAACAATGTCAAATAAACAACAACAACAACAACGTCAACAACAACAACAATGTCAAATAAACAACAACAACAACATCAAATAAACAACAACAACAACAATGTCAACTAAAGCAACAACGTCAAATAAACAACAACTACAACTTCAAATAAACAACAACATCAACAACATCAATAACCTGAAATAAACAACAACAACAACAACAACATCTATGTCAACAACAACAACAACGTCAAATAAACAACAACAACAACAACAACGTCAACAACAACAACGTGAAATAAACAACAACAGCAACAACGTCAAACAAACAACAACAACAACAACATCGTCAAATATACAACAACAACAACGTCCAATAAACAACAACAACGTCAAATAAACAACAACAACAACGTCAAATAAACAACAACAATGTCAAATAAACAACAACAACAACGTCAAATAAACAACAACAATAACAACAACAACAACAACAACGTCAAATAAACAACAACAATGTCAAATAAACAACAACAACAACAACAACAACGTCAACAACAACAACTACGTCAAATAAACAACAACAACAACAATGTCAAATAAACAACAACAACGTCAACAACAACAACAATGTCAAATAAACAACAACAACAACATCAAATAAACAACAACAACAACGTCAAATAAACAACAACAATAACAACAACAACAACGTCAAATAAACAACAACAACAACAACGTCAAATAAACAACAACAACAACAACAACATCAACAACAACAAAAATGTCAAATAAGCAACAACAACAACAACGTCAACAACAACAACTACGTCAAATAAACAACAACAACAACAATGTCAACAACAACAATGTCAAATAAACAACAACAACGCCAAATAAACAATAACAACTAAAACAACGTCAAATAAACAACAACAACAACAACAACGTCAAATAAACAACAACACCACCAACAACAACAACAACAATGTCAAATAAATAACAACAACAACATCAACAACAACAACAACAATGTCAAATAAACAACAACAACAACAACAACGTCAAATAAACAACAACAACAACAACGTCAAATAAACAACAACAATAACAACAACAACAACGTCAAATAAACAACAATAACAACAACGTCAAATAAACAACAACAACAACAACAACAACAACATCAACAACAACAACAAAAACGTCAAATAAACAACAACAACAACGTCAATAACAACAACTACGTCAAATAAACAACAACAACAATGTCAACAACAACAACGTCAAATAAACAACAACAACAACGTCAAATAAACAACAACAACTAAAACAACGTCAAATAAACAACAACAACAACAACGTCAAATAAACAACAAAACCAACAACGTCAACAACAACAACAACAATGTCAAATAAACAACAACAACAACAACGTCAACAACAACAACAATGTCAAATAAACAACAACAACGTCAAATAAACAACAACAACAACAATGTCAACCACAACAACAACGTCAAATAAATAACAACTACAACGTCAAATAAACAACAACATCAACAACGTGAAATAAAAAACAACAACAACTATGTCAACAACAACAACAGCGTCAAATAAACAACAACAACAACAACAACAACACCGTCAAATATACAACAACAACATCAACATCCAATAAACAACAACAACAACGTCAAATAAACAACAACAACAACAAGAACGTCAAATAAACAACAACAATAACAACAACAACAACGTCAAATAAACAACAACAATAACAACAACAACAACGTCAAATAAACAACAACATCAATAACATCAACAACAACAAAAACGTCAAATAAGCAACAACAACAACAACGTCAACAACAACAACAACAACAACATCAAATAAACAACAACAACAACGTCAACAACAACAACAATGTCAAATAAACAACAACAACATCAAATAAACAACAACAAGAACGTCAAATAAACAACAACAATAACAACAACAACAACGTCAAATAAACAACCACAACAACAACGTCACATGAACAACAACGTCAAATAAACAACAACAACAACAACATCAACAACAACAAAAACGTCAAATAAACAACAATAACAACAACGTCAAATAAACAACAACAACAACATCAAATAAACAACAACAACGACAACAACAACGTCAAATAAACAACAGCAACAACAATAACAACGTCAAATAAACAACAACAACAACAACGTCAACAACAACAACGTCAAATAAACAACAACAACAACATCAAATAAACAACAACAACAACAACGTCAAATAAACAACAGCAACAACGTAAAATAAACAACAACAATAACAACAACGTCAAATAAGCAACAACAACAACAACAAATACAACAACAACGTCAAATAACAAAAACAACGTCAAATAAACAACAATAACAACGTCAAACAAACAACAACAACAACAATAACAACGTCAAATAAACAATAACAACAACAACAACGTCAAATAAATAACAACAACAACAACGTCAAATAAACAACAACAACACCAACGTCAAATAAACAACAACAACATCAAATAAACAACAACAACAACAACAACAACGTCAACTAAACAACAACAATAACAACAACAACAACAACGTCAAATAAACAATAACAACAACGTCAAATAAACAACAACAACAACATCATCAACAACAAAAACGTCAAATAAACAACAACAACAACAACGTCAACAACAACAACTATGTCAAATAAACAACAACAACAACAACGTCATATAAACAACACCAACAATGTCAAAAAGAAAAACGTCAAATAAACAACAACAACAACGTCAAATAAACAACAACAACTAAAACAACATCAAATAAACAACAACAACAACAACGCCAAATAAACAAGAACACCAACAACGTCAACAACAACAATAACAATAACAACAATGTCAAATAAACAACAACAACAACAACATTAAATAAACAACAACAACAACAACGTCAAATAAACAACATCAATAACAACAACAACGTCAAATAAACAACAACAACAACGTCAAATGAACAACAACAACAACAACGTCAAATAAACAACAACAACAACAACGTCAAATAAACAACAACAACAACAACAAGAACAACAAAAACGTCAAATAAACAACAACAACAACGTCAACAACAAAAACTACGTCAAATAAACAGCAACAACAACAATGTCAACAACAACAACGCCAAATAAACAACAACAACAAAAACAACGTCAAATAAACAACAACAACAATGTCAACAACAACAACGTTAAATAAACAACAACAACAACAACGTCAAATAAACAACAACAACAACGTCAAATAAACAACAACAACTAAAACAACATCAAATAAACAACAACAACAACAACGTCAAATAAACAACAACACCAACAACGTCAACAACAACAATAACAACAATGTCAAATAAACAACAACAACAACAACGTCAACAACAACAACAATGTCAAATAAACAACAACAACAACAACAACATCAAATAAACAACAACAACAACAACAACGTCAAATAAACAACAACAATAACAACAACAACAACGTCATATAAACAACAACAACAACAACATCAAATAAACAACAATAACAACAACGTCAAATAAACAACAACAACAACAACATCAACAACAACAAAAACGTCAAATAAACAACAACAACAACAACAACGTCAACAACAACAACTACGTCAAATAAACAATAACAACAACAATGTTAACATCAACAACGTCAAATAAACAACAACAACAACAACGTCAAATAAACAACAACAACTAAAACAACGTCAAATAAACAACAACAACAACGTCAAATAAACAACAAAACCAACAACGTCAACAACAACAACAACAACAATGTCAAATAAACAACAACAACAACAACGTCAACAACAACAACAACGTCAAATAAACAACAACGTCAAATAAACAACAACAACAACAACAACATCAACAACAACAAAAACGTCAAATAAACAACAATAACAACAACGTCAAATAAACAACAACAACAACATCAAATAAACAACAACAACGACAACAACAACGTCAAATAAACAACAGCAACAACAATAACAACGTCAAATAAACAACAACAACAACAACAACGTCAACAACAACAACGTCAAATAAACAACAACAACAACATCAAATAAACAACAACAACAACAACGTCAAATAAACAACAGCAACAACGTCAAATAAACAACAACAATAACAACAACGTCAAATAAGCAACAACAACAACAACAAATACAACAACAACAACGTCAAATAACAAAAACAACGTCAAATAAACAACAATAACAACGTCAAACAAACAACAACAACAACAATAACAACGTCAAATAAACAATAACAACAACAACAACGTCAAATAAATAACAACAACAACAACAACGTCAAATAAACAACAACAACACCAACGTCAAATAAACAACAACAACATCAAATAAACAACAACAACAACAACAACGTCAAATAAACAACAACAATAACAACAACAACAACAACGTCAAATAAACAATAACAACAACGTCAAATAAACAACAACAACAACATCATCAACAACAAAAACGTCAAATAAACAACAACAACAACAACGTCAACAACAACAACTATGTCAAATAAACAACAACAACAACGTCATATAAACAACACCAACAATGTCAAAAACAAAAACGTCAAATAAACAACAACAACAACGTCAAATAAACAACAACAACTAAAACAACGTCAAATAAACAACAACAACAACAACGTCAAATAAACAAGAACACCAACAACGTCAACAACAACAATAACAATAATGTCAAATAAACAACAACAACAACAACAACATTAAATAAACAACAACAACAACGTCAAATAAACAACATCAATAACAACAACAACGTCAAATAAACAACAACAACAACGTCAAATGAACAACAACAACAACATCAACAACGTCAAATAAACAACAACAACAACAACGTCAAATAAACAACAACAACAACAACAAGAACAACAAAAACGTCAAATAAACAACAACAACAACGTCAACAACAAAAACTACGTCAAATAAACAGCAACAACAACAATGTCAACAACAACAACGCCAAATAAACAACAACAACAAAAACAACGTCAAATAAACAACAACAACAACAACAACAATATCAACAACAACAACGTCAAATAAACAACAACAACAACGTCAAATAAACAACAACAACTAAAACAACATCAAATAAACAACAACAACAACGTCAAATAAACAACAACACCAACAACGTCAACAACAACAACAACAATGTCAAATAAACAACAACAACAACAACGTCAACAACAACAACAATGTCAAATAAACAACAACAACAACAACATCAAATAAACAACAATAACAACAACAACGTCAAATAAACAACAACAATAACAATAACAACAACAACGTCATATAAACAACAACAACAACAACGTCAAATAAACAACAATAACAACAACGTCAAATAAACAACAACAACAACAACATCAACAACAACAAAAACGTCAAATAAACAACAACAACAACAACAACGTCAACAACAACAACTACGTCAAATAAACAACAACAACAACAATGTCAACATCAACAACGTCAAATAAACAACAACAACAACGTCAAATAAACAACAACAACTAAAACAACGTCAAATAAACAACAACAACAACAACGTCAAATAAACAACAAAACCAACAACGTCAACAACAACAACAACAACAACAACAATGTCAAATAAACAACAACAACAACAACGTCAACAACAACAACAATGTCAAATAAACAACAACAACAACATCAAATAAACAACAACAACAACAATGTCAACTAAAGCAACAACGTCAAATAAACAACAACTACAACTTCAAATAAACAACAACATCAACAACATCAATAACCTGAAATAAACAACAACAACAACAACAACATCTATGTCAACAACAACAACAACGTCAAATAAACAACAACAACAACAACAACGTCAACAACAACAACGTGAAATAAACAACAACAGCAACAACGTCAAACAAACAACAACAACAACAACATCGTCAAATATACAACAACAACAACGTCCAATAAACAACAACAACGTCAAATAAACAACAACAACAACGTCAAATAAACAACAACAATGTCAAATAAACAACAACAACAACGTCAAATAAACAACAACAATAACAACAACAACAACAACAACGTCAAATAAACAACAACAATGTCAAATAAACAACAACAACAACAACAACAACGTCAACAACAACAACTACGTCAAATAAACAACAACAACAACAATGTCAAATAAACAACAACAACGTCAACAACAACAACAATGTCAAATAAACAACAACAACAACATCAAATAAACAACAACAACAACGTCAAATAAACAACAACAATAACAACAACAACAACGTCAAATAAACAACAACAACAACAACGTCAAATAAACAACAACAACAACAACAACATCAACAACAACAAAAATGTCAAATAAGCAACAACAACAACAACGTCAACAACAACAACTACGTCAAATAAACAACAACAACAACAATGTCAACAACAACAATGTCAAATAAACAACAACAACGCCAAATAAACAATAACAACTAAAACAACGTCAAATAAACAACAACAACAACAACAACGTCAAATAAACAACAACACCACCAACAACAACAACAACAATGTCAAATAAATAACAACAACAACATCAACAACAACAACAACAATGTCAAATAAACAACAACAACAACAACAACGTCAAATAAACAACAACAACAACAACGTCAAATAAACAACAACAATAACAACAACAACAACGTCAAATAAACAACAATAACAACAACGTCAAATAAACAACAACAACAACAACAACAACAACATCAACAACAACAACAAAAACGTCAAATAAACAACAACAACAACGTCAATAACAACAACTACGTCAAATAAACAACAACAACAATGTCAACAACAACAACGTCAAATAAACAACAACAACAACGTCAAATAAACAACAACAACTAAAACAACGTCAAATAAACAACAACAACAACAACGTCAAATAAACAACAAAACCAACAACGTCAACAACAACAACAACAATGTCAAATAAACAACAACAACAACAACGTCAACAACAACAACAATGTCAAATAAACAACAACAACGTCAAATAAACAACAACAACAACAATGTCAACCACAACAACAACGTCAAATAAATAACAACTACAACGTCAAATAAACAACAACATCAACAACGTGAAATAAAAAACAACAACAACTATGTCAACAACAACAACAGCGTCAAATAAACAACAACAACAACAACAACAACACCGTCAAATATACAACAACAACATCAACATCCAATAAACAACAACAACAACGTCAAATAAACAACAACAACAACAAGAACGTCAAATAAACAACAACAATAACAACAACAACAACGTCAAATAAACAACAACAATAACAACAACAACAACGTCAAATAAACAACAACATCAATAACATCAACAACAACAAAAACGTCAAATAAGCAACAACAACAACAACGTCAACAACAACAACAACAACAACATCAAATAAACAACAACAACAACGTCAACAACAACAACAATGTCAAATAAACAACAACAACATCAAATAAACAACAACAAGAACGTCAAATAAACAACAACAATAACAACAACAACAACGTCAAATAAACAACCACAACAACAACGTCACATGAACAACAACGTCAAATAAACAACAACAACAACAACATCAACAACAACAAAAACGTCAAATAAACAACAATAACAACAACGTCAAATAAACAACAACAACAACATCAAATAAACAACAACAACGACAACAACAACGTCAAATAAACAACAGCAACAACAATAACAACGTCAAATAAACAACAACAACAACAACGTCAACAACAACAACGTCAAATAAACAACAACAACAACATCAAATAAACAACAACAACAACAACGTCAAATAAACAACAGCAACAACGTAAAATAAACAACAACAATAACAACAACGTCAAATAAGCAACAACAACAACAACAAATACAACAACAACGTCAAATAACAAAAACAACGTCAAATAAACAACAATAACAACGTCAAACAAACAACAACAACAACAATAACAACGTCAAATAAACAATAACAACAACAACAACGTCAAATAAATAACAACAACAACAACGTCAAATAAACAACAACAACACCAACGTCAAATAAACAACAACAACATCAAATAAACAACAACAACAACAACAACAACGTCAACTAAACAACAACAATAACAACAACAACAACAACGTCAAATAAACAATAACAACAACGTCAAATAAACAACAACAACAACATCATCAACAACAAAAACGTCAAATAAACAACAACAACAACAACGTCAACAACAACAACTATGTCAAATAAACAACAACAACAACAACGTCATATAAACAACACCAACAATGTCAAAAAGAAAAACGTCAAATAAACAACAACAACAACGTCAAATAAACAACAACAACTAAAACAACATCAAATAAACAACAACAACAACAACGCCAAATAAACAAGAACACCAACAACGTCAACAACAACAATAACAATAACAACAATGTCAAATAAACAACAACAACAACAACATTAAATAAACAACAACAACAACAACGTCAAATAAACAACATCAATAACAACAACAACGTCAAATAAACAACAACAACAACGTCAAATGAACAACAACAACAACAACAACAACAACAAGAACAACAAAAACGTCAAATAAACAACAACAACAACGTCAACAACAAAAACTACGTCAAATAAACAGCAACAACAACAATGTCAACAACAACAACGCCAAATAAACAACAACAACAAAAACAACGTCAAATAAACAACAACAACAATGTCAACAACAACAACGTTAAATAAACAACAACAACAACAACGTCAAATAAACAACAACAACAACGTCAAATAAACAACAACAACTAAAACAACATCAAATAAACAACAACAACAACAACGTCAAATAAACAACAACACCAACAACGTCAACAACAACAATAACAACAATGTCAAATAAACAACAACAACAACAACGTCAACAACAACAACAATGTCAAATAAACAACAACAACAACAACAACATCAAATAAACAACAACAACAACAACAACGTCAAATAAACAACAACAATAACAACAACAACAACGTCATATAAACAACAACAACAACAACATCAAATAAACAACAATAACAACAACGTCAAATAAACAACAACAACAACAACATCAACAACAACAAAAACGTCAAATAAACAACAACAACAACAACAACGTCAACAACAACAACTACGTCAAATAAACAATAACAACAACAATGTTAACATCAACAACGTCAAATAAACAACAACAACAACAACGTCAAATAAACAACAACAACTAAAACAACGTCAAATAAACAACAACAACAACGTCAAATAAACAACAAAACCAACAACGTCAACAACAACAACAACAACAACAATGTCAAATAAACAACAACAACAACAACGTCAACAACAACAACAACGTCAAATAAACAACAACGTCAAATAAACAACAACAACAACAACAACATCAACAACAACAAAAACGTCAAATAAACAACAATAACAACAACGTCAAATAAACAACAACAACAACATCAAATAAACAACAACAACGACAACAACAACGTCAAATAAACAACAGCAACAACAATAACAACGTCAAATAAACAACAACAACAACAACAACGTCAACAACAACAACGTCAAATAAACAACAACAACAACATCAAATAAACAACAACAACAACAACGTCAAATAAACAACAGCAACAACGTCAAATAAACAACAACAATAACAACAACGTCAAATAAGCAACAACAACAACAACAAATACAACAACAACAACGTCAAATAACAAAAACAACGTCAAATAAACAACAATAACAACGTCAAACAAACAACAACAACAACAATAACAACGTCAAATAAACAATAACAACAACAACAACGTCAAATAAATAACAACAACAACAACAACGTCAAATAAACAACAACAACACCAACGTCAAATAAACAACAACAACATCAAATAAACAACAACAACAACAACAACGTCAAATAAACAACAACAATAACAACAACAACAACAACGTCAAATAAACAATAACAACAACGTCAAATAAACAACAACAACAACATCATCAACAACAAAAACGTCAAATAAACAACAACAACAACAACGTCAACAACAACAACTATGTCAAATAAACAACAACAACAACGTCATATAAACAACACCAACAATGTCAAAAACAAAAACGTCAAATAAACAACAACAACAACGTCAAATAAACAACAACAACTAAAACAACGTCAAATAAACAACAACAACAACAACGTCAAATAAACAAGAACACCAACAACGTCAACAACAACAATAACAATAATGTCAAATAAACAACAACAACAACAACAACATTAAATAAACAACAACAACAACGTCAAATAAACAACATCAATAACAACAACAACGTCAAATAAACAACAACAACAACGTCAAATGAACAACAACAACAACATCAACAACGTCAAATAAACAACAACAACAACAACGTCAAATAAACAACAACAACAACAACAAGAACAACAAAAACGTCAAATAAACAACAACAACAACGTCAACAACAAAAACTACGTCAAATAAACAGCAACAACAACAATGTCAACAACAACAACGCCAAATAAACAACAACAACAAAAACAACGTCAAATAAACAACAACAACAACAACAACAATATCAACAACAACAACGTCAAATAAACAACAACAACAACGTCAAATAAACAACAACAACTAAAACAACATCAAATAAACAACAACAACAACGTCAAATAAACAACAACACCAACAACGTCAACAACAACAACAACAATGTCAAATAAACAACAACAACAACAACGTCAACAACAACAACAATGTCAAATAAACAACAACAACAACAACATCAAATAAACAACAATAACAACAACAACGTCAAATAAACAACAACAATAACAATAACAACAACAACGTCATATAAACAACAACAACAACAACGTCAAATAAACAACAATAACAACAACGTCAAATAAACAACAACAACAACAACATCAACAACAACAAAAACGTCAAATAAACAACAACAACAACAACAACGTCAACAACAACAACTACGTCAAATAAACAACAACAACAACAATGTCAACATCAACAACGTCAAATAAACAACAACAACAACGTCAAATAAACAACAACAACTAAAACAACGTCAAATAAACAACAACAACAACAACGTCAAATAAACAACAAAACCAACAACGTCAACAACAACAACAACAACAACAACAATGTCAAATAAACAACAACAACAACAACGTCAACAACAACAACAATGTCAAATAAACAACAACAACAACATCAAATAAACAACAACAACAACAATGTCAACTAAAGCAACAACGTCAAATAAACAACAACTACAACTTCAAATAAACAACAACATCAACAACATCAATAACCTGAAATAAACAACAACAACAACAACAACATCTATGTCAACAACAACAACAACGTCAAATAAACAACAACAACAACAACAACGTCAACAACAACAACGTGAAATAAACAACAACAGCAACAACGTCAAACAAACAACAACAACAACAACATCGTCAAATATACAACAACAACAACGTCCAATAAACAACAACAACGTCAAATAAACAACAACAACAACGTCAAATAAACAACAACAATGTCAAATAAACAACAACAACAACGTCAAATAAACAACAACAATAACAACAACAACAACAACAACGTCAAATAAACAACAACAATGTCAAATAAACAACAACAACAACAACAACAACGTCAACAACAACAACTACGTCAAATAAACAACAACAACAACAATGTCAAATAAACAACAACAACGTCAACAACAACAACAATGTCAAATAAACAACAACAACAACATCAAATAAACAACAACAACAACGTCAAATAAACAACAACAATAACAACAACAACAACGTCAAATAAACAACAACAACAACAACGTCAAATAAACAACAACAACAACAACAACATCAACAACAACAAAAATGTCAAATAAGCAACAACAACAACAACGTCAACAACAACAACTACGTCAAATAAACAACAACAACAACAATGTCAACAACAACAATGTCAAATAAACAACAACAACGCCAAATAAACAATAACAACTAAAACAACGTCAAATAAACAACAACAACAACAACAACGTCAAATAAACAACAACACCACCAACAACAACAACAACAATGTCAAATAAACAACAACAACAACATCAACAACAACAACAACAATGTCAAATAAACAACAACAACAACAACGTCAAATAAACAACAACAACAACAACGTCAAATAAACAACAACAATAACAACAACAACAACGTCAAATAAACAACAATAACAACAACGTCAAATAAACAACAACAACAACAACAACAACAACAACATCAACAACAACAAAAACGTCAAATAAACAACAACAACAACGTCAATAACAACAACTACGTCAAATAAACAACAACAACAATGTCAACAACAACAACGTCAAATAAACAACAACAACAACGTCAAATAAACAACAACAACTAAAACAACGTCAAATAAACAACAACAACAACGTCAAATAAACAACAAAACCAACAACGTCAACAACAACAACAACAATGTCAAATAAACAACAACAACAACGTCAACAACAACAACAATGTCAAATAAACAACAACAACGTCAAATAAACAACAACAACAACAATGTCAACCACAACAACAACGTCAAATAAACAACAACTACAACGTCAAATAAACAACAACATCAACAACGTGAAATAAACAACAACAACAACTATGTCAACAACAAAAACAGCGTCAAATAAACAACAACAACAACAACAACACCGTCAAATATACAACAACAACATCAACATCCAATAAACAACAACAACAACGTCAAATAAACAACAACAACAACAAGAACGTCAAATAAACAACAACAATAACAACAACAACAACGTCAAATAAACAACAACAATAACAATAACAACAACGTCAAATAAACAATAACATCAATAACATCAACAACAACAACAAAAACGTCAAATAAGCAACAACAACAACAACGTCAACAACAACAACAACAACATCAAATAAACAACAACAACAACGTCAACAACAACAACAATGTCAAATAAACAACAACAACATCAAATAAACAACAACAAGAACGTCAAATAAACAACAACAATAACAACAACAACAACGTCAAATAAACAACCACAACAACAACGTCAAATAAACAACAACAATAACAATAACAACAACGTCAAATAAACAATAACATCAATAACATCAACAACAACAAAAACGTCAAATAAGCAACAACAACAACAACGTCAACAACAACAACAACAACATCAAATAAACAACAACAACAACGTCAACAACAACAACAATGTCAAATAAACAACAACAACATCAAATAAACAACAACAAGAACGTCAAATAAACAACAACAATAACAACAACAACAACGTCAAATAAACAACCACAACAACAACGTCAAATAAACAACAACGTCAAATAAACAACAACAACAACAACAACATCAACAACAACAAAAACGTCAAATAAACAACAATAACAACAACGTCAAATAAACAACAACAACAACATCAAATAAACAACAACAACGACAACAACAACGTCAAATAAACAACAGCAACAACAATAACAACGTCAAATAAACAACAACAACAACAACAACAACGTCAACAACAACAACGTCAAATAAACAACAACAACAACATCAAATAAACAACAACAACAACAACGTCAAATAAACAACAGCAACAACGTCAAATAAACAACAACAATAACAACAACGTCAAATAAGCAACAACAACAACAACAAATACAACAACAACGTCAAATAACAAAAACAACGTCAAATAAACAACAATAACAACGTCAAACAAACAACAACAACAACAATAACAACGTCAAATAAACAATAACAACAACAACAACGTCAAATAAATAACAACAACAACAACAACGTCAAATAAACAACAACAACACCAACGTCAAATAAACAACAACAACATCAAATAAACAACAACAACAACAACAACGTCAAATAAACAACAACAACAACGTCAAATAAACAACAACAACAACATCATCAACAACAAAAACGTCAAATAAACAACAATAACAACAACGTCAACAACAACAACTATGTCAAATAAACAACAACAACAACAACGTCATATAAACAACACCAACAATGTCAAAAACAAAAACGTCAAATAAACAACAACAACAACGTCAAATAAACAACAACAACTAAAACAACGTCAAATAAACAACAACAACAACAACGTCAAATAAACAAGAACACCAACAACGTCAACAACAACAATAACAACAATGTCAAATAAACAACAACAACAATAACATTAAATAAACAACAACAACAACAACGTCAAATAAACAACATCAATGACAACAACAACGTCTAATAAACAACAACAACAACGTCAAATGAACAACAACAACAACAACGTCAAATAAACAACAACAACGTCAAATAAACAACAACAACAACAAGAACAACAAAAACGTCAAATAAACAACAACAACGTCAACAACAAAAACTACGTCAAATAAACAGCAACAACAACAATGTCAACAACAACAACGCCAAATAAACAACAACAACAAAAACAACGTCAAATAAACAACAACAACAATGTCAACAACAACAACGTTAAATAAACAACAACAACAACAACGTCAAATAAACAACAACAACAACGTCAAATAAACAACAACAACTAAAACAACATCAAATAAACAACAACAACAACGTCAAATAAACAACAACACCAACAACGTCAACAACAACAACAACAACAATGTCAAATAAACAACAACAACAACAACGTCAACAACAACAACAATGTCAAATAAACAACAACAACAACAACGTCAAATAAACAACAACAATAACAACAACAACAACGTCATATAAACAACAACAACAACGTCAAATAAACAACAATAACAACAACGTCAAATAAACAACAACAACAACAACAACATCAACAACAACAAAAACGTCAAATAAACAACAACAACAACAATAACAACGTCAACAACAACAACTACATCAAATAAACAATAACAACAACAATGTCAACATCAACAACGTCAAATAAACAACAACAACGTCAAATAAACAACAACAACTAAAACAACGTCAAATAAACAACAACAACAACGTCAAATAAACAACAAAACCAACAACGTCAACAACAACAACAACAACAATGTCAAATAAACAACAACAACAACAACGTTAACAACAACAACAATGTCAAATAAACAACAACGTCAAATAAACAACAACAACAACAACAACATCAACAACAACAAAAACATCAAATAAACAACAATAACAACAACGTCAAATAAACAACAACAATAACATCCAATAAACAACAACAACGACAACAACAACGTCAAATAAACAACAGCAACAACAATAACAACGTCAAATAAACAACAACAACAACGTCAACAACAACAGCGTCAAATAAACAACAACAACAACAACAACAACGTCAAATAAACAACAGCAACAACGTCAAATAAACAACAACAATAACAACAACGTCAAATAAGCAACAACAACAACAACAAATACAACAACAACAACAACGTCAAATAACAAAAACAACGTCAAATAAACAACAATAACAACGTCAAACAAACAACAACAACAACAACAATAACAACGTCAAATAAACAATAACAACAACAACAACGTCAAATAAATAACAACAACAACAACAACGTCAAATAAACAACAACAACACCAACGTCAAATAAACAACAACAACATCAAATAAACAACAACAACAACAACAACGTCAAATAAACAACAACAATAACAACCACAACAACAACGTCAAATAAACAATAACAACAACGTCAAATAAACAACAACAACAACATCATCAACAACAAAAACGTCAAATAAACAACAACAACAACAACGTCAACAACAACAACTATGTCAAATAAACAACAACAACAACAACGTCATATAAACAACACCAACAATGTCAAAAACAAAAACGTCATATAAACAACAACAACAACGTCAAATAAACAACAACGTCAACAACAACAACAACAATGTCAAATAAACAACAACAACAACAATGTCAACAACAACAACAATGTCAAATAAACAACAACAACGTCAAATAAACAACAACAACAACAATGTCAACAACAACAACAACGTCAAATAAACAACAACTACAACGTCAAATAAACAACAACATCAACAACATCAACAACGTGAAATAAACAACAACAACAACAACTATGTCAACAACAACAACAACGTCAAATAAACAACAACAACAACAACGTCAGCAACAACAACAACGTCAAATAAACAACAAGAACAACAACGTCAAATAAACAACAACAACAACAACACCGTCAAATATACAACAACAACATCAACATCCAATAAACAACAACATCGTCAAATAAACAACAACAACAACAAGAACGTCAAATAAACAACAACAATAACAACAACAACAACGTCAAATAAACAACAACAATAACAACAACAACAACGTCAAATAAACAACAACATCAATAACATCAACAACAACAAAAACGTCAAATAAGCAACAACAACAACAACAACGTCAACAACAACAACAACAACATCAAATAAACAACAACAACAACAACAACGTCAACAACAACAACAATGTCAAATAAACAACAACAACATCAAATAAACAACAACAAGAACGTCAAATAAACAACAACAATAACAACAACATCAACGTCAAATAAACAACCACAACAACAACATCAAATAAACAGCAACGTCAAATAAACAACAACAACAACAACAACATCAACAACAACAAAAACGTCAAATAAACAACAATAACAACAACGTCAAATAAACAACAACAACAACATCAAATAAACAACAACAACGACAACAACAACGTCAAATAAACAACAGCAACAACAATAACAACGTCAAATAAACAACAACAACAACAACAACAACGTCAACAACAACAACGTCAAATAAACAACAACAACAACATTAAATAAACAACAACAACAACAACATCAAATAAACAACAGCAACAACGTCAAATAAACAACAACAATAACAACAACGTCAAATAAGCAACAACAACAACAACAAATACAACAACAACAACAACAACAACGTCAAATAACAAAAACAACGTCAAATAAACAACAATAACAACGTCAAACAAACAACAACAACAACAATAACAACGTCAAATAAACAATAACAACAACAACAACGTCAAATAATTAACAACAACAACAACGTCAAATAAACAACAACAACACCAACGTCAAATAAACAACAACAACATCAAATAAACAACAACAACAACAACAACGTCAAATAAACAACAACAATAACAACAACAACAACAACAACGTCAAATAAACAATAACAACAACGTCAAATAAACAACAACAACAACATCATCAACAACAAAAACGTCAAATAAACAACAACAACAACAACGTCAACAACAACAACTATGTCAAATAAACAACAACAACAACAACAACGTCATATAAACAACACCAACAATGTCAAAAACAAAAACTTCAAATAAACAACAACAACAACGTCAAATAAACAACAACAACTAAAACAACGTCAAATAAACAACAACAACAACAACAACGTCAAATAAACAAGAACACCAACAACGTCAACAACAACAATAACAACAATGTCAAATAAACAACAACAACAACATTAAATAAACAACAACAACAACAACGTCAAATAAACAACATCAATAACAACAACAACGTCAAATAAACAACAACAACAACGTCAAATGAACAACAACAACAACAACGTCAAATAAACAACAACAACAACAACAACGTCAAATAAACAACAACAACAACAACAAGAACACCAAAGACGTCAAATAAACAACAACAACAACGTCAACAACAAAAACTACGTCAAATAAACAATAACAACAACAATGTCAACAACAACAACGCCAAATAAACAACAACAACAAAAACAACGTCAAATAAACAACAACAACAACAATGTCAACAACAACAACGTCAAATAAACAACAACAACGTCAAATAAACAACAACAATAACAACAACAACAACAACAACAACGTCAAATAAACAACAACAACAACAACGTCAAATAAACAATAACAACAACGTCAAATAAACAACAACAACAACATCAACAACAACAAAAACGTCAAATAAACAACAACAACAACAACGTCAACAACAACAACAACGTCAACAACAACAACAACAACAACAATGTAAAATAAACAACAACAACAACGTCAACAACAACAACAACAACGTCAAATAAGCAATAACAAAAACAACAACAACGTCAAATAAACAACAACACCAACAACGTCAACAACAACAACAACAACAACAATGTCAAATAAACAACAACAACAACGTCAACAACAACAACAATGTCAAATAAACAACTACAACAACAACATCAAATAAATAACAACAACAACAACGTCAAATAAACAACAACAATAACAACAACAACAACGTCATATAAACAACAACAACAACAACGTCAAATAAACAACAATAACAACAACGTCAAATAAACAACAACAACAACAACAACAACATCAACAACAACAAAAACGTCAAATAAACAACAACAACAACGTTAATAACAACAACTACGTCAAATAAACAACAACAACAATGTCAACAACAACAACGTCAAATAAATAACAACAACAACGTCAAATAAACAACAACAACTAAAACAACGTCAAATAAACAACAACAATAACAACGTCAAATAAACAACAAAACCAACAACGTCAACAACAACAACAACAATGTCAAATAAACAACAACAACAACAACGTCAACAACAACAACAATGTCAAATAAACAACATCAACGTCAAATAAACAACAACAACAACAATGTCAACCACAACAACAACGTCAAATAAACAACAACTACAACGTCAAATAAACAACAACATCAACAACGTGAAATAAACAACAACAACAACTATGTCAACAACAACAACAGCGTCAAATAAACAACAACAACAACAACAACAACACCGTCAAATATACAACAACAACATCAACATCCAATAAACAACAACAACAACGTCAAATAAACAACAACAACAAGAACGTCAAATAAACAACAACAATAACAACAACAACAACGTCAAATAAACAACAACAATAACAATAACAACAACGTCAAATAAACAACAACATTAATAACATCAACAACAACAAAAACGTCAAATAAGCAACAACAACAACAACGTCAACAACAACAACAACAACATCAAATAAACAACAACAACAACGTCAACAACAACAACAATGTCAAATAAACAACAACAACATCAAATAAACAACAACAAGAACGTCAAATAAACAACAACAATAACAACAACAACAACGTCAAATAAACAACCACAACAACAACGTCAAATAAACAACAACGTCAAATAAACAACAACAACAACAACAACATCAACAACATCAAAAACGTCAAATAAACAACAATAACAACAACGTCAAATAAACAACAACAACAACATCAAATAAACAACAACAACGACAACAACAACGTCAAATAAACAACAGCAACAACAATAACAACGTCAAATAAACAATAACAACAACAACGTCAAATAAATAACAACAACAACAACAACGTCAAATAAACAACAACAACACCAACGTCAAATAAACAACAACAACATCAAATAAACAACAACAACAACAACAACGTCAAATAAACAACAACAATAACAACAACAACAACAACAACGTCAAATAAATAATAACAACAACGTCAAATAAACAACAACAACAACATCATCAACAACAAAAACGTCAAATAAACAACAACAACAACAACGTCAACAACAACAACTATGTCAAATAAACAACAACAACAACAACGTCATATAAACAACACCAACAATGTCAAAAACAAAAACTTCTAATAAACAACAACAACAACGTCAAATAAACAACAACAACTAAAACAACGTCAAATAAACAACAACAACAACAACGTCAAATAAACAAGAACACCAACAACGTCAACAACAACAATAACAACAATGTCAAATAAACAACAACAACAACATTAAATAAACAACAACAACAACAACGTCAAATAAACAACATCAATAACAACAACAACGTCAAATAAACAACAACAACAACGTCAAATGAACAACAACAACAACAACAACGTCAAATAAACAACAACAACAACAACAACGTCAAATAAACAACAACAACAACAAGAACACCAAAGACGTCAAATAAACAACAACAACAACGTCAACAACAAAAACTACGTCAAATAAACAACAACAACAACAATGTCAACAACAACAACGCCAAATAAACAACAACAACAAAAACAACGTCAAATAAACAACAACAACAACAATGTCAACAACAACAACGTCAAATAAACAACAACAACAACAACAACAACGTCAAATAAACAACAACAATAACAACAACAACAACAACAACAACGTCAAATAAACAACAACAACAACAACAACGTCAAATAAACAATAACAACAACGTCAAATAAACAACAACAACAACAACAACAACAACAAAAACGTCAAATAAACAACAACAACAACGTCAACAACAACAACAACGTCAACAACAACAACAACAACAACAACAACAACAATGTAAAATAAACAACAACAACAACGTCAACAACAACAACAACAACGTTAAATAAGCAATAACAACAACAACAACAACGTCAAATAAACAACAACACCAACAACGTCAACAACAACAACAACAACAACAATGTCAAATAAACAACAACAACAACGTCAACAACAACAACAATGTCAAATAAACAACTACAACAACAACATCAAATAAATAACAACAACAACAACGTCAAATAAACAACAACAATAACAACAACAACAACGTCATATAAACAACAACAACAACAACAACGTCAAATAAACAACAATAACAACAACGTCTAATAAACAACAACAACAACAACAACAACATCAACAACAACAAAAACGTCAAATAAACAACAACAACAACGTCAATAACAACAACTACGTCAAATAAACAACAACAACAATGTCAACAACAACAACGTCAAATAAACAACAACAACAACGTCAAATAAACAACAACAACTAAAACAACGTCAAATAAACAACAACAATAACAACGTCAAATAAACAACAAAACCAACAACGTCAACAACAACAACAACAATGTCAAATAAACAACAACAACAACAACGTCAACAACAACAACAATGTCAAATAAACAACAACAACGTCAAATAAACAACAACAACAACAATGTCAACCACAACAACAACGTCAAATAAACAACAACTACAACGTCAAATAAACAACAACATCAACAACGTGAAATAAACAACAACAACAACTATGTCAACAACAACAACAGCGTCAAATAAACAACAACATCAACAACAACAACATCATCAACAACAAAAACGTCAAATAAACAACAACAACAACATCATCAACAACAAAAACGTCAAATAAACAACAACAACAACAACGTCAACAACAACAACTATGTCAAATAAACAACAACAACAACAACGTCATATAAACAACACCAACAATGTCAAACACAAAAACGTCAAATAAACAACAACAACAACGTCAAATAAACAATAACAACTAAAACAACGTCAAATAAACAACAACAACAACAACGTCAAATAAACAAGAACACCAACAACGTCAACAACAACAATAACAACAATGTCAAATAAACAACAACAACAACATTAAATAAACAACAACAACAACAACGTCAAATAAACAACATCAATAACAACAACGTCAAATAAACAACAACAACAACAACGTCAAATGAACAACAACAACAACAACGTCAAATAAACAACAACAACAACAACAACGTCAAATAAACAAAAACAACAACAACAAGAACACCAAAGACGTCAAATAAACAACAACAACAACGTCAACAACAAAAACTACAACAAATAAACAACAACAACAACAATGTCAACAACAACAACGCCAAATAAACAACAACAACAAAAACAACGTCAAATAAACAACAACAACAACAATGTCAACAACAACAACGTCAAATAAACAACAACAACAATAACAACAACGTCAAATAAACAACAACAATAACAACAACAACAACAACAACAACGTCAAATAAACAACAACAACAACAACGTCAAATAAACAATAACAACAACGTCAAATAAACAACAACAACAACATCAACAACAACAAAAACGTCAAATAAACAAAACCAACAACAACGTCAACAACAACAACAACGTCAACAACAACAACAACAACAACAATGTAAAATAAACAACAACAACAACGTCAACAACAACAACAACAACGTCAAATAAGCAATAACAATAACAACAACAACGTCAAATAAACAACAACACCAACAACGTCAACAACAACAACAACAACAACAATGTCAAATAAACAACAACAACAACGTCAACAACAACAACAATGTCAAATAAACAACAACAACAACAACATCAAATAAATAACAACAACAAAAATGTCAAATAAACAATAACAACAACAACAACGTCATATAAACAACAACAACAACAACGTCAAATAAACAACAATAACAACAACGTCAAATAAACAACAACAACAACAACAACATCAACAACAACAAAAACGTCAAATAAACAACAACAACAACGTCAATAACAACAACTACGTCAAATAAACAACAACAACAATGTCAACAACAACAACGTCAAATAAACAACAACAACAACGTCAAATAAACAACAACAACTAAAACAACGTCAAATAAACAACAACAACAACGTCAAATAAACAACAAAACCAACAACGTCAACAACAACAACAACAATGTCAAATAAACAACAACAACAACAACGTCAACAACAACAACAATGTCAAATAAACAACAACAACGTCAAATAAACAACAACAACAACAATGTCAACCACAACAACAACGTCAAATAAACAACAACTACAACGTCAAATAAACAACAACATCAACAACGTGAAATAAACAACAACAACAACAACTATGTCAACAACAACAACAGCGTCAAATAAACAACAACATCAACAACAACACCGTCAAATATACAACAACAACATCAACATCCAATAAACAACAACAACAACGTCAAATAAACAACAACAACAACAAGAACGTCAAATAAACAACAACAATAACAACAACAACGTCAAATAAACAACAACAATAACAACAACAACAACGTCAAATAAACAACAACATCAATAACATCAACAACAACAAAAACGTCAAATAAGCAACAACAACAACAACGTCAACAACAACAACAACATCAAATAAACAACAACAACAACGTCAACAACAACAACAATGTCAAATAAACAACAACAATATCAAATAAACAACAACAAGAACGTCAAATAAACAACAACAATAACAACAACAACAACAACGTCAAATAAACAACCACAACAACAACGTCAAATAAATAACAACGTCAAATAAACAACAACAACAACAACAACATCAACAACAACAAAAACGTCAAATAAACAACAATAACAACAACGTCAAATAAACAACAAAAACAACAACAACAACAAATAAACAACAACAACGACAACAACAACGTCAAATAAACAACAGCAACAACAATAACAACGTCAAATAAACAACAACAACAACAACAACGTCAACAACAACAACGTCAAATAAACAACAACAACAACATCAAATAAACAACAACAACAACAACGTCAAATAAACAACAGCAACAACGTCAAATAAACAACAACAATAACAACAACGTCAAATAAGCAACAACAACAACAACAAATACAACAACAACGTCAAATAACAAAAACAACGTCAAATAAACAACAATAACAACGTCAAACAAACAACAACAACAACAATAACAACGTCAAATAAACAATAACAACAACAACAACGTCAAATAAATAACAACAACAACAGTGTCAAATAAACAACAACAACACCAACGTCAAATAAACAACAACAACATCAAATAAACAACAACAACAACAACAACGTCAAGTAAACAACAACAATAACAACAACAACAACAACATCAAATAAACAATAACAACAACGTCAAATAAACAACAACAACAACATCATCAACAACAAAAACGTCAAATAAACAACAACAACAACAACGTCAACAACAACAACTATGTCAAATAAACAACAACAACAACAACGTCATATAAACAACACCAACAATGTCAAAAACAAAAACGTCAAATAAACAACAACAACAACGTCAAATAAACAACAACAACTAAAACAACGTCAAATAAACAACAACAACAACAACGCCAAATAAACAAGAACACCAACAACGTCAACAACAACAATAACAATAACAACAATGTCAAATAAACAACAACAACAACAATATTAAATAAACAACAACAACAACAACGTCAAATAAACAACATCAATAACAACAACAACGTCAAATAAACAACAACAACAACGTCAAATGAACAACAACAACAACAACGTCAAATAAACAACAACAACAACAACGTCAAATAAACAACAACAACAACAACAACAAGAACAACAAAAACGTCAAATAAACAACAACAACAACGTCAACAACAAAAACTACGTCAAATAAACAGCAACAACAACAATGTCAACAACAACAACGCCAAATAAACAACAACAACAAAAACAACGTCAAATAAACAATAACAACAATGTCAACAACAACAACGTTAAATAAACAACAACAACAACAACGTCAAATAAACAACAACAACAACGTCAAATAAACAACAACAACTAAAACAACATCAAATAAACAACAACAACAACGTCAAATAAACAACAACACCAACAACGTCAACAACAACAACAACAACAATGTCAAATAAACAACAACAACAACAACGTCAACAACAACAACAATGTCAAATAAACAACAACAACAACAACAACATCAAATAAACAACAACAACAACAACGTCAAATAAACAACAACAATAACAACAACAACAACGTCATATAAACAACAACAACAACAACGTCAAATAAACAACAATAACAACAACGTCAAATAAACAACAACAACAACAACATCAACAACAACAAAAACGTCAAATAAACAACAACAACAACAACAACAACGTCAACAACAACAACTACGTCAAATAAACAATAACAACAACAATGTCAACATCAACAACGTCAAATAAACAACAACAACAACGTCAAATAAACAACAACAACTAAAACAACGTCAAATAAACAACAACGTCAAATAAACAACAAAACCAACAACGTCAACAACAACAACAACAACAATGTCAAATAAACAACAACAACAACAACGTCAACAACAACAACAATGTCAAATAAACAACAACGTCAAATAAACAACAACAACAACAACATCAACAACAACAAAAACTTCAAATAAACAACAATAACAACAACGTCAAATAAACAACAACAACAATAACATCAAATAAACAACAACAACGACAACAACAACGCCAAATAAACAACAGCAACAACAATAACAACGTCAAATAAACAACAACAACAACAACGTCAACAACAACAACGTCAAATAAACAACAACAACAACAACATCAAATAAACAACAACAACAACAACGTCAAATAAACAACAACAACAACGTCAAATAAACAACAACAATAACAACAACGTCAAATAAGCAACAACAACAACAACAAATACAACAACAACAACGTCAAATAACAAAAACAACGTCAAATAAACAACAATAACAACGTCAAACAAACAACAACAACAACAATAACAACGTCAAATAAATAATAACAACAACAACAACGTCAAATAAATAACAACAACAACAACAACGTCAAATAAACAACAACAACACCAACGTCAAATAAACAACAACAACATCAAATAAACAACAACAACAACAACAACGTCAAATAAACAACAACAATAACAACAACAACAACAACGTCAAATAAACAATAACAACAACGTCAAATAAACAACAACAACAACATCATCAACAACAAAAACGTCAAATAAACAACAACAACAACAACGTCAACAACAACAACTATGTCAAATAAACAACAACAACAACAACGTCATATAAACAACACCAACAATGTCAAAAACAAAAACGTCAAATAAACAACAACAACGTCAAATAAACAACAACAACTAAAACAACGTCAAATAAACAACAACAACAACAACGTCAAATAAACAAGAACACCAACAACGTCAACAACAACAATAACAATAATGTCAAATAAACAACAACAACAACAACATTAAATAAACAACAACAACAACAACGTCAAATAAACAACATCAATAACAACAACAACGTCAAATAAACAACAACAACAACGTCAAATGAACAACAACAACAACATCAACAACGTCAAATAAACAACAACAACAACGTCAAATAAACAACAACAACAACAACAAGAACAACAAAAACGTCAAATAAACAACAACAACAACGTCAACAACAAAAACTACGTCAAATAAACAGCAACAACAACAATGTCAACAACAACAACGCCAAATAAACAACAACAACAAAAACAACGTCAAATAAACAACAACAACAACAATATCAACAACAACAACGTCAAATAAACAACAACAACAACGTCAAATAAACAACAACAACAACAACTAAAACAACATCAAATAAACAACAACAACAACGTCAAATAAACAACAACACCAACAACGTCAACAACAACAACAACAATGTCAAATAAACAACAACAACAACAACAACAACGTCAACAACAACAACAATGTCAAATAAACAACAACAACAACATCAAATAAACAACAATAACAACAACAACGTCAAATAAACAACAACAATAACAATAACAACAACAACGTCATATAAACAACAACAACAACAACGTCAAATAAACAACAATAACAACAACGTCAAATAAACAACAACAACAACAACAACATCAACAACAACAAAAACGTCAAATAAACAACAACAACAACAACGTCAACAACAACAACTACGTCAAATAAACAACAACAACAACAACAATGTCAACATCAACAACGTCAAATAAACAACAACAACAACGTCAAATAAACAACAACAACTAAAACAACGTCAAATAAACAACAACAACAACAACGTCAAATAAACAACAAAACCAACAACGTCAACAACAACAACAACAACAATGTCAAATAAACAACAACAACAACAACGTCAACAACAACAACAATGTCAAATAAACAACAACAACAACATCAAATAAACAACAACAACAACAATGTCAACTAAAACAACAACGTCAAATAAACAACAACTACAACGTCAAATAAACAACAACATCAACAACATCAACAACCTGAAATAAACAACAACAACAACAACAACTATGTCAACAACAACAACAACGTCAAATAAACAACAACAACAACAACAACGTCAACAACAACAACAACGTGAAATAAACAACAACAACAACAACGTCAAACAAACAACAACAACAACAACATCGTCAAATATACAACAACAACAACGTCCAATAAACAACAACAACAACGTCAAATAAACAACAACAACAACGTCAAATAAACAACAACAATGTCAAATAAACAACAACAACAACGTCAAATAAACAACAATAATAACAACAACAACAACAACGTCAAATAAACAACAACAACGTCAAATAAACAACAACAACAACAACAACAACGTCAACAACAACAACTACGTCAAATAAACAACAACAACAACAACAATGTCAAATAAACAACAACAACGTCAACAACAACAACAATGTCAAATAAACAACAACAACAACATCAAATAAACAACAACAACAACAACGTCAAATAAACAACAACAATAACAACAACAACAACGTCAAATAAACAACAACAACAACAACGTCAAATAAACAACAACAACAACAACAACATCAACAACAACAAAAATGTCAAATAAGCAACAACAACAACAACGTCAACAACAACAACTACGTCAAATAAACAACAACAACAACAATGTCAACAACAACAATGTCAAATAAACAACAACAACGCCAAATAAACAATAACAACTAAAACAACGTCAAATAAACAACAACAACAACAACGTCAAATAAACAACAACACCACCAACAACAACAACAACAATGTCAAATAAACAACAACAACAACGTCAACAACAACAACAACAATGTCAAATAAACAACAACAACAACAACGTCAAATAAACAACAACAACAACAACGTCAAATAAACAACAACAACAACGTCAAATAAATAACAACAACAACAACGTCAAATAAACAACAACAACAACAATAACAACGTCAAATAAACAACAACAACAACAACAACGTCAACAACAACAACGTCAAATAAACAACAACAACAACAACATCAAATAAACAACAACAACAACGTCAAATAAACAACAACAACAACGTCAAATAAACAACAACAATAACAACAACGTCAAATAAGCAACAACAAATACAACAACAACAACAACAACAACAACGTCAAATAACAAAAACAACGTCAAATAAACAACAATAACAACGTTAAAAAAACAACAACAACAACGTCAAATAAACAATAACAACAACAACAATGTCAAATAAATAACAACAACAACAACAACAACGTCAAATAAACAACAACAACACCAACGTCAAATAAACAACAACAACAATATCAAATAAACAACAACAACAACAACGTCAAATAAACAACAAATATAAGAACAATAACAACGTCAAATAAACAACAACAACAACGTCAAATAAACAATAACAACAACGTCAAATAAATAACAACAACAACATCATCAACAACAAAAACGTCAAATAAACAACAACAACAACAACAACGTCATATAAACAACACCAACAATGTCAAAAATAAAAACGTCAAATAAACAACAACAACAACGTCAAATAAACAACAACAACCAAAACAACGTCAAATAAACAACAACAACAACAACAACAACGTCAAATAAACAACAACACCAACAACGTCAACAACAACAATAACAACAATGTCAAATAAACAACAACAACAACGTCAACAACAACAACAATGTCAAATAAACAACAACACCGTCAAATAAACAACAACATCTAAAACAACGTTAAATAAACAACAACAACAACAACGTCAAATAAACAACAACATCTAAAACAACGTTAAATAAACAACAACAACAACGTCAAATAAACAACAACACCAACAACGTCAACAACAACAACAACAACAATGTCAAATAAACAACAACATCAACAACAACAACGTCAACAACAACAACAATGTCAAATAAACAACAACAACAACAACATTAAATAAACAACAACAATAACAACAACGTTAACTAAACAACATCAATAACAACAACAACGTCATATAAACAACAACAACAACCTCAAATGAACAACAACAACAACAACGTCAAA
Organism: Vicia faba; assembly: GCA_948472305.1. NCBI lineage: Eukaryota > Viridiplantae > Streptophyta > Magnoliopsida > Fabales > Fabaceae > Vicia > Vicia faba. The sequence continues at coordinate 480,085,893 of OX451739.1, read as the reverse complement.
TAAACAACAACAACAACGTCAACAACAATAATAACGTCAAATAAACAACAACAACAACAACAACAACGTCAAATAAACAACAATAACAACAACGTCAAATAAACAACAGCAACAACAACGTCAAATAAACAACAACAATAACAACAACGTCAAATAAGCAACAACAACAACCACAACAAATACAACAACAACAACAACGTCAAATAAACAACAATAAAAACGTCAAATAAACAACAACAACAACGTCAAATAAACAATAACAACAACAACGACGTCAAATAAATAACAACAATAACAACGTCAAATAAACAACAACAACAACAACACCAACGTCAAATAAACAACAACGACAACATCAAATAAACAACAACAACAATAACAACGTCAAATAAACAACAACAATAACAACAACAACAACGTCAAATAAACAACAACAACAACGTCAAAAACACAATAACAACAACGTCAAATAAACAACAACAACAACAACAACAACAACATCAACAACAACAAAAATGTCAAATAAACAACAACAACAACAATGTCAACAACAACAACTAAGTCAAATAAACAACAACAACAACGTCAAATAAACAACAACAACAATGTCAATAACAACAACGTCGAATAAACAACAACAACAACAACGTCAAATAAACAACAACAACAACGTCAAATAAACAACAACAACTAAAACAACATCAAATAAACAACAACAACAACGTCAAATAAACAACAACACCAACAACGTCAACAACAACAACAACAATGTCAAATAAAAAACAACAACAACGTCATTAACAACAACAATGTCAAATAAACAACAACAACAACAACATCAAATAAACAACAACAACAACAACGTCAAATAAACAACAACAATAACAATAACAACAACGTCATATAAACAACAACAACAACAACAACGTCAAATAAACAACAATAACAACAACGTCAAATAAACAACAACAACAACAACATCAACAACAACAAAAACGTCAAATAAACAACAACAACAACAACGTAAACAACAACAACTACGTCAAATAAACAACAACAACAACAATGTCAACATCAACAACGTCAAATAAACAACAACAACAACGTCAAATAAACAACAACAACTAAAACAACGTCAAATAAACAACAACAACAACGTCAAATAAACAACAAAACCAACAACGTCAACAACAACAACAACAACAATGTCAAATAAACAACAACAACAACGTCAACAACAACAATGTCAAATAAACAACAACAACAACATCAAATAAACAACAACAACAACGTCAAAAAAACAACAACATCAACAACATCAACAACGTGAAATAAACAACAACAACAACAACTATGTCAACAACAACAACAACGTCAAATAAACAACAACAACAACAACGTCAACAACAACAACAACGTGAAATAAACAACAACAGCAACAACGTCAAACAAACAACAACAACAACATCGTCAAATATACAACAACAACAACGTCCAATAAACAACAACAACAACGTCAAATAAACAACAACAACAATGTCAAATAAACAACAACAATGTCAAATAAACAACAACAACAACAACGTCAAATAAACAACAACAATAACAACAACAACAACGTCAAATAAACAACAACAACAACAACGTCAAATAAACAACAACAACAACAACAACAACAACGTCAACAACAACAACTACGTCAAATAAACAACAACAACAACAATGTCAAATAAACAACAACAACGTCAACAACAACAACAATGTCAAATAAACAACAACAACAACATCAAATAAACAACAACAACAACGTCAAATAAACAACAACAATAACAACAACAACGTCAAATAAACAACAACAACAACAACAACGTCAAGTAAACAACAACAACAACATCAACAACAACAAAAACGTCAAATAAGCAACAACAACAACAACGTCAACAACAACAACTACATCAAATAAACAACAACAACAACAATGTCAACAACAACAATGTCAAATAAGCAACAACAACGTCAAATAAACAACAACAACAACAACAACAACAACAACGTCAAATAAACAACAACAACAACAACAACAACGTCAAATAAACAACAGCAACAACAACGTCAAATAAACAACAACAATAACAACAACGTCAAATAAGCAACAACAACAACAACAACAAATACAACAACAACAACAACAACAACAACAACGTCAAATAACAAAAACAACGTCAAATAAACAACAATAAAAATGTCAAATAAACAATAACAACAACAACAACATCAACAACAACAAAAATGTCAAATAAACAACAACAACAACAACAATGTCAACAACAACAACTAAGTCAAATAAACAACAACAACAACGTCAAATAAACAACAACAACAATGTCAACAACAACAACGTCGAATAAACAACAACAACAACAACGTCAAATAAACAACAACAACAACGTCAAATAAACAACAACAACTAAAACAACATCAAATAAACAACAACAACAACGTCAAATAAACAACAACACCAACAACGTCAACAACAACAACAACAACAATGTCAAATAAAAAACAACAACAACGTCATTAACAACAACAATGTCAAATAAACAACAACAACTACAACATCAAATAAACAACAACAACAACAACGTCAAATAAACAACAACAATAACAATAACAACAACGTCATATAAACAACAACAACAGCAACGTCAAATAAACAACAATAACAACAACGTCAAATAAACAACAACAACAACAACAACATCAACAACAACAAAAACGTCAAATAAACAACAACAACAACAACAACAACGTCAACAACAACAACTACGTCAAATAAACAACAACAACGTCAAATAAACAACAACAACAACGTCAAATAAACAACAAGAACTAAAACAACGTCAAATAAACAACAACAACAACAACGTCAAATAAACAACCACACCAACAACGTCAACAACAACAACAACAATGTCAAATAAAAAACAGCAACAACGTCATTAACAACAACAATGTCAAATAAACAACAACAACAACAACATCAAATAAACAACAACAACAACAACGTCAAATAAACAACAACAATAACAATAACAACAACGTCATATAAACAACAACAACAACAACAACGTCAAATAAACAACAATAACAACAACGTCAAATAAACAACAACAACAACAACAACATCAACAACAACAAAAACGTCAAATAAACAACAACAACAACAACAACGTCAACAACAACAACTACGTCAAATAAACAACAAAAACAATAACAATGTCAACATCAACAACGTCAAATAAACAACAACAACAACGTCAAATAAACAACAACAACTAAAACAACGTCAAATAAACAACAACAACGTCAAATAAACAACAAAACCAACAACGTCAACAACAACAACAACAATGTCAAATAAACAACAACAACAACAACGTCAACAACAACAACAATGTCAAATAAACAACAACAACAACATCAAATAAACAACAACAACAACAACAATGTCAACAACAACAACAACGTCAAATAAACAACAACTACAACGTCAAATAAACAACAACATCAACAACATCAACAACGTGAAATAAACAACAACAACAACTATGTCAACAACAACAACAACGTCAAATAAACAACAACAACAACAACAACGTCAACAACAACAACAACGTGAAATAAACAACAACAGCAACAACGTCAAACAAACAACAACAACAACATCGTCAAATATACAACAACAACAACGTCCAATAAACAACAACAACAACAACGTCAAATAAACAACAACAACAACGTCAAATAAACAACAACAATGTCAAATAAACAACAACAACAACGTCAAATAAACAACAACAATAACAACAACAACAACAACGTCAAATAAACAACAACAACAACAACGTCAAATAAACAACAACAACAACAACAACAACGTCAACAACAATAACTACGTCAAATAAACAACAACAACAACAATGTCAAATAAACAACAACAACGTCAACAACAACAACAATGTCAAATAAACAACAACAACAACATCAAATAAACAACAACAACAACGTCAAATAAACAACAACAACAACATCAAATAAACAACAACAACAACAACAATGTCAACAACAACAACAACGTCAAATAAACAACAACTACAACGTCAAATAAACAACAACATCAACAACGTGAAATAAACAACAACAACAACAACTATGTCAACAACAACAACAACGTCAAATAAACAACAACAACAACAACGTCAACAACAATAACAACGTGAAATAAACAACAACAGCAACAACGTCAAACAAACAACAACAACAACAACATCGTCAAATATACAACAACAACAACGTCAAATATACAACAACAACAACGTCCAATAAACAACAACAACAACAACAACGTCAAATAAACAACAACAACAATGTCAAATAAACAACAACAACAACAACGTCAAATAAACAACAACAATAACAACAACAACAACAACAACAACAACAACAACGTCAAATAAACACCAACAACAAAACGTCAAATAAACAACAACAACAACAACAACAACAACGTCAACAACAACAACTACGTCAAATAAACAACAACAACAACAATGTCAAATAAACAACAACAACGTCAACAACAACAACAATGTCAAATAAACAACAACAACAACATCAAATAAACAACAACAACAACGTCAAATAAACAACAACAATAACAACAACAACGTCAAATAAACAACAACAACAACAACGTCAAGTAAACAACAACAACAACATCAACAACAACAAAAACGTCAAATAAGCAATAACAACAACAACGTCAACAACAACAACTACGCCAAATAAACAACAACAACAACAATGTCAACAACAACAATGTCAAATAAACAACAACAACGTCAAATAAACAACAACAACAACAACAACGTCAAATAAACAACAACAACAACAACAACGTCAAATAAACAACAGCAACAACAATGTCAAATAAACAACAACAATAACAACAACGTCAAATAAGCAACAACAACAACAACAACAACAACAAATACAACAACAACAACAACAACGTCAAATAACAAAAACAACGTCAAATAAACAACAATAAAAATGTCAAATAAACAAAAACAACAACAACAACGTCAAATAAACAATAACAACAACAACGACGTCAAATAAATAACAACAATAACAACGTCAAATAAACAACAACAACAACACCAACGTCAAATAAACAACAACAACAACATCAAATAAACAACAACAACAATAACAACGTCAAATAAACAACAACAATAACAACAACAACAACAACAACGTCAAATAAACAACAACAACAACAACGTCAAAAACACAATAACAACGTCAAATAAACAACAACAACAACAACAACATCAACAACAACAAAAATGTCAAATAAACAACAACAACAACAATGTCAACAACAACAACTAAGTCAAATAAACAACAACAACAACGTCAAATAAACAACAACAACAACAATGTCAACAACAACAACGTCGAATAAACAACAACAACAACAACATCAAATAAACAACAACAACAACGTCAAATAAACAACAACAACTAAAACAACATCAAATAAACAACAACAACAACAACGTCAAATAAACAACAACACCAACAACGTCAACAACAACAACAACAATGTCAAATAAAAAACAACAACAACGTCATTAACAACAACAATGTCAAATAAACAACAACAACAACAACATCAAATAAACAACAACAACAACAACAACGTCAAATAAACAACAACAATAACAATAACAACAACGTCATATAAACAACAACAACAACAACGTCAAATAAACAACAATAACAACAACGTCAAATAAACAACAACAACAACAACATCAACAAGAACAAAAACGTCAAATAAACAACAACAACAACAACAACGACAACGTCAACAACATCAACAACTACGTCAAATAAACAACAACAACAATAATGTCAACATCAACAACGTCAAATAAACAACAACAACAACGTCAAATAAACAACAACAACTAAAACAACGTCAAATAAACAACAACAACAACAACGTCAAATAAACAACAACACCAACAACGTCAACAACAACAACAACAATGTCAAATAAAAAACAACAACAACGTCATTAACAACAACAATGTCAAATAAACAACAACAACAACAACATCAAATAAACAACAACAACAACAACGTCAAATAAACAACAACAATAACAATAACAACAATGTCATATAAACAACAACAACAACAACGTCAAATAAACAACAATAACAACAACGTCAAATAAATAACAACAACAACAACAACAACATCAACAACAACAAAAACGTCAAATAAACAACAACAACAACAACAACGTCAACAACAACAACTACGTCAAATAAACAACAACAACAACAATGTCAACATCAACAACGTCAAATAAACAACAACAACGTCAAATAAACAACAACAACTAAAACAACGTCAAATAAACAACAACAACAACGTCAAATAAACAACAAAACCAACAACGTCAACAACAACAATGTCAAATAAACAACAACAACAACAACAACGTCAACAACAACAACAATGTCAAATAAACAACAACAACAACATCAAATAAACAACAACAACAACAACAATGTCAACAACAACAACAACGTCAAATAAACAACAACTACAACGTCAAATAAACAACAACATCAACAACATCAACAACGTGAAATAAACAACAACAACAACAACTATGTCAACAACAACAACAACAACGTCAAATAAACAACAACAACAACAACGACGTCAACAACAACAACAACGTGAAATAAACAACAACAGCAACAACGTCAAACAAACAACAACAACACCAACATCGTCAAATATACAACAACAACAACGTCTAATAAACAACAACAACAACGTCAAATAAACAACAACAACAACGTCAAATAAACAACAACAATGTCAAATAAACAACAACAACAACAACGTCAAATAAACAACAACAACAACAACAACATCAACAACAACAAAAATGTCAAATAAACAACAACAACAACAATGTCAACAACAACAACTAAGTCAAATAAACAACAACAACAACGTCAAATAAACAACAACAACAATGTCAACAACAACAACGTCGAATAAACAACAACAACAACAACGTCAAATAAACAACAACAACAACGTCAAATAAACAACAACAACTAAAACAACATCAAATAAACAACAACAACAACGTCAAATAAACAACAACACCAACAACGTCAACAACAACAACAACAACAATGTCAAATAAAAAACAACAACAACGTCATTAACAACAACAATGTCAAATAAACAACAACAACTACAACATCAAATAAACAACAACAACAACAACGTCAAATAAACAACAACAATAACAATAACAACAACGTCATATAAACAACAACAACAGCAACGTCAAATAAACAACAATAACAACAACGTCAAATAAACAACAACAACAACAACAACATCAACAACAACAAAAACGTCAAATAAACAACAACAACAACAACAACAACAACGTCAACAACAACAACAACAACAACAACGTCAAATAAACAACAGCAACAACAACATCAAATAAACAACAACAATAACAACAACGTCAAATAAGCAACAACAACAACAACAACAAATACAACAACAACAACAACAACAACAACGTCAAATAA
>OX451739.1:479923184-480075684 GCA_948472305.1 Vicia faba | reverse complement strand
AACGTCATTAACAACAACAATGTCAAATAAACAACAACAACAACAACATCAAATAAACAACAACAACAACAACAACGTCAAATAAACAACAACAATAACAATAACAACAACGTCATATAAACAACAACAACAACAACGTCAAATAAACAACAATAACAACAACATCAAATAAACAACAACAACAACAACATCAACAAGAACAAAAACGTCAAATAAACAACAACAACAACAACAACGACAACGTCAACAACATCAACAACTACGTCAAATAAACAACAACAACAATAATGTCAACATCAACAACGTCAAATAAACAACAACAACAACGTCAAATAAACAACAACAACTAAAACAACGTCAAATAAACAACAACAACAACAACGTCAAATAAACAACAACACCAACAACGTCAACAACAACAACAACAATGTCAAATAAAAAACAACAACAACGTCATTAACAACAACAATGTCAAATAAACAACAACAACAACAACATCAAATAAACAACAACAACAACAACGTCAAATAAACAACAACAATAACAATAACAACAATGTCATATAAACAACAACAACAACAACGTCAAATAAACAACAATAACAACAACGTCAAATAAATAACAACAACAACAACAACATCAACAACAACAAAAACGTCAAATAAACAACAACAACAACAACAACGTCAACAACAACAACTACGTCAAATAAACAACAACAACAACAATGTCAACATCAACAACGTCAAATAAACAACAACAACGTCAAATAAACAACAACAACTAAAACAACGTCAAATAAACAACAACAACAACGTCAAATAAACAACAAAACCAACAACGTCAACAACAACAATGTCAAATAAACAACAACAACAACAACAACGTCAACAACAACAACAATGTCAAATAAACAACAACAACAACATCAAATAAACAACAACAACAACAACAATGTCAACAACAACAACAACGTCAAATAAACAACAACTACAACGTCAAATAAACAACAACATCAACAACATCAACAACGTGAAATAAACAACAACAACAACAACTATGTCAACAACAACAACAACAACGTCAAATAAACAACAACAACAACAACGACGTCAACAACAACAACAACGTGAAATAAACAACAACAGCAACAACGTCAAACAAACAACAACAACACCAACATCGTCAAATATACAACAACAACAACGTCTAATAAACAACAACAACAACGTCAAATAAACAACAACAACAACGTCAAATAAACAACAACAATGTCAAATAAACAACAACAACAACAACGTCAAATAAACAACAACAACAACAACAACATCAACAACAACAAAAATGTCAAATAAACAACAACAACAACAATGTCAACAACAACAACTAAGTCAAATAAACAACAACAACAACGTCAAATAAACAACAACAACAATGTCAACAACAACAACGTCGAATAAACAACAACAACAACAACGTCAAATAAACAACAACAACAACGTCAAATAAACAACAACAACTAAAACAACATCAAATAAACAACAACAACAACGTCAAATAAACAACAACACCAACAACGTCAACAACAACAACAACAACAATGTCAAATAAAAAACAACAACAACGTCATTAACAACAACAATGTCAAATAAACAACAACAACTACAACATCAAATAAACAACAACAACAACAACGTCAAATAAACAACAACAATAACAATAACAACAACGTCATATAAACAACAACAACAGCAACGTCAAATAAACAACAATAACAACAACGTCAAATAAACAACAACAACAACAACAACATCAACAACAACAAAAACGTCAAATAAACAACAACAACAACAACAACAACAACGTCAACAACAACAACAACAACAACAACGTCAAATAAACAACAGCAACAACAACATCAAATAAACAACAACAATAACAACAACGTCAAATAAGCAACAACAACAACAACAACAAATACAACAACAACAACAACAACAACAACGTCAAATAACAAAAACAACGTCAAATAAACAACAATAAAAATGTCAAATAAACAACAACAACAACAACGTCAAATAAACAATAACAACAACAACGACGTCAAATAAATAACAACAATAACAACGTCAAATAAACAACAACAACAACACCAACGTCAAATAAACAACAACAACAACATCAAATAAACAACAACAACAATAACAACGTCAAATAAACAACAACAATAACAACAACAACAACAACAACGTCAAATAAACAACAACAACAACGTCAAAAACACAATAACAACAACGTCAAATAAACAACAACAACAACGTCAAAAACACAATAACAACAATGTCAAATAAACAACAACATCAACAACATCAACAACGTGAAATAAACAACAACAACAACAACTATGTCAACAACAACAACAACGTCAAATAAACAACAACAACAACAACAACAACGTCAACAACAACAACAACGTGAAATAAACAACAACAGCAACAACGTCAAACAAACAACAACAACAACAACATCGTCAAATATACAACAACAACAACATCCAATAAACAACAACAACAACGTCAAATAAACAACAACAACAACGTCAAATAAACAACAACAATGTCAAATAAACAACAACAACAACAACGTCAAATAAACAACAACAATAACAACAACAACAACAACGTCAAATAAACAACAACAACAACGTCAAATAAACAACAACAACAACAACAACGTCAACAACAACAACTACGTCAAATAAACAACAACAACAACAATGTCAAATAAACAACAACAACAACGTCAACAACAACAACAATGTCAAATAAACAACAACAACAACATCAAATAAACAACAACAACAACGTCAAATAAACAACAACAATAACAACAACAACGTCAAATAAACAACAATAACAACAACGTCAAGTAAACAACAACAACAACATCAACAACAACAAAAACGTCAAATAAGCAACAACAACAACAACGTCAACAACAACAACTACGTCAAATAAACAACAACAACAATAATGTCAACAACAACAATGTCAAATAAACAACAACAACGCCAAATAAACAATAACAACTAAAACAACGTCAAATAAACAACAACAACAACAACAACGTCAAATAAACAACAACACCACCAACAACAACAACAACAATGTCAAATAAACAACAACAACAACGTCAACAACAACAACAATGTCAAATAAACAACAACAACAACAACAACGTCAAATAAACAACAACAACGTCAAATAAACAACAACAACAACGTCAAATAAATAACAACAACGACAACGTCAAATAAACAACAACAACAACGTCAAATAAACAACAACAACAACAATAACATCGTCAAATAAACAACAACAACAACAACAACGTCAACAATAACAACGTCAAATAAACGACAACAACAACATCAAATAAACAACAACAACAACGTCAAATAAACAACAGCAACAACGTCAAATAAACAACAACAATAACAACAACGTCAAATAAGCAACAACAACAACAACAAATACAACAACAACAACAACAACAACAACAACGTCAAATAACAAAAACAACGTCAAATAAACAACAATAACAACGTCAAATAAACAACAACAACAACGTCAAATAAACAATAACAACAACAACAATGTCAAATAAATAACAACAACAACAACGTCAAATAAACAACAACAACACCAACGTCAAATAAACAACAACAACAATATCAAATAAACAACAACAACAACAACAACGTCAAATAAACAACAACAATAACAAAAACAACAACGTCAAATAAACAACAACAACAACGTCAAATAAACAATAACAACAACGTCATATAAACAACACCAACAATGTCAAAAATAAAAACGTCAAATAAACAACAACAACAACGTCAAATAAACAACAACAACAACAACAACAACGTCAAATAAACAACAACACCAACAACGTCAACAACAACAATAACAACAATGTCAAATAAACAACAACAACAACGTCAACAACAACAACAATGTCAAATAAACAACAACACCGTCAAATAAACAACAACATCTAAAACAACGTTAAATAAACAACAACAACAACAACAACGTCAAATAAACAACAACATCTAAAACAACGTCAAATAAACAACAACAACAACGTCAAATAAACAACAACACCAACAATGTCAACAACAACAACAACAACAACAATGTCACAACAACAACAACAACAATGTCAAATAAACAACAACAACAACAACGTCAACAACAACAACAATGTCAAATAAACAACAACAACAACAACATTAAATAAACAACAACAACAACAACGACGTTAAATAAACAACATCAATAACAACAACAACGTCATATAAACAACAACAACAACGTCAAATGAAAAACAACAACAACAACGTCAAATAAACAACAACGTCAACAACATTAATAACGTCAAATAAACAACAACAACAACAATAATGTCAAATAAACAACAACAACAACAACAACGTCAAATAAACAACAGCAACAACAACGTCAAATAAACAACAACAATAACAACAACGTCAAATAAGCAACAACAACAACAACAACAACAAATACAACAACAACAACAACAACAACGTCAAATAACAAAAACAACGTCAAATAAACAACAATAAAAACGTCAAATAAACAACAACAACAACAACAACGTCAAATAAACAATAACAACAACAACGACGTCAAATAAATAACAACAATAACAACGTCAAATAAACAACAACAACAACACCAACGTCAAATAAACAACAACAACAACATCAAATAAACAACAACAACAACATCAAATAAACAACAACAACAACAACAACAACGTCAAATAAACAACAACAATAACAACAACAACAACAACGTCAAATAAACAACAACAACAACGTCAAAAACACAATAACAACAACGTCAAATAAACAACAACAACAACAACATCAACAACAACAAAAATGTCAAATAAACAACAACAACAACAATGTCAACAACAACAACTAAGTCAAATAAACAACAACAACAACGTCAAATAAACAACAAAAACAACAATGTCAACAACAACAACGTCGAATAAACAACAACAATAATGTCAAATAAACAACAACAACTAAAACAACGTCAAATTAACAACAACAACAATAACAACGTCAAATAAACAACAACACCAACAACGTCAACAACAACAACAACATCAACAACAATGTCAAATAAACAACAACAACAACAACGTCAACAACAACAACAATGTCAAATAAACAACAACAACAACGTCAAATAAACAACAACAATAACAACAACGTCAAGTAAACAACAACACCAACAACGTCAACAACAACAACAACAATGTCAAATAAACAACAACAACAATAACGTCAACAACAACAACAATGTCAAATAAACAACAACAACAACATCAAATAAACAACAACAACAACGTCAACAACAACAACAATGTCAAATAAATAACAACAACAACATCAAATAAACAACAACAACAAGAACGTCAAATAAACAACAACAATAACAACAACAACAACGTCAAATAAACAACAACAACAACAACGTCAAATAAACAACAACAACAACGTCAAATAAACAACAACAACAACATCAACAACAACAAAAACGTCAAATAAACAACAACAACAACAACAAGGTCAACAACAACAACTACGTCAAATAAACAACAACAACAACAACAATGTCAACAACAATAATGTCAAATAAACAACAACAACGCCAAATAAACAACAACAACAACAACAACTAAAACAACGTCAAATAAACAACAACAACAACAACAACAACGTCAAATAAACAACAACACCACCACCACCAACAACAACAACAACAATGTCAAATAAACAACAACAACAACGTCAACAACAACAACAACAATGTCAAATAAACAACAACAACAACAACGTAAAATAAACAACAACAACAACAACAAAAACGTCAAATAAACAACAACAACAACAACGACAACAACAACAACTACGTCAAATAAACAACAACAACAACGATGTCAACAACAACAACGTCAAATAAACAACAACAACAACAACGTCAAATAAACAACAACAACTAAAACAACGTCAAATAAACAACAACAACAACGTCAAATAAACAACAAAACCAACAACGTCAACAACAACAATGTCAAATAAACAACAACAACAACAACGTCAACAACAACAACAATGTCAAATAAACAACAACAACATCAAATAAACAACAACAACAACGTCAAATAAACAACAACTACAACGTCAAATAAACAACAACATCAACAACATCAACAATGTGAAATAAACAACAACAACAACAACTATGGCAACAACAACAACAACGTCAAATAAACAACAACAACAACAACAACGTCAACAACAACAACAACGTCAAATAAACAACAACAACAACAACGTCAAATAAACAACAACAACAACAACACCGTCAAATATACAACAACAACAACAACAACGTCCAATAAACAACAACAACAACGTCAAATAAACAACAACAACAACGTCAAATAAACAACAACAATGTCAAATAAACAACAACAACAACATCAAATAAACAACAACAACAACGTCAAATAAACAACAACAATAACAACAACAACAACGTCAAATAAACAACAACAACAACAACAACGTCAAATAAACAACAACAACAACGTCAAAAACACAATAACAACAACGTCAAATAAACAACAACAACAACTACAACAACATCAACAACAACAAAAATGTCAAATAAACAACAACAACAACAATGTCAACAACAACAACTAAGTCAAATAAACAACAACAACAACGTCAAATAAACAACAACAACAACAATGTCAACAACAACAACGTCGAATAAACAACAACAATAATGTCAAATAAACAACAACAACTAAAACAACGTCAAATAAACAACAACAACAATAACAACGTCAAATAAACAACAACACCAACAACGTCAACAACAACAACAACAATGTTAAATAAACAACAACAACGTCAACAACAACAACAACAATGTCAAATAAACAACAACAACAACGTCAAATAAATAACAACTAAAACAACGACAAATAAACAACAACAATAACAACAACGTCAAGTAAACAACAACACCAACAACGTCAACAACAACAACAACAATGTCAAATAAACAACAACAACAATAATGTCAACAACAACAATAATGTCAAATAAACAACAACAACAACAACATCAAATAAACAACAACAACAACGTCAACAACAACATCAATGTCAAATAAATAACAACAACAACATCAAATAAAGAACAACAACAAGAACGTCAAATAAACAACAACAATAACAACAACAACAACGTCAAATAAACAACAACAACAACAACGTCAAATAAACAACAACAACAACAACATCAACAACAACAAAAACGTCAAATAAACAACAACAACAACAACAACGTCAACAACAACAACTACGTCAAATAAACAACAACAACAACAATGTCAACAACAATAATGTCAAATAAACAACAACAACGCCAAATAAACAACAACAACAACAACAACAACAACTAAAACAACGTCAAATAAACAACAACAACAACAACAACAACAACGTCAAATAAACAACAACACCACCACCACCAACAACAACAACAACAATGTCAAATAAACAACAACAACAACGTCAACAACAACAACAACAATGTCAAATAAACAACAACAACAACAACGTCAAATAAACAACAACAACAACAAAAACGTCAAATAAACAACAACAACAACAACGTCAACAACAACAACTACGTCAAATAAACAACAACAACAACGATGTCAACAACAACAACATCAAATAAACAACAACAACAACAACAATGTCAAATAAACAACAACAACTAAAACAACGTCAAATAAACAACAACAACAACGTCAAATAAACAACAAAACCAACAACGTCAACAACAACAATGTCAAATAAACAACAACAACAACAACGTCAACAACAACAACAATGTCAAATAAACAACAACAACAACATCAAATAAACAACAACAACAACAATGTCAACAACAACAACAACGTCAAATAAACAACAACTACAACGTCAAATAAACAACAACATCAACAACATCAACAATGTGAAATAAACAACAACAACAACAACTATGTCAACAACAACAACAACGTCAAATAAACAACAACAACAACAACGTCAACAACAACAACAACGTCAAATAAACAACAACAACAACACCGTCAAATATACAACAACAACAACAACGTCCAATAAACAACAACAACAACGTCAAATAAACAACAACAACAACGTCAAATAAACAACAACAATGTCAAATAAACAACAACAACAACATCAAATAAACAACAACAACAACAACGTCAAATAAACAACAACAATAACAACAACAACAACTTCAAATAAACAACAACAACAACGTCAAATAAACAACAACAACAACAACAACGTCAACAACAACAACTACGTCAAATAAACAACAACAACAACATCAACAACAACAAAAACGTCAAATAAACAACAACAACAACAACGTCAACAACAACAACAATGTCAAATAATTAACAACAACAACATCAAATAAACAACAACAACAACAACGTCAAATAAACAACAACAACAACAACAACATCAACAACAACAAAAATGTCAAATAAACAACAACAACAACAACAATGTCAACAACAACAACTAAGTCAAATAAACAACAACAACAACGTCAAATAAACAACAACAACAACAATGTCAACAACAACAACGTCGAATAAACAACAACAATAATGTCAAATAAACAACAACAACTAAAACAACGTCAAATAAACAACAACAACAATAACGACGTCAAATAAACAACAACACCAACAACGTCAACAACAACAACAACAACAATGTCAAATAAACAACAACAACAACGTCAACAACAACAACAACAATGTCAAATAAACAACAACAACAACGTCAAATAAATAACAACTAAAACAACGTCAAATAAACAACAACAATAACAACAACGTCAAGTAAACAACAACACCAACAACGTCAACAACAACAACAACAATGTCAAATAAACAACAACAACAATAATGTCAACAACAACAACAATGTCAAATAAACAACAACAACAACAACATCAAATAAACAACATCAAATAAACAACAACAACAACGTCAACAACAACAACAATGTCAAATAAATAACAACAACAACATCAAATAAACAACAACAACAAGATTGTCAAATAAACAACAACAATAACAACAACAACAACGTCAAATAAACAACAACAACAACAACAACGTCAAATAAACAACAACAACAACGTCAAATAAAAAACAACAACAACAACATCAACAACAACAAAAACGTCAAATAAACAACAACAACAACAACAACGTCAACAACAACAACTACGTCAGATAAACAACAACAACAACAACAACAATGTCAACAACAATAATGTCAAATAAACAACAACAACGCCAAAAAAACAACAACAACAACAACAACAACTAAAACAACGTCAAATAAACAACAACAACAACAACAACGTCAAATAAACAACAACACTACCACCACCAACAACAACAACAATGTCAAATAAACAACAACAACAACGTCAACAACAACAACAATGTCAAATAAACAACAACAACAACAACAACGTCAAATAAACAACAACAACAACAAAAACGTCAAATAAACAACAACAACAACAACGTCAACAACAACAACTACGTCAAATAAACAACAACAACAATGATGTCAACAACAACAACGTCAAATAAACAACAACAACAACAACGTCAAATAAACAACAACAACTAAAACAACGTCAAATAAACAACAACAACAACAATGTCAAATAAACAACAACAACTAAAACAACGTCAAATAAACAACAACAACAACGTCAAATAAACAACAAAACCAACAACGTCAACAACAACAATGTCAAATAAACAACAACAACAACAACGTCAACAACAACAACAATGTCAAATAAACAACAACAACAACATCAAATAAACAACAACAACAACAATGTCAACAACAACAACAACGTCAAATAAACAACAACTACAACGTCAAATAAACAACAACATCAACAACATCAACAATGTGAAATAAACAACAACAACAACAACTATGTTAACAACAACAACAACGTCAAATAAACAACAACAACAACAACGTCAACAACAACAACAACGTCAAATAAACAACAACAACAACGTCAAATAAACAACAACAACAACACCGTCAAATATACAACAACAACAACAACAACAACAACAACGTCCAATAAACAACAACAACAACGTCAAATAAACAATAACAACAACGTCAAATAAACAACAACAATGTCAAATAAACAACAACAACAACATCAAATAAACAACAACAACAACGTCAAATAAACAACAACAATAACAACAACAACAACGTCAAATAAACAACAACAACAACAACGTCAAATAAACAACAACAACAACAACAACAACAACGTCAACAACAACAACTACGTCAAATAAACAACAACAACAACATCAACAACAACAAAAACGTCAAATAAACAACAACAACAACAACGTCAACAACAACAACAATGTCAAATAATTAACAACAACAACATCAAATAAACAACAACAACAACAACAACAATAACGTCAAATAAACAACAACAACAACAACGTCAAATAAACAACAACAACAACAACAACAACAACGTCAACAACAACAACTACGTCAAATAAACAACAACAACAACATCAACAACAACAAAAACGTCAAATAAACAACAACAACAACAACAACAACATCAACAACAACAAAAATGTCAAATAAACAACAACAACAACAATGTCAACAACAACAACTAAGTCAAATAAACAACAACAACAACGTCAAATAAACAACAACAACAACAATGTCAACAACAACAACGTCGAATAAACAACAACAATAATTTCAAATAAACAACAACAACTAAAACAACGTCAAATAAACAACAACAACAATAACAACGTCAAATAAACAACAACACCAACAACGTCAACAACAACAACAACAACAATGTCAAATAAACAACAACAACAACGTCAACAACAACAACAACAATGTCAAATAAACAACAACAACAACGTCAAATAAATAACAACTAAAACAACGTCAAATAAACAACAACAATAACAACAACGTCAAGTAAACAACAACACCAACAACGTCAACAACAACAACAACAATGTCAAATAAAGAACAACAACAATAATGTCAACAACAACAACAATGTCAAATAAACAACAACAACAACAACATCAAATAAACAACAACAACAACGTCAACAACAACAACAATGTCAAATAAATAACAACAACAACATCAAATAAACAACAACAACAAGAACGTCAAATAAACAACAACAATAACAACAACAACAACGTCAAATAAACAACAACAACAACGTCAAATAAACAACAACAACAACAACATCAACAACAACAAAAACGTCAAATAAACAACAAAAACAACAACAACGTCAACAACAACGTCAACAACAACAACTACGTCAAATAAACAACAACAACAACAACAACAATGTCAACAACAATAATGTCAAATAAACAACAACAACGCCAAATAAACAACAACAACAACAACAACAACTAAAACAACGTCAAATAAACAACAACAACAACAACAACAACAACGTCAAATAAACATTAACACCACCACCACCAACAACAACAACAATGTCAAATAAACAACAACAACAACGTCAACAACAACAACAACAATGTCAAATGAACAACAACAACAACAACGTCAAATAAACAACAACAACAACAAAAACGTCAAATAAACAACAACAACAACAACGTCAACAACAACAACAACGTCAAATAAACAACAACAACAATGATGTCAACAACAACAACGTCAAATAAACAACAACAACAACAACGTCAAATAAACAACAACAACTAAAACAACGTCAAATAAACAACAACAACAACGTCAAATAAACAACAAAACCAACAACGTCAACAACAACAATGTCAAATAAACAACAACAACAACAACAACGTCAACAACAACAACAATGTCAAATAAACAACAACAACAACATCAAATAAACAACAACAACAACAATGTCAACAACAACAACAACGTCAAATAAACAACAACTACAACGTCAAATAAACAACAACATCAACAACATCAACAATGTGAAATAAACAACAACAACAACAACTATGTTAACAACAACAACAACGTCAAATAAACAACAACAACAACAACGTCAACAACAACAACAACGTCAAATAAACAACAACAACAACGTCAAATAAACAACAACAACAACACCGTCAAATATACAACAACAACAACAACAACGTCCAATAAACAACAACAACAACGTCAAATAAACAATAACAACAACGTCAAATAAACAACAACAATGTCAAATAAACAACAACAACAACATCAAATAAACAACAACAACAACGTCAAATAAACAACAACAATAACAACAACAACAACGTCAAATAAACAACAACAACAACGTCAAATAAACAACAACAACAACAACAACAACAACGTCAACAACAACAACTACGTCAAATAAACAACAACAACAACATCAACAACAACAAAAACGTCAAATAAACAACAACAACAACAACGTCAACAACAACAACAATGTCAAATAATTAACAACAACAACATCAAATAAACAACAACAACAACAACGTCAAATAAACAACAACAACAACAACAACAACATCAACGACAACAAAAATGTCAAATAAACAACAACAACAACAATGTCAACAACAACAACTAAGTCAAATAAACAACAACAACAACGTCAAATAAACAACAACAACAACGTCAAATAAACAACAACAACAACAATGTCAACAACAACAACGTCGAATAAACAACAACAATAATGTCAAATAAACAACAACAACTAAAACAACGTCAAATAAACAACAACAACAATAACAACGTCAAATAAACAACAACACCAACAACGTCAACAACAACAACAACAACAATGTCAAATAAACAACAACAACAACGTCAACAACAACAACAACAATGTCAAATAAACAACAACAACAACAACGTCAAATAAATAACAACTAAAACAACGTCAAATAAACAACAACAATAACAACAACGTCAAGTAAACAACAACACCAACAACGTCAACAACAACAACAACAATGTCAAATAAACAACAACAACAATAATGTCAACAACAACAACAATGTCAAATAAACAACAACAACAACAACATCAAATAAACAACAACAACAACGTCAACAACAACAACAATGTCAAATAAATAACAACAACAACATCAAATAAACAACAACAACAAGAACGTCAAATAAACAACAACAATAACAACAACAACAACGTCAAATAAACAACAACAACAACAACAACGTCAAATAAACAACAACAACAACAACGTCAAATAAACAACAACAACAACAACATCAACAACAACAAAAACGTCAAATAAACAACAACAACAACAACAACGTCAACAACAACGTCAACAACAACAACTACGTCAAATAAACAACAACAACAACAACAACAATGTCAACAACAATAATGTCAAATAAACAACAACAACGCCAAATAAACAACAACAACAACAACAACTAAAACAACGTCAAATAAACAACAACAACAACAACAACGTCAAATAAACAACAACACCACCACCACCAACAACAACAACAATGTCAAATAAACAACAACAACAACGTCAACAACAACAACAACAATGTCAAATAAACAACAACAACAACAACAACGTCAAATAAACAACAACAACAACAAAAACGTCAAATAAACAACAACAACAACAACGTCAACAACAACAACTACGTCAAATAAACAACAACAACAATGATGTCAACAACAACAACGTCAAATAAACAACAACAACAACAACGTCAAATAAACAACAACAACTAAAACAACGTCAAATAAACAACAACAACAACGTCAAATAAACAACAAAACCAACAACGTCAACAACAACAATGTCAAATAAACAACAACAACAACAACGTCAACAACAACAACAATGTCAAATAAACAACAAAAACAACATCAAATAAACAACAACAACAACAATGTCAACAACAACAACAACGTCAAATAAACAACAACTACAACGTCAAATAAACAACAACATCAACAACATCAACAATGTGAAATAAACAACAACAACAACAACTATGTCAACAACAACAACAACGTCAAATAAACAACAACAACAACGTCAACAACAACAACGTCAAATAAACAACAACAACAACAACAACAACTACGTCAAATAAACAACAACAACAACATCAACAACAACAAAAACGTCAAATAAACAACAACAACAACAACGTCAACAACAACAACAATGTCAAATAATTAACAACAACAACATCAAATAAACAACAACAACAACAACGTCAAATAAACAACAACAATAACAACAACAACAACGTCAAATAAACAACAACAACAACAACAACGTCAAATAAACAACAACAACAACATCAACAACAACAAAAACGTCAAATAAGCAACAATAACAACAACATCAACAACAACAACAACAACATCAAATAAACAACAACAACAACAACATCAAATAAACAACAACAACAACATCAAATAAACAACAACAACAACGTCAACAACAACAATGTCAAATAAACAACAACAACAACTATGTCAAATAAATAACAACAACAACAACAAGAACGTCAAATAAACAACAACAATAACAACAACAACAACGTCAAATAAACAACCACAACAACAACGACAAATAAACAACAACAACAACAACATCAACAACAATAAAAACGTCAAATAAACAACAACAACAACAACGTCAACAACAACAACTACGTCAAATAAACAACAACAACAACAACAATGTCAACAACAACAATGTCAAATAAACAACAACAACGCCAAATAAACAACAACAACAACAACAACAACAACAACTAAAACAACATCAAATAAACAACAACAACAACAACGTCAAATAAACAACAACAACAACAACAACGTCAAATAAACAACAACAACAACAACTATGTCAACAACAACAACGTCAAATAAACAACAACAACAACAACGTCAACAACAACAACAACATCAAATAAACAACAACAACAACGTCAAATAAACAACAACAACAACACCGTCAAATATACAACAACAACAACAACAACGTCCAATAAACAACAACAACAACGTCAAATAAACAACAACAACAACGTCAAATAAACAACAACAATGTCAAATAAACAACAACAACATCAAATAAACAACAACAACAACAACGTCAAATAAACAACAACAATAACAACAACAACAACGTCAAATAAACAACAACAACAACAACGTCAAATAAACAACAACAACAACAACAACAACGTCAACAAAAACAACTACGTCAAATAAACAACAACAACAACATCAACAACAACAAAAACGTCAAATAAACAACAACAACAACAACGTCAACAACAACAACAATGTCAAATAATTAACAACAACAACATTAAATAAACAACAACAACAACAACGTCAAATAAACAACAACAACAACAACAACATCAACAACAACAAAAATGTCAAATAAACAACAACAACAACAATGTCAACAACAACAACTAAGTCAAATAAACAACAACAACAACGTCAAAAAAACAATAACAACAACAATGTCAACAACAACAACGTCGAATAAACAACAACAATAATGTCAAATAAACAACAACAACTAAAACAACGTCAAATAAACAACAACAACAATAACAACGTCAAATAAACAACAACACCAACAACGTCAACAACAACAACAACAACAACAATGTCAAATAAACAACAACAACAACGTCAACAACAACAACAACAATGTCAAATAAACAACAACAACAACGTCAAATAAATAACAACTAAAACAACGTCAAATAAACAACAACAATAACAACAACGTCAAGTAAACAACAACACCAACAACGTCAACAACAACAACAACAATGTCAAATAAACAACAACAACAATAATGTCAACAACAACAACAATGTCAAATAAACAACAACAACAACATCAAATAAACAACAACAACAACGTCAACAACAACAACAATGTCAAATAAATAACAACAACAACATCAAATAAACAACAACAACAAGAACGTCAAATAAACAACAACAATAACAACAACAACAACGTCAAATAAACAACAACAACAACAACAACAACGTCAAATAAACAACAACAACAACGTCAAATAAACAACAACAACAACAACATCAACAACAACAAAAACGTCAAATAAACAACAACAACAACAACAACAACAACGTCAACAACAACAACTACGTCAAATAAACAACAACAACAACAACAATGTCAACAACAATAATGTTAAATAAACAACAACAACGCCAAATAAACAACAACAATAACAACAACAACAACTAAAACAACGTCAAATAAACAACAACAACAACAACAACAACGTCAAATAAACAACAACACCACCACCACCAACAACAACAACAATGTCAAATAAACAACAACAACAACGTCAACAACAACAACAACAATGTCAAATAAACAACAACAACAACAACGTCAAATAAACAACAACAACAACAAAAACGTCAAATAAACAACAACAACAACAACGTCAACAACAACAACTACGTCAAATAAACAACAACAACAATGATGTCAACAACAACAACGTCAAATAAACAACAACAACAACAACGTCAAATAAACAACAACAACTAAAACAACGTCAAATAAACAACAACAACAACAACGTCAAATAAACAACAAAACCAACAACGTCAACAACAACAATGTCAAATAAACAACAACAACAACAACAACGTCAACAACAACAACAATGTCAAATAAACAACAACAACAACATCAAATAAACAACAACAACAACAATGTCAACAACAACAACAACGTCAAATAAACAACAACTACAACGTCAAATAAACAACAACATCAACAACATCAACAATGTGAAATAAACAACAACAACAACAACTATGTCAACAACAACAACAACGTCAAATAAACAACAATAACAACAACGTCAACAACAACAACAACGTCAAATAAACAACAACAACAACGTCAAATAAACAACAACAACAACAACACCGTCAAATATACAACAACAACAACAACAACGTCCAATAAACAACAACAACAACGTCAAATAAACAACAACAACAACGTCAAATAAACAACAACAATGTCAAATAAACAACAACAACAACATCAAATAAACAACAACAACAACAACGTCAAATAAACAACAACAATAACAACAACAACAACGTCAAATAAAAAACAACAACAACAACGTCAAATAAACAACAACAACAACAACAACAACGTCAACAACAACAACTACGTCAAATAAACAACAACAACAACATCAACAACAACAAAAACGTCAAATAAACAACAACAAAAACAACGTCAACAACAACAACAATGTCAAATAATTAACAACAACAACATCAAATAAACAACAACAACAACAACGTCAAATAAACAACAACAATAACAACAACAACAACGTCAAATAAACAACAACAACAACAACGTCAAATAAACAACAACAACAACATCAACAACAACAAAAACGTCAAATAAGCAACAATAACAACAACATCAACAACAACAACAACAACATCAAATAAACAACAACAACAACGTCAACAACAACAATGTCAAATAAACAACAACAACAACTATGTCAAATAAACAACAACAACAACAAGAACGTCAAATAAACAACAACAATAACAACAACAACAACGTCAAATAAACAACCACAACAACAACGTCAAATAAACAACAACAACAACAACATCAACAACAATAAAAACGTCAAATAAACAACAACAACAACAACGTCAACAACAACAACTACGTCAAATAAACAACAACAACAACAACAATGTCAACAACAACAATGTCAAATAAACAACAACAACGCCAAATAAACAACAACAACAACAACAACAACAACTAAAACAACATCAAATAAACAACAACAACAACAACAACGTCAAATAAACAACAACACCACCACCACCAAAAACAACAACAACAATGTCAAATAAACAACGACAACAACAACGTCAACAACAACAACAACAACAACGTCAAATAAACAACAACAACAACGTCAAATAAACAATAACAACAACCACAACGTCAAATAAACAACAACAACAACAATGTCAAATAAACAACAACAACAACAACCTCAACAACAACAACTACGTCAAATAAACATCAACAACAACATCAAATAAACAACAACAACAACAACAACGTCAAATAAACAACAACAATAACAATAACAACAACGTCAAATAAACAACAACAACAACAACGTCAAATAAACAATAACAACAACGTCAAATAAACAACAACAACATCAACAACAAAAACGTCAAATAAACAACAACAACAACAACGTCAACAACAACAACTATGTCAAATAAACAACAACAACAAAACAACAACAATGTCAATAACAAAAACGTCAAATAAACAACAACAACAACGTCAAATAAACAACAACAACTAAAACAACGTCAAATAAACAACAACAACAACAACAAAGTCAAATAAACAACAACACCAACAACAACAACAACAATGTCAAATAAACAACAACAACAACAACAACGTCAACAACAACAACACTGTCAAATAAACAACAACACCGTCAAATAAACAACAACATCTAAAACAACGTTAAATAAACAACAACAACAACAACGTCAAATAAATAAAAACATCTAAAACAACATCAAATAAACAACAACAACGTCAACAAAAACAACAACAACAATGTCAAATAAACAACAACAACAACAACGTCAACAACAACAACAATGTCAAATAAACAACAACAACAACATTAAATAAACAACAACAACAACGTCAAATAAACAACATCAATAACAACAACAACGTCAAATAAACAACAACAACAACAATGTCAACAACAACAATGTCAAATAAACAACAACAACAACGCCAAATAAACAACAACAACAACAACAACTAAAACAACATCAAATAAACAACAACAACAACAACAACGTCAAATAAACAACAACACCACCACCACCAAAAACAACAACAACAATGTCAAATAAACAACGACAACAACAACGTCAACAACAACAACAACAATGTCAAATAAACAACAACAACAACGTCAAATAAACAACAACAACAACAACAACGTCAAATAAACAACAACAACAACAACATCAAATAAACAACAACAACAACAAAAACGTCAAATAAACCACAACAAATACAACAACGTCAAATAAACAACAACAACAACATCAAATAAACAACAACAACAACAATAACAACAACAACAACGTCAAATAAACAACAACAACAACGCCAAATAAACAACAACAACAATGTCAAATAAACAACTACAAAAACAACAACAACATCAACAATAACAAAAACGTTTAATAAACAGCAACAACAACGTCAACAACAACAACAATGTCAAATAAACAACAACAACAACAACACCGTCAAATAAACAACAACAACAACATCAAATAAACAACAACAATGTCAAATAAACAACAACAACAATAACAACAACGTCAAATAAACAACAACAACAACAACAACAACGTCAAATAAACAACAACAACAACAACAACAACAACGTCAACAACAACAACAACGTCAAATAAACAACAACAACGTCAAATAAACAATAACAACAACAACAACAACAATGTCAAATAAACAACAACAACAACGTCAAATAAACAACAACAACAACGCCAAATAAACAACAACAACGTCAAATAAATAACAATAACAACAACAACAACGTGAACAACAACAACATCAAATAAACAACAACAACAACGTCAACAACAACAACAACGTCCAATAAACAACAACAACAACATCAAATAAACAATAACAATAACAACAACGTCAAATAAACAACAATAACAACGTCAAATAAACAACAACAACAACAACGTCTAATAAACAATAACAACAACAACAACGTCAAATAAATAACAACAACAACAACGTCAAATAAATAACAACAACAACAACGTCAAATAAACAACAACAACACCAACGTCAAATAAACAACAACAACTAAAACAACGTCAAATAAACAACAACAACAACAACAACAACAAAGTCAAATAAACAACAACACCAACAACAACAACAACAACAATGTCAAATAAACAACAACAACAACGTCAACAACAACAACACTGTCAAATAAACAACAACATCGTCAAATAAACAACAACATCTAAAACAACGTTAAATAAACAACAACAACAACAACGTCAAATAAATAAAAACATCTAAAACAACATCAAATAAACAACAACAACAACAACGTCAACAAAAACAACAACAACAATGTCAAACAAACAACAACAACAACAACAACGTCAACAACAACAACAATGTCAAATAAACAACAACAACAACATTAAATAAACAACAACAACAACGTCAAATAAACAACATCAATAACAACAACAACGTCAAATAAACAACAACAACAACAATGTCAACAACAACAATGTCAAATAAACAACAACAACAACGCCAAATAAACAACAACAACAAAAACATTGTCAAATAAACAACAACAACAACAATGTCAACAACAACAACGTCAAATAAACAACAACAACAACAACAACGTCAAATAAACAACAACAATAACAACAATGTCAAATAAACAACAACAATAACGTCAACAACAACAACAATAACGTCAAATAAGCAACAACAACAACAACAACAACGTCAAATAAACAACAACACCAACAACGTCAACAACAACAACAACAACAACAACAACAATGTCAAATAAACAACAACAACAACGTCAACAACAACAACAATGTCAAATAAACAACAACAACAACAACATCAAATAAATAACAACAACAACAACAACAACGTCAAATAAACAACAAAAATAACAACGTCATATAAACAACAACAACAACAACGTCAAATAAACAACAATAACAACAACGTCAAATAAACAACAACAACAACAACATCAACAACAACAAAAACGTCAAATAAACAACAACAACAACGTCAACAACAACAACAACGTCAACAACAACAACTACGTCAAATAAACAACAACAACAATGTCAACAACAACAACGTCAAATAAACAACAACATCAACGTCAAATAAACAACAACAACTAAAACAACGTCAAATAAACAACAACAACAACAACAACGTCAAATAAACAACAAAACCAACAACGTCAACAACAACAACAACAATGTCAAATAAACAACAACAACAACAACGTCAACAACAACAACAATGTCAAATAAACAACAACAACGTCAAATAAACAACAACAACAACAATGTCAATAACAACAACGACAAATAAACAACAACTACAACGTCAAATAAACAACAACATCAACAACATCAACAACGTGAAATAAACAACAACAACAACAACAACTATGTCAACAACAACAACAGCGTCAAATAAACAACAACAACAACAACAACACCGTCAAATATACAACAACAACATCAACATCCAATAAACAACAACAACAACGTCAAATAAACAACAACAACAACAAGAACGTCAAATAAACAACAACAATAACAACAACAACAACAACGTCAAATAAACAACAACAATAACAACAACAACAACAACGTCAAATAAACAACAACATCAATAACATCAACAACAACAAAAACGTCAAATAAGCAACAACAACAACAACAACAACAACGTCAACAACAACAACAACAACATCAAATAAACAACAACAACAACGTCAACAACAACAACAATGTCAAATAAACAACAACAACATCAAATAAACAACAACAAGAACGTCAAATAAACAACAACAATAACAACAACAACAACGTCAAATAAACAACCACAACAACAACGTCAAATAAAAAAAAATGTCAAATAAACAAAAACAACAACAACAACAACAAAAACGTCAAATAAACAACAACACCAACAACGTCAAATAAACAACAACAACAACAATGTCAAATAAACAACAACAACAACGTCAACAACAACAATGTCAAATAAACAACAACAACAACAACAACATCAAATAAACAACAACAACAACAACAACAACGTCAAATAAACAACAAAAATAACAACGTCATATAAACAACAACAACAACAACGTCAAATAAACAACAATAACAACAACGTCAAATAAACAACAACAACAACAACATCAACAACAACAAAAACGTCAAATAAACAACAACAACAACGTCAACAACAACAACAACGTCAACAACAACAACTACGTCAAATAAACAACAACAACAATGTCAACAACAACAACGTCAAATAAACAACAACATCAACGTCAAATAAACAACAACAACTAAAACAACGTCAAATAAACAACAACAACAACGTCAAATAAACAACAAAACCAACAACGTCAACAACAACAACAACAATGTCAAATAAACAACAACAACAACAACGTCAACAACAACAACAATGTCAAATAAACAACAACAACGTCAAATAAACAACAACAACAACAATGTCAATAACAACAACGACAAATAAACAACAACTACAACGTCAAATAAACAACAACATCAACAACATCAACAACGTGAAATAAACAACAACAACAACAACAACTATGTCAACAACAACAACAGCGTCAAATAAACAACAACAACAACAACAACACCGTCAAATATACAACAACAACATCAACATCCAATAAACAACAACAACAACGTCAAATAAACAACAACAACAACAAGAACGTCAAATAAACAACAACAATAACAACAACAACAACAACGTCAAATAAACAACAACAATAACAACAACAACAACAACGTCAAATAAACAACAACATCAATAACATCAACAACAACAAAAACGTCAAATAAGCAACAACAACAACAACAACAACAACGTCAACAACAACAACAACAACATCAAATAAACAACAACAACAACGTCAACAACAACAACAATGTCAAATAAACAACAACAACATCAAATAAACAACAACAAGAACGTCAAATAAACAACAACAATAACAACAACAACAACGTCAAATAAACAACCACAACAACAACGTCAAATAAACAACAACGTCAAATAAACAAAAACAACAACAACAACAACAAAAACGTCAAATAAACAACAACACCAACAACGTCAAATAAACAACAACAACAACAATGTCAAATAAACAACAACAACAACGTCAACAACAACAATGTCAAATAAACAACAACAACAACAACAACATCAAATAAACAACAACAACAACAACGTCAAATAAACAACAACAATAACAACAACAACAACGTCATATAAACAACAACAACAACAACGTCAAATAAACAACAATAACAACAACGTCAAATAAACAACAACAACAACAACATCAACAACAATAAAAACGTCAAATAAACAACAACAACAACAACAACAACGTCAACAATAACAACTACGTCAAATAAACAACAACAACAACAATGTCAACAACAACAACGTCAAATAAACAACAACAACAACGTCAAATAAACAACAACAACTAAAACAACGTCGAATAAACAACAACAACAACAACGTCAAATAAACAACAAAACCAACAACGTCAACAACAACAACAACAATGTCAAATAAACAACAACAACGTCAACAACAACAACAATGTCAAATAAACAACAACAACAACGTCAAATAAACAACAACAACAACAATGTCAACAACAACAACAACGTCAAATAAACAATAACTACAACGTCAAATAAACAACAACATCAATAACATCAACAACGTGAAATAAACAACAACAACAACAACAACAACAACAACTATGTCAACAACAACAACAACGTCAAATAAACAACAACAACAACAACAACGTCAACAACAACAACAACGTCAAATAAACAACAACAACAACAACAACGTCAAATAAACAACAACAACAACATCGTCAAATATACAACAACAACATCAACATCCAATAAACAACAACAACAACAATGTCAAATAAACAACAACAACAAGAACGTCAAATAAACAACAACAATAACAACAACAACAACGTCAAATAAACAACAACAACAACAACGTCAACAACAACAACAATGTCAAATAAACAACAACAACAACATCAAATAAACAACAACAACAACAACAATGTCAACAACAACAACAACGTCAAATAAACAACAACTACAACGTCAAATAAACAACAACATCAACAACATCAACAACGTGAAATAAACAACAACAACAACAACTATGTCAACAACAACAACAACGTCAAATAAACAACAACAACAACAACAACGTCAACAACAACAACAAGGTGAAATAAATAACAACAACAACAACGTCAAACAAACAACAACAACAAAAACATCGTCAAATATACAACAACAACAACGTCCAATAAACAACAACAACAACGTCAAATAAACAACAACAACAACGTCAAATAAACAACAACAATGTCAAATAAACAACAACAACAACAACGTCAAATAAACAACAACAATAACAACAACAACAACAACGTCAAATAAACAACAACAACAACAACAACGTCAAATAAACAACAACAACAACAACAACAACAACGTCAACAACAACAACTACGTCAAATAAACAACAACAACAACAATGTCAAATAAACAACAACAACGTCAACAACAACAACAACAATGTCAAATAAACAACAACAACAACATCAAAGAAACAACAACAACAACGTCAAATAAACAACAACAATAACAACAACAACGTCAAATAAACAACAACAACAACAACGTCAAGTAAACAACAACAACAACATCAACAACAACAAAAACGTCAAATAAGCAACAACAACAACAACGTCAACAACAACAACTACGTCAAATAAACAACAACAACAACAATGTCAACAACAACAATGTCAAATAAACAACAACAACGCCAAATAAACAATAACAACTAAAACAACGTCAAATAAACAACAACAACAACAACAACGTCAAATAAACAACAACACCACCAACAACAACAACAACAATGTCAAATAAACAACAACAACAACGTCAACAACAACAACAATGTCAAATAAACAACATAAACAACAACAACGTCAAATAAACAACAACAACGTCAAATAAACAACAACAACAACGTAAAATAAATAACAACAACGACAACGTCAAATAAACAACAACAACAACAACGTCAAATAAACAACAACAACAACAATAACAACGTCAAATAAACAACAACAACAACAACAACGTCAACAACAACAACGTCAAATAAACAACAACACCAACATCAAATAAACAACAACAACAACGTCAAATAAACAACAGCAACAACGTCAAATAAACAACAACAATAACAACAACGTCAAATAAGCACCAACAACAACAACAAATACAACAACAACAACAACAACAACAACGTCAAATAACAAAAACAACGTCAAAAAAACAACAATAACAACGTCAAATAAACAACAACAACACCAACGTCAAATAAACAACAACAACAATATCAAATAAACAACAACAACAACAACGTCAAATAAACAACAACAATAACAACAACAACAACGTCAAACAAACAACAACAACAACGTCAAATAAACAACAACAACAACAACAACGTCATATAAACAACACCAACAATGTCAAAAATAAAAACGTCAAAGAAACAACAACAACAACGTCAAATGAAAAACAACAACTAAAACAACGTCAAATAAACAACAACAACAACAACAACGTCAAATAAACAACAACACCAACAACGTCAACAACAACAATAACAACAATGTCAAATAAACAACAACAACAACGTCAACAACAACAACAATGTCAAATAAACAACAACACCGTCAAATAAACAACAACATCTAAAACAACGTCAAATAAACAACAACAACAACAACAACGTCAAATAAACAACAACATCTAAAACAACATCAAATAAACAACAACAACAACGTCAAATAAACAACAACACCAACAACGTCAACAACAACAACAACAACAATGTCAAATAAACAACAACAACAACAACAACGTCAACAACAACAACAATGTCAAATAAACAACAACAACAACAACATTAAATAAACAACAACAACAACAACAACGTTAAATAAACAACATCAATAACAACAACAACGTCATATAAACAACAACAACAACGTCAAATAAACAACAACAACAACGTCAAATAAACAACAACAACAACAACAACATCAAATAAACAACAACAACAACAACAACAACGTCAAATAAACCACAACAAATACAACAACGTCAAATAAACTACAACAACAACATCAAATAAACAACAACAACAACGCCAAATAAACAACAACAACAATGTCAAATAAACAACTACAAAAACAACAACAACATCAACAATAACAAAAACGTTAAATAAACAACAACAACAACAACATCAACAACAATAAAAACGTCAAATAAACAACAACAACAACAATGTCAAATAAACAACAACAACAACAACGTCAACAACAACAACAATGTCAAATAAACAACAACAACAACAACATCAAATAAACAACAACAACAACAACGTCAAATAAACAACAACAATAACAACAACCACAACGTCAAATAAACAACAACAACAACAACGTCATTTAAACAACAACAACAACAACCTCAACAACAACAACTACGTCAAATAAACATCAACAACAACATCAAATAAACAACAACAACAACAACAACAACGTCAAATAAACAACAACAATAACAACAACAATAACAATAACAACAACGTCAAATAAACAACAACAACAACAACGTTAAATAATCAATAACAACAACGTCAAATAAACAACAACAACATCAACAACAAAAACGTCAAATAAACAACAACAACAACAACGTCAACAACAACAACTATGTCAAATAAACAACAACAACAAAACAACAACAATGTCAATAACAAAAACGTCAAATAAACAACAACAACAACGTCAAATAAACAACAACAACTAAAATAACGTCAAATAAACAACAACAACAACAACAAAGTCAAATAAACAACAACACCAACAACAACAACAAAAATGTCAAATAAGCAACAACAACAACAACGTCAACAACAACAACTACGTCAAATAAACAACAACAACAACAATGTCAACAACAACAATGTCAAATAAACAACAACAACGCCAAATAAACAATAACAACTAAAACAACGTCAAATAAACAACAACAACAACAACGTCAAATAAACAACAACACCACCAACAACAACAACAACAATGTCAAATAAACAACAACAACAACGTCAACAACAACAAGAATGTCAAATAAACAACAACAACAACAACAACGTCAAATAAACAACAACAACGTCAAATAAATAACAACAACAACGTAAAATAAATAACAACAACGACAACGTCAAATAAACAACAACAACAACAACGTCAAATAAACAACAACAACAACAACAATAACAACGTCAAATAAACAACAACAACAACAACAACGTCAACAACAACAACGTCAAATAAACAACAACAACAACATCAAATAAACAACAACAGCAACGTCAAATAAACAACAGCAACAACGTCAAATAAACAACAACAATAACAACAACGTCAAATAAGCACCAACAACAACAACAAATACAACAACAACAACAACAACAACGTCAAATAACAAAAACAACGTCAAAAAAACAACAATAACAACGTCAAATAAACAACAACAACACCAACGTCAAATAAACAACAACAACAATATCAAATAAACAACAACAACAACAACGTCAAATAAACAACAACAATAACAACAACAACAACGTCAAACAAACAACAACAACAACGTCAAATAAACAACAACAACAACAACAACGTCATATAAACAACACCAACAATGTCAAAAATAAAAACGTCAAAGAAACAACAACAACAACGTCAAATGAAAAACAACAACTAAAACAACGTCAAATAAACAACAACAACAACAACAACGTCAAATAAACAACAACACCAACAACGTCAACAACAACAATAACAACAATGTCAAATAAACAACAACAACAACGTCAACAACAACAACAATGTCAAATAAACAACAACACCGTCAAATAAACAACAACATCTAAAACAACGTCAAATAAACAACAACAACAACAACAACGTCAAATAAACAACAACATCTAAAACAACATCAAATAAACAACAACAACAACGTCAAATAAACAACAACACCAACAACGTCAACAACAACAACAACAACAATGTCAAATAAACAACAACAACAACAACAACGTCAACAACAACAACAATGTCAAATAAACAACAACAACAACAACATTAAATAAACAACAACAACAACAACAACGTTAAATAAACAACATCAATAACAACAACAACGTCATATAAACAACAACAACAACGTCAAATAAACAACAACAACAACGTCAAATAAACAACAACAACAACAACAACATCAAATAAACAACAACAACAACAACAACAACGTCAAATAAACCACAACAAATACAACAACGTCAAATAAACTACAACAACAACATCAAATAAACAACAACAACAACGCCAAATAAACAACAACAACAATGTCAAATAAACAACTACAAAAACAACAACAACATCAACAATAACAAAAACGTTAAATAAACAACAACAACAACAACATCAACAACAATAAAAACGTCAAATAAACAACAACAACAACAATGTCAAATAAACAACAACAACAACAACGTCAACAACAACAACAATGTCAAATAAACAACAACAACATCAAATAAACAACAACATCTAAAACAACGTCAAATAAACAACAACAACAACAACAACAACAACAACGTCAAATAAACAACAACATCTAAAACAACGTCAAATAAACAACAACAACAACGTCAAATAAACAACAACACCAACAACGTCAACAACAACAACAACAACAATGTCAAATAAACAACAACAACAACAACGTCAACAACAACAACAATGTCAAATAAACAACAACAACAACAACATTAAATAAACAACAACAACAACAACAACGTTAAATAAACAACATCAATAACAACAACAACGTCATATAAACAACAACAACAACGTCAAATAAACAACAACAACAACGTCAAATAAACAACAACAACAACAACAACATCAAATAAACAACAACAACAACAACAACGTCAAATAAACCACAACAAATACAACAACATCAAATAAACTACAACAACAACATCAAATAAACAACAACAACAACGCCAAATAAACAACAACAACAATGTCAAATAAACAACTACAAAAACAACAACAACATCAACAATAACAAAAACGTTAAATAAACAACAACAACAACAACAACATCAACAACAATAAAAACGTCAAATAAACAACAACAACAACAACAATGTCAAATAAACAACAACAACAACAACGTCAACAACAACAACAATGTCAAATAAACAACAACAACAACAACATCAAATAAACAACAACAACAACGTCAAATAAACAACAACAATAACAACAACCACAACGTCAAATAAACAACAACAACAACAACGTCAAATAAACAACAACAACAACAACCTCAACAACAACAACTACGTCAAATAAACATCAACAACAACATCAAATAAACAACAACAACAACAACAACGTCAAATAAACAACAACAATAACAATAACAACAACGTCAAATAAACAACAACAACAACAACAACCACGTCAAATAAACAATAACAACAACATCAAATAAACAACAACAACATCAACAACAAAAACGTCAAATAAACAACAACAACAACAACAACGTCAACAACAACAACTATGTCAAATAAACAACAACAACAAAACAACAACAATGTCAATAACAAAAACGTCAAATAAACAACAACAACAACGTCAAATAAACAACAACAACTAAAATAACGTCAAATAAACAACAACAACAACAACAAAGTCAAATAAACAACAACACCAACAACAACAACAACAATGTCAAATAAACAACAACAACAACAACGTCAACAACAACAACAACACTGTCAAATAAACAACAACACCGTCAAATAAACAACAACATCTAAAACAACGTTAAATAAACAACAACAACAACAACAACGTCAAATAAACAAAAACATCTAAAACAACATCAAATAAACAACAACAACAATGTCAACAAAAACAACAACAACAATGTCAAATAAACAACAACAACAACAACGTCAACAACAACAACAATGTCAAATAAACAACAACAACAACATTAAATAAACAACAACAACAACGTCAAATAAACAACATCAATAACAACAACAACGTCAAATAAACAACAACAACAACAACAATGTCAACAACAACAATGTCAAATAAACAACAACAACAACACCAAATAAACAACAACAACAACAACAACAACTAAAACAACATCAAATAAACAACAACAACAACAACAACGTCAAATAAACAACAACACCACCACCACCAAAAACAACAACAACAATGTCAAATAAACAACGACAACAACAACGTCAACAACAACAACAACAATGTCAAATAAACAACAACAACAACGTCAAATAAACAAGAACAACAACAACAACATCAAATAAACAACAACAACAACAACAAAAACGTCAAATAAACCACAACAAATACAACAACGTCAAATAAACAACAACAACAACATCAAATAAACAACAACAACAACAATAACAACAATAACAACGTCAAATAAACAACAACAACAACGCCAAATAAACAACAACAACAATGTCAAATAAACAACTACAAAAACAACAACAACATCAACAATAACAAAAACGTTAAATAAACAACAACAACAACGTCAACAATAACAACAACGTCAAATAAACAACAACACCGTCAAATAAACAACAACAACAACATCAAATAAACAACAACAACGTCAAATAAACAACAACAACAATAACAACAACGTCAAATAAACAACAACAACAACAACAACAACGTCAAATAAACAACAACAACAACAACAACAACAACGTCAACAACAACAACAACGTCAAATAAACAACAACAACGTCAAATAAACAATAACAACAACAACAACAACAATGTCAAATAAACAACAACAACAACAACAACGTCAAATAAACAACAACAACAACGCCAAATAAACAACAACAACAACGTCAAATAAATAACAATAACAACAACAACAACGTCAACAACAACAACATCAAATAAACAACAACAACAACGTCAACAACAACAACGTCCAATAAACAACAACAACAACATCAAATAAACAACAATAATAACAACAATGTCAAATAAACAACAATAACAACGTCAAATAAACAACAACAACAACAACGTCTAATAAACAATAACAACAACAACAACGTCAAATAAATAACAACAACAACAACGTCAAATAAATAACAACAACAACAACGTCAAATAAATAACAACAACAACAACGTCAAATAAACAACAACAACACCAACGTCAAATAAACAACAACAACTAAAACAACGTCAAATAAACAACAACAACAACAACAAAGTCAAATAAACAACAACACCAACAACAACAACAACAATGTCAAATAAACAACAACAACAACGTCAACAACAACAACATTGTCAAATAAACAACACCACCGTCAAATAAACAACAACATCTAAAACAACGTTAAATAAACAACAACAACAACAACAACGTCAAATAAACAAAAACATCTAACACAACATCAAATAAACAACAACAACAACAACGTCAACAAAAACAACAACAACAATGTCAAACAAACAACAACAACGTCAACAACAACAACAATGTCAAATAAACAACAACAACAACATTAAATAAACAACAACAACAACGTCAAATAAACAACATCAATAACAACAACAACGTCAAATAAACAACAACAACAACAATGTCAACAACAACAATGTCAAATAAACAACAACAACAACGCCAAATAAACAACAACAACAAAAACATTGTCAAATAAACAACAACAACAACAATGTCAACAACAACAACGTCAAATAAACAACAACAACAACAACAACGTCAAATAAACAACAACAATAACAACAACAACAACAACGTCAAATAAACAACAACAACAACGTCAAATAAACAATAACAACAACGTCAAATAAACAACAACAACAACATCAACAACAACAAAAACGTGAAATAAACAACAACAACAACGTCAACAACAACAACAACAACAACAATGTCAAATAAACAACAACAATAACGTCAACAACAACAACAATAACGTCAAATAAGCAACAACAACAACAACAACAACAACAACAACAACGTCAAATAAACAACAACACCAACAACGTCAACAACAACAACAACAACAATGTCAAATAAACAACAACAACAACGTCAACAACAACAACAATGTCAAATAAACAACAACAACAACAACAACATCAAATAAATAACAACAACAACAACAACGTCAAATAAACAACAACAATAAGAACAACAACAACGTCATATAAACAACAACAACAACGTCAAATAAACAACAATAACAACAACGTCAAATAAACAACAACAACAACAACAACATCAACAACAACAAAAACGTCAAATAAACAACAACAACAACGTCAACAACAACAACAACGTCAACAACAACAACTACGTCAAATAAACAACAACAACAATGTCAACAACAACAATGTCAAATAAACAATAACATCAACGTCAAATAAACAACAACAACTAAAACAACGTCAAATAAACAACAACAACAACAACGTCAAATAAACAACAAAACCAACAACGTCAACAACAACAACAACAATGTCAAATAAACAACAACAACAATAACGTCAACAACAACAACAATGTCAAATAAACAACAACAACGTCAAATAAACAACAACAACAACAATGTCAACAACAACAACAACGTCAAATAAACAACAACTACAACGTCAAATAAACAACAACATCAACAACATCAACAACGTGAAATAAACAACAACAACAACAACTATGTCAACAACAAAAACAACGTCAAATAAACAACAACAACAACAACAACACCGTCAAATATACAACAACAACATCAACATCCAATAAACAACAACAACAACGTCAAAGAAACAACAACAACAACAAGAACGTCAAATAAACATCAACAATAACAACAACAACAAAAACGTCAAATAAACAACAACAACAACGTCAAATAAACAACAACATCAATAACATCAACAACAACAAAAACGTCAAATAAGCAACAACAACAACAACAACAACGTCAACAACAACAACAACAACATCAAATAAACAACAACAACAACGTCAACAACAACAACAATGTCAAATAAACAACAACAACATCAAATAAACAACAACAAGAACGTCAAATAAACAACAACAATAACAACAACAACAACGTCAAATAAACAACCACAACAACAACGTCAAATAAACAACAACGTCAAATAAACAAAAACAACAACAACATCAACAACAACAAAAACGTCAAATAAACAACAACAACAACGTCAAATAAACAACAACAACAACGTCAAATAAACAACAACAACAACAACGTCAAATAAACAACAACACCAACAACGTCAACAACAACAACAACAACAACAATGTCAAATAAACAACAACAACAACGTCAACAACAACAATGTCAAATAAACAACAACAACAACAACATCAAATAAACAACAACAACAACAACGTCAAATAAACAACAACAATAACAACAACAACAACGTCATATAAACAACAACAACAACAACAACGTCAAATAAACAACAATAACAACAACGTCAAATAAACAACAACAACAACAACAACAACAACATCAACAACAACAAAAACGTCAAATAAACAACAACAACAACAACAACGTCAACAATAACAACTACGTCAAATAAACAACAACAACAATGTCAACAACAACAACGTCAAATAAACAACAACAACAACGTCAAATAAACAACAACAACTAAAACAACGTCGAATAAACAACAACAACAACAACGTCAAATAAACAACAAAACCAACAACGTCAACAACAACAACAACAATGTCAAATAAACAACAACAACGTCAACAACAACAACAATGTCAAATAAACAACAACAACAACAACAACGTCAAATAAACAACAACAACAATGTCAACAACAACAACAACGTCAAATAAACAACAACTACAACGTCAAATAAACAACAACATCAATAACATCAACAACGTGAAATAAACAACAACAACAACAACAACTATGTCAACAACAACAACGTCAAATAAACAACAACAACAACAACAACGTCAACAACAACAACAACGTCAAATAAACAACAACAACAACAACAACGTCAAATAAACAACAACAACAACACCGTCAAATATACAACAACAACATCAACATCCAATAAACAACAACAACAGCAATGTCAAATAAACAACAACAACAAGAACGTCAAATAAACAACAACAATAACAACAACAACAACAACGTCAAA
Source organism: Vicia faba (assembly GCA_948472305.1). NCBI lineage: Eukaryota > Viridiplantae > Streptophyta > Magnoliopsida > Fabales > Fabaceae > Vicia > Vicia faba. The sequence continues at coordinate 480,040,896 of OX451739.1, read as the reverse complement.
TAAACAACAACAACAACAACGTCAACAACAACAACAATGTCAAATAAACAACAACAACAACATCAACAACGTCATATAAACAACACCAACAATGTCAAAAATAAAAACGTCAAAGAAACAACAACAACAACGTCAAATAAACAACAACAACTAAAACAACGTCAAATAAACAACAACAACAACAACAACGTCAAATAAACAACAACACCAACAACGTCAACAACAACAATAACAACAATGTCAAATAAACAACAACAACAACGTCAACAACAACAACAATGTCAAATAAACAACAACACCGTCAAATAAACAACAACATCTAAAACAACGTCAAATAAACAACAACAACAACAACAACAACGTCAAATAAACAACAACATCTAAAACAACGTCAAATAAACAACAACAACAACGTCAAATAAACAACAACACCAACAACGTCAACAACAACAACAACAACAATAATGTCAAATAAACAACAACAACAACAACAACGTCAACAACAACAACAGTGTCAAATAAACAACAACAACAACAACATTAATAAACAACAACAACAACAACAACGTTAAATAAACAACATCAATAACAACAACAACGTCAAATAAACAACAACAACAACGTCAAATAAACAACAACAACAACGTCAAATAAACAACAACAACAACAACAACATCAAATAAACAACAACAACAACAACAACAACGTCAAATAAACCACAACAAATACAACAACGTCAAGTAAACTACAACAACAACATCAAATAAACAACAACAACAACGCCAAATAAACAACAACAACAATGTCAAATATACAACTACAAAAACAACAACAACATCAACAATAACAAAAACGTTAAATAAACAACAACAACAACAACAACAACATCAACAACAATAAAAACGTCAAATAAACAACAACAACAACAACAACAACAATGTAAAATAAACAACAACAACAACAACAACGTCAACAACAACAACAATGTCAAATAAACAACAACAACAACAACATCAAATAAACAACAACAACAACGTCAAATAAACAACAACAATAACAACAACCACAACGTCAAATAAACAACAACAACAACAACGTCAAATAAACAACAACAACAACAACCTCAACAACAACAACTACGTCAAATAAACATCAACAACAACATCAAATAAACAACAACAACAACAACGTCAAATAAACAACAACAATAACAATAACAACAACGTCAAATAAACAACAACAACAACAACAACGTCAAATAAACAATAACAACAACGTCAAATAAACAACAACAACATCAACAACAAAAACGTCAAATAAACAACAACAACAACAACGTCAACAACAACAACTACGTCAAATAAACAACAACAACAAAACAACAACAATGTCAATAACAAAAACGTCAAATAAACAACAACAACAACAACAACGTCAAATAAACAACAACAACTAAAATAACGTGAAATAAACAACAACAACAACAACAAAGTCAAATAAACAACAACACCAACAACAACAACAATGTCAAATAAACAACAACAACAACAACGTCAACAACAACAACAACACTGTCAAATAAACAACAACACCGTCAAATAAACAACAACATCTAAAACAACGTTAAATAAACAACAACAACAACAACAACGTCAAATAAACAAAAACATCTAAAACAACATCAAATAAACAACAACAACAACGTCAACAAAAACAACAACAACAATGTCAAATAAACAACAACAACAACAACGTCAACAACAACAACAATGTCAAATAAACAACAACAACAACATTAAATAAACAACAACAACAACGTCAAATAAACAACATCAATAACAACAACAACGTCAAATAAACAACAACAACAACAACAACAATGTCAACAACAACAATGTCAAATAAACAACAACAACAACGCGAAATAAACAACAACAACAACAACAACAACTAAAACAATATCAAATAAACAACAACAACAACAACAACGTCAAATAAACAACAACACCACCACCACCAAAAACAACAACAACAATGTCAAATAAACAACGACAACAACAACGTCAACAACAACAACAACAATGTCAAATAAACAACAACAACAACGTCAAATAAACAACAACAACAACGTCAAATAAACAACAACAACAACAACATCAAATAAACAACAACAACAACAAAAACGTCAAATAAACCACAACAAATACAACAACGTCAAATAAACAACAACAACAACATCAAATAAACAACAACAACAACAACAACAACAACAACGTCAAATAAACAACAACAACAACGCCAAATAAACAACAACAACAATGTCAAATAAACAACAACAACAACAATGTCAACAACAACAACAACGTCAAATAAACAACAACTACAACGTCAAATAAACAACAACATCAACAACATCAACAACGTGAAATAAACAACAACAACAACAACTATGTCAACAACAAAAACAACGTCAAATAAACAACAACAACAACAACAACGTCAACAACAACAACAACGTCAAATAAACAACAACAACAACAACGTCAAATAAACAACAACAACAACAACAACACCGTCAAATATACAACAACAACATCAACATCCAATAAACAACAACAACAACGTCAAATAAACAACAACAACAACAAGAACGTCAAATAAACAACAACAATAACAACAACAACAACAACGTCAAATAAACAACAACAATAACAACAACAACAACGTCAAATAAACAACAACATCAATAACATCAACAACAACAAAAACGTCAAATAAGCAACAACAACAACAACAACAACGTCAACAACAACAACAACAACATCAAATAAACAACAACAACAACGTCAACAACAACAACAATGTCAAATAAACAACAACAACATCAAATAAACAACAACAAGAACGTCAAATAAACAACAACAATAACAACAACAACAACGTCAAATAAACAACCACAACAACAACGTCAAATAAACAACAACGTCAAATAAACAAAAACAACAACAACATCAACAACAACAAAAACGTCAAATAAACAACAACAACAACGTCAAATAAACAACAACAACAACAACGTCAAATAAACAACAACACCAACAACGTCAACAACAACAACAACAACAACAATGTCAAATAAACAACAACAACAACGTCAACAACAACAATGTCAAATAAACAACAACAACATCAAATAAACAACAACAACAACAACAACGTCAAATAAACAACAACAATAACAACAACAACAACGTCATATAAACAACAACAACAACAACGTCAAATAAACAACAATAACAACAACGTCAAATAAACAACAACAACAACAACAACAACATCAACAACAACAAAAACGTCAAATAAACAACAACAACAACAACAACAACGTCAACAATAACAACTACGTCAAATAAACAACAACAACAATGTCAACAACAACAACGTCAAATAAACAACAACAACAACGTCAAATAAACAACAACAACTAAAACAACGTCGAATAAACAACAACAACAACAACGTCAAATAAACAACAAAACCAACAACGTCAACAACAACAACAACAATGTCAAATAAACAACAACAACGTCAACAACAACAACAATGTCAAATAAACAACAACAACAACGTCAAATAAACAACAACAACAATGTCAACAACAACAACAACGTCAAATAAACAACAACTACAACGTCAAATAAACAACAACATCAATAACATCAACAACGTGAAATAAACAACAACAACAACAACAACAACTATGTCAACAACAACAACAACGTCAAATAAACAACAACAACAACGTCAACAACAACAACAACGTCAAATAAACAACAACAACAACAACAACAACGTCAAATAAACAACAACAACAACACCGTCAAATATACAACAACAACATCAACATCCAATAAACAACAACAACAACAATGTCAAATAAACAACAACAACAAGAACGTCAAATAAACAACAACAATAACAACAACAACAACAACGTCAAATAAACAACAACAACAACAACGTCAACAACAACAACAATGTCAAATAAACAACAACAACAACATCAACAACGTCATATAAACAACACCAACAATGTCAAAAATAAAAACGTCAAAGAAACAACAACAACAACGTCAAATAAACAACAACAACTAAAACAACGTCAAATAAACAACAACAACAACAACAACGTCAAATAAACAACAACACCAACAACGTCAACAACAACAATAACAACAATGTCAAATAAACAACAACAACAACGTCAACAACAACAACAATGTCAAATAAACAACAACACCGTCAAATAAACAACAACATCTAAAACAACGTCAAATAAACAACAACAACAACAACAACAACGTCAAATAAACAACAACATCTAAAACAACGTCAAATAAACAACAACAACAACGTCAAATAAACAACAACACCAACAACGTCAACAACAACAACAACAACAATGTCAAATAAACAACAACAACAACAACAACGTCAACAACAACAACAATGTCAAATAAACAACAACAACAACAACATTAAATAAACAACAACAACAACAACAACGTTAAATAAACAACATCAATAACAACAACAACGTCATATAAACAACAACAACAACGTCAAATAAACAACAACAACAACGTCAAATAAACAACAACAACAACAACAACATCAAATAAACAACAACAACAACAACAACGTCAAATAAACCACAACAAATACAACAACGTCAAATAAACTACAACAACAACATCAAATAAACAACAACAACAACGCCAAATAAACAACAACAACAATGTCAAATAAACAACTACAAAAACAACAACAACATCAACAATAACAAAAACGTTAAATAAACAACAACAACAACAACAACAACAACAATAAAAACGTCAAATAAACAACAACAACAACAACAATGTCAAATAAACAACAACAACAACAACAACGTCAACAACAACAACAATGTCAAATAAACAACAACAACAACAACATCAAATAAACAACAACAACAACGTCAAATAAACAACAACAATAACAACAACCACAACGTCAAATAAACAACAACAACAACAACGTCAAATAAACAACAACAACAACAACCTCAACAACAACAACTACGTCAAATAAACATCAACAACAACATCAAATAAACAACAACAACAACAACAACAACGTCAAATAAACAACAACAATAACAATAACAACAACGTCAAATAAACAACAACAACAACAACCACGTCAAATAAACAATAACAACAACGTCAAATAAACAACAACAACATCAACAACAAAAACGTCAAATAAACAACAACAACAACAACGTCAACAACAACAACTATGTCAAATAAACAACAACAACAAAACAACAACAATGTCAATAACAAAAACGTCAAATAAACAACAACAACAACGTCAAATAAACAACAACAACTAAAATAACGTCAAATAAACAACAACAACAACAACAAAGTCAAATAAACAACAACACCAACAACAACAACAACAATGTCAAATAAACAACAACAACAACAACGTCAACAACAACAACAACACTGTCAAATAAACAACAACACCATCAAATAAACAACAACATCTAAAACAACGTTAAATAAACAACAACAACAACAACAACGTCAAATAAACAAAAACATCTAAAACAACATCAAATAAACAACAACAACAATGTCAACAAAAACAACAACAACAATGTCAAATAAACAACAACAACAACAACGTCAACAACAACAACAATGTCAAATAAACAACAACAACAACATTAAATAAACAACAACAACAACGTCAAATAAACAACAACAATAACAACAACAACGTCAAATAAACAACAACAACAACAATGTCAACAACAACAATGTCAAATAAACAACAACAACAACACCAAATAAACAACAACAACAACAACAACTAAAACAACATCAAATAAACAACAACAACAACAACAACAACGTCAAATAAACAACAACACCACCACCACCAAAAACAACAACAACAATGTCAAATAAACAACGACAACAACAACGTCAACAACAACAACAACAATGTCAAATAAACAACAACAACAACGTCAAATAAACAAGAACAACAACAACAACATCAAATAAACAACAACAACAACAACAAAAACGTCAAATAAACCACAACAAATACAACAACGTCAAATAAACAACAACAACAACATCAAATAAACAACAACAACAACAATAACAACAACAACAACGTCAAATAAACAACAATAACAACGCCAAATAAACAACAACAACAATGTCAAATAAACAACTACAAAAACAACAACAACATCAACAATAACAAAAACGTTAAATAAACAACAACAACAACGTCAACAACAACAACAACGTCAAATAAACAACAACACCGTCAAATAAACAACAACAACAACATCAAATAAACAACAACAACGTCAAATAAACAACAACAACAATAACAACAACGTCAAATAAACAACAACAACAACAACAACAACGTCAAATAAACAACAACAACAACAACAACAACGTCAACAACAACAACAACGTCAAATAAACAACAACAACGTCAAATAAACAATAACAACAACAACAACAACAATGTCAAATAAACAACAACAACAACAACAACGTCAAATAAACAACAACAACAACACCAAATAAACAACAACAACAACGTCAAATAAATAACAATAACAACAACAACAACGTCAACAACAACAACATCAAATAAACAACAACGTCAACAACAACGTCAACAACAACAACAACGTCCAATAAACAACAACAACAACATCAAATAAACAACAATAATAACAACAATGTCAAATAAACAACAATAACAACGTCAAATAAACAACAACAACAACAACGTCTAATAAACAATAACAACAACAACAACGTCAAATAAATAACAACAACAACAACGTCAAATAAATAACAACAACAACAACGTCAAATAAACAACAACAACACCAACGTCAAATAAACAACAACAACTAAAACAACGTCAAATAAACAACAACAACAACAACAAAGTCAAATAAACAACAACACCAACAACAACAACAACAATGTCAAATAAACAACAACAACAACGTCAACAACAACAACATTGTCAAATAAACAACACCACCGTCAAATAAACAACAACATCTAAAACAACGTTAAATAAACAACAACAACAACAACAACGTCAAATAAACAAAAACATCTAACACAACATCAAATAAACAACAACAACAACAACGTCAACAAAAACAACAACAACAATGTCAAACAAACAACAACAACGTCAACAACAACAACAATGTCAAATAAACAACAACAACAACATTAAATAAACAACAACAACAACGTCAAATAAACAACATCAATAACAACAACAACGTCAAATAAACAACAACAACAACAATGTCAACAACAACAATGTCAAATAAACAACAACAACAACGCCAAATAAACAACAACAACAAAAACATTGTCAAATAAACAACAACAACAACAATGTCAACAACAACAACGTCAAATAAACAACAACAACAACAACAACGTCAAATAAACAACAACAATAACAACAACAACAACAACGTCAAATAAACAACAACAACAACGTCAAATAAACAATAACAACAACGTCAAATAAACAACAACAACAACATCAACAACAACAAAAACGTGAAATAAACAACAACAACAACGTCAACAACAACAACAACAACAACAATGTCAAATAAACAACAACAATAACGTCAACAACAACAACAATAACGTCAAATAAGCAACAACAACAACAACAACAACAACGTCAAATAAACAACAACACCAACAACGTCAACAACAACAACAACAACAATGTCAAATAAACAACAACAACAACGTCAACAACAACAACAATGTCAAATAAACAACAACAACAACAACAACATCAAATAAATAACAACAACAACAACAACGTCAAATAAACAACAACAATAAGAACAACAACAACGTCATATAAACAACAACAACAACGTCAAATAAACAACAATAACAACAACGTCAAATAAACAACAACAACAACAACAACATCAACAACAACAAAAACGTCAAATAAACAACAACAACAACAACGTCAACAACAACAACAACGTCAACAACAACAACTACGTCAAATAAACAACAACAACAATGTCAACAACAACAACGTCAAATAAACAACAACATCAACGTCAAATAAACAACAACAACTAAAACAACGTCAAATAAACAACAACAACAACAACGTCAAATAAACAACAAAACCAACAACGTCAACAACAACAACAACAATGTCAAATAAACAACAACAAGAATAACGTCAACAACAACAACAATGTCAAATAAACAACAACAACGTCAAATAAACAACAACAACAACAATGTCAACAACAACAACAACGTCAAATAAACAACAACTACAACGTCAAATAAACAACAACATCAACAACATCAACAACGTGAAATAAACAACAACAACAACAACTATGTCAACAACAAAAACAACGTCAAATAAACAACAACAACAACAACAACGTCAACAACAACAACAACGTCAAATAAACAACAACAACAACAACGTCAAATAAACAACAACAACAACAACAACACCGTCAAATATACAACAACAACATCAACATCCAATAAACAACAACAACAACGTCAAAGAAACAACAACAACAACAAGAACGTCAAATAAACAACAACAATAACAACAACAACAAAAACGTCAAATAAACAACAACAACAACGTCAAATAAACAACAACATCAATAACATCAACAACAACAAAAACGTCAAATAAGCAACAACAACAACAACAACAACGTCAACAACAACAACAACAACATCAAATAAACAACAACAACAACGTCAACAACAACAACAATGTCAAATAAACAACAACAACATCAAATAAACAACAACAAGAACGTCAAATAAACAACAACAATAACAACAACAACAACGTCAAATAAACAACCACAACAACAACGTCAAATAAACAACAACGTCAAATAAACAAAAACAACAACAACATCAACAACAACAAAAACGTCAAATAAACAACAACAACAACGTCAAATAAACAACAACAACAACGTCAAATAAACAACAACAACAACAACGTCAAATAAACAACAACACCAACAACGTCAACAACAACAACAACAACAACAATGTCAAATAAACAACAACAACAACGTCAACAACAACAATGTCAAATAAACAACAACAACAACAACATCAAATAAACAACAACAACAACAACGTCAAATAAACAACAACAATAACAACAACAACAACGTCATATAAACAACAACAACAACAACGTCAAATAAACAACAATAACAACAACGTCAAATAAACAACAACAACAACAACAACAACATCAACAACAACAAAAACGTCAAATAAACAACAACAACAACAACAACGTCAACAATAACAACTACGTCAAATAAACAACAACAACAATGTCAACAACAACAACGTCAAATAAACAACAACAACAACGTCAAATAAACAACAACAACTAAAACAACGTCGAATAAACAACAACAACAACAACGTCAAATAAACAACAAAACCAACAACGTCAACAACAACAACAACAATGTCAAATAAACAACAACAACGTCAACAACAACAACAATGTCAAATAAACAACAACAACAACGTCAAATAAACAACAACAACAATGTCAACAACAACAACAACGTCAAATAAACAACAACTACAACGTCAAATAAACAACAACATCAATAACATCAACAACGTGAAATAAACAACAACAACAACAACAACAACAACTATGTCAACAACAACAACGTCAAATAAACAACAACAACAACAACAACGTCAACAACAACAACAACGTCAAATAAACAACAACAACAACAACAACGTCAAATAAACAACAACAACAACACCGTCAAATATACAACAACAACATCAACATCCAATAAACAACAACAACAACAATGTCAAATAAACAACAACAACAAGAACGTCAAATAAACAACAACAATAACAACAACAACAACAACGTCAAATAAACAACAACAACAACAACGTCAACAACAACAACAATGTCAAATAAACAACAACAACAACATCAACAACGTCATATAAACAACACCAACAATGTCAAAAATAAAAACGTCAAAGAAACAACAACAACAACGTCAAATAAACAACAACAACTAAAACAACGTCAAATAAACAACAACAACAACAACAACGTCAAATAAACAACAACACCAACAACGTCAACAACAACAATAACAACAATGTCAAATAAACAACAACAACAACGTCAACAACAACAACAATGTCAAATAAACAACAACACCGTCAAATAAACAACAACATCTAAAACAACGTCAAATAAACAACAACAACAACAACAAGGTCAAATAAACAACAACATCTAAAACAACGTCAAATAAACAACAACAACAACGTCAAATAAACAACAACACCAACAACGTCAACAACAACAACAACAACAATAATGTCAAATAAACAACAACAACAACAACAACGTCAACAACAACAACAGTGTCAAATAAACAACAACAACAACAACATTAAATAAACAACAACAACAACAACAACGTTAAATAAACAACATCAATAACAACAACAACGTCAAATAAACAACAACAACAACGTCAAATAAACAACAACAACAACGTCAAATAAACAACAACAATAACAACAACATCAAATAAACAACAACAACAACAACAACAACGTCAAATAAACCACAACAAATACAACAATGTCAAGTAAACTACAACAACAACATCAAATAAACAACAACAACAACGCCAAATTAACAACAACAACAATGTCAAATAAACAACTACAAAAACAACAACAACATCAACAATAACAAAAACGTTAAATAAACAACAACAACAACAACAACAACATCAACAACAATAAAAACGTCAAATAAACAACAACAACAACAACAACAACAACAATGTAAAATAAACAACAACAACAACAACGTCAACAACAACAACAATGTCAAATAAACAACAACAACAACAACATCAAATAAACAACAACAACAACGTCAAATAAACAACAACAATAACAACAACCACAACGTCAAATAAACAACAACAACAACAACGTCAAATAAACAACAACAACAACAACAACCTCAACAACAACAACTACGTCAAATAAACATCAACAACAACATCAAATAAACAACAACAACAACAACAACGTCAAATAAACAACAACAATAACAATAACAACAACGTCAAATAAACAACAACAACAACAACAACGTCAAATAAACAATAACAACAACGTCAAATAAACAACAACAACATCAACAACAAAAACGTCAAATAAACAACAACAACAACAACGTCAACAACAACAACTATGTCAAATAAACAACAACAACAAAACAACAACAATGTCAATAACAAAAACGTCAAATAAACAACAACAACAACAACAACGTCAAATAAACAACAACAACTAAAATAACGTCAAATAAACAACAACAACAACAACAAAGTCAAATAAACAACAACACCAACAACAACAACAATGTCAAATAAACAACAACAACAACAACGTCAACAACAACAACAACACTGTCAAATAAACAACAACACCGTCAAATAAACAACAACATCTAAAACAACGTTAAATAAACAACAACAACAACAACAACAACGTCAAATAAACAAAAACATCTAAAACAACATCAAATAAACAACAACAACAACGTCAACAAAAACAACAACAACAATGTCAAATAAACAACAACAACAACAACGTCAACAACAACAACAATGTCAAATAAACAACAACAACAACATTAAATAAACAACAACAACAACGTCAAATAAACAACATCAATAACAACAACAACGTCAAATAAACAACAACAACAACAACAATGTCAACAACAACAATGTCAAATAAACAACAACAACAACGCGAAATAAACAACAACAACAACAACAACAACTAAAACAACATCAAATAAACAACAACAACAACAACAACGTCAAATAAACAACAACACCACCACCACCAAAAACAACAACAACAATGTCAAATAAACAACGACAACAACAACGTCAACAACAACAACAACAATGTCAAATAAACAACAACAACAACGTCAAATAAACAACAACAACAACGTCAAATAAACAACAACAACAACAACATCAAATAAACAACAACAACAACAAAAACGTCAAATAAACCACAACAAATACAACAACGTCAAATAAACAACAACAACAACATCAAATAAACAACAACAACAACAACAACAACAACAACGTCAAATAAACAACAACAACAACGCCAAATAAACAACAACAACAATGTCAAATAAACAACAACAACAACAATGTCAACAACAACAACAACGTCAAATAAACAACAACTACAACGTCAAATAAACAACAACATCAACAACATCAACAACGTGAAATAAACAACAACAACAACAACTATGTCAACAACAAAAACAACGTCAAATAAACAACAACAACAACAACAACGTCAACAACAACAACAACGTCAAATAAACAACAACAACAACGTCAAATAAACAACAACAACAACAACAACACCGTCAAATATACAACAACAACATCAACATCCAATAAACAACAACAACAACGTCAAATAAACAACAACAACAACAAGAACGTCAAATAAACAACAACAATAACAACAACAACAACAACGTCAAATAAACAACAACAATAACAACAACAACAACGTCAAATAAACAACAACATCAATAACATCAACAACAACAAAAACGTCAAATAAGCAACAACAACAACAACAACAACGTCAACAACAACAACAACAACATCAAATAAACAACAACAACAACGTCAACAACAACAACAATGTCAAATAAACAACAACAACATCAAATAAACAACAACAAGAACGTCAAATAAACAACAACAATAACAACAACAACAACGTCAAATAAACAACCACAACAACAACGTCAAATAAACAACAACGTCAAATAAACAAAAACAACAACAACATCAACAACAACAAAAACGTCAAATAAACAACAACAACAACGTCAAATAAACAACAACAACAACAACGTCAAATAAACAACAACACCAACAACGTCAACAACAACAACAACAACAACAATGTCAAATAAACAACAACAACAACGTCAACAACAACAATGTCAAATAAACAACAACAACATCAAATAAACAACAACAACAACAACAACGTCAAATAAACAACAACAATAACAACAACAACAACGTCATATAAACAACAACAACAACAACGTCAAATAAACAACAATAACAACAACGTCAAATAAACAACAACAACAACAACAACAACATCAACAACAACAAAAACGTCAAATAAACAACAACAACAACAACAACAACGTCAACAATAACAACTACGTCAAATAAACAACAACAACAATGTCAACAACAACAACGTCAAATAAACAACAACAACAACGTCAAATAAACAACAACAACTAAAACAACGTCGAATAAACAACAACAACAACAACGTCAAATAAACAACAAAACCAACAACGTCAACAACAACAACAACAATGTCAAATAAACAACAACAACGTCAACAACAACAACAATGTCAAATAAACAACAACAACAACGTCAAATAAACAACAACAACAATGTCAACAACAACAACAACGTCAAATAAACAACAACTACAACGTCAAATAAACAACAACATCAATAACATCAACAACGTGAAATAAACAACAACAACAACAACAACAACTATGTCAACAACAACAACAACGTCAAATAAACAACAACAACAACGTCAACAACAACAACAACATCAAATAAACAACAACAACAACAACAACAACGTCAAATAAACAACAACAACAACACCGTCAAATATACAACAACAACATCAACATCCAATAAACAACAACAACAACAATGTCAAATAAACAACAACAACAAGAACGTCAAATAAACAACAACAATAACAACAACAACAACAACGTCAAATAAACAACAACAACAACAACGTCAACAACAACAACAATGTCAAATAAACAACAACAACAACATCAACAACGTCATATAAACAACACCAACAATGTCAAAAATAAAAACGTCAAAGAAACAACAACAACAACGTCAAATAAACAACAACAACTAAAACAACGTCAAATAAACAACAACAACAACAACAACGTCAAATAAACAACAACACCAACAACGTCAACAACAACAATAACAACAATGTCAAATAAACAACAACAACAACGTCAACAACAACAACAATTTCAAATAAACAACAACACCGTCAAATAAACAACAACATCTAAAACAACGTCAAATAAACAACAACAACAACAACAACGTCAAATAAACAACAACATCTAAAACAACGTCAAATAAACAACAACAACAACGTCAAATAAACAACAACACCAACAACGTCAACAACAACAACAACAACAATGTCAAATTAACAACAACAACAACAACAACGTCAACAACAACAACAATGTCAAATAAACAACAACAACAACAACATTAAATAAACAACAACAACAACAACGTTAAATAAACAACATCAATAACAACAACAACGTCAAATAAACAACAACAACAACGTCAAATAAACAACAACAACAACAACAACATCAAATAAACAACAACAACAACAACAACAACGTCAAATAAACCACAACAAATACAACAACATCAAATAAACTACAACAACAACATCAAATAAACAACAACAACAACGCCAAATAAACAACAACAACAATGTCAAATAAACAACTACAAAAACAACAACAACATCAACAATAACAAAAACGTTAAATAAACAACAACAACAACAACATCAACAACAATAAAAACGTCAAATAAACAACAACAACAACAACAATGTCAAATAAACAACAACAACAACAACGTCAACAACAACAACAATGTCAAATAAACAACAACAACAACAACATCAAATAAACAACAACAACAACAACGTCAAATAAACAACAACAATAACAACAACCACAACGTCAAATAAACAACAACAACAACAACGTCAAATAAACAACAACAACAACAACCTCAACAACAACAACTACGTCAAATAAACATCAACAACAACATCAAATAAAAACCAACAACAACAACAATGTCAAATAAACAACAACAATAACAATAACAACAACGTCAAATAAACAACAACAACAACAACGTCAAATAAACAATAACAACAACGTCAAATAAACAACAACAACATCAACAACAAAAACGTCAAATAAACAACAACAACAACAACTATGTCAAATAAACAACAACAACAAAACAACAACAATGTCAATAACAAAAACGTCAAATAAACAACAACAACAACGTCAAATAAACAACAACAACTAAAATAACGTCAAATAAACAACAACAACAACAACAACAAAGTCAAATAAACAACAACACCAACAACAACAACAACAATGTCAAATAAACAACAACAACAACAACGTCAACAACAACAACACTGTCAAATAAACAACAACACCGTCAAATAAACAACAACATCTAAAACAACGTTAAATAAACAACAACAACAACAACAACGTCAAATAAACAAAAACATCTAAAACAACATCAAATAAACAACAACAACAACAACGTCAACAAAAACAACAACAACAATGTCAAATAAACAACAACAACAACAACGTCAACAACAACAACAATGTCAAATAAACAACAACAACAACATTAAATAAACAACAACAACAACGTCAAATAAACAACATCAATAACAACAACAACGTCAAATAAACAACAACAACAACAATGTCAACAACAACAATGTCAAATAAACAACAACAACAACGCCAAATAAACAACAACAACAACAACAACAACTAAAACAACATCAAATAAACAACAACAACAACAACAACAACAACTAAAACAACATCAAATAAACAACAACAACAACAACGTCAAATAAACAACAACACCACCACCACCAAAAACAACAACAACAATGTCAAATAAACAACGACAACAACAACGTCAACAACAACAACAACAATGTCAAATAAACAACAACAACAACGTCAAATAAATAACAACAACAACGTCAAATAAACAACAACAACAACAACATCAAATAAACAACAACAACAACAAAAACGTCAAATAAACCACAACAAATACAACAACGTCAAATAAACAACAACAACAACATCAAATAAACAACAACAACAACAATAACAAGAACAACAACGTCAAATAAACAACAACAACAACGCCAAATAAACAACAACAACAATGTCAAATAAACAACTACAAAAACAACAACAACATCAACAATAACAAAAACGTTAAATAAACAACAACAACAACGTCAAATAAACAACAACACCGTCAAATAAACAACAACAACAACAACATCAAATAAACAACAACAACGTCAAATAAACAACAACAACAATAACAACAACGTCAAATAAACAACAACAACAACAACAACAACGTCAAATAAACAACAACAACAACAACAACAACGTCAACAACAACAACAACGTCAAATAAACAACAACAACGTCAAATAAACAATAACAACAACAACAACAATGTCAAATAAACAACAACAACAACAACAACAACATCAAATAAACAACAACAACAACGCCAAATACACAACAACAACAACGTCAAATAAATAACAATAACAACAACAACGTCAACAACAACAACATCAAATAAACAACAACAACAACGTCAACAACAACAACAACGTCCAATAAACAACAACAACAACATCAAATAAACAACAACAATAACAACAACGTCAAATAAACAACAATAACAACGTCAAATAAACAACAACAACAACAACGTCTAATAAACAATAACAACAACAACAACGTCAAATAAATAACAACAACAACAACGTCAAATAAATAACAACAACAACAACGTCAAATAAACAACAACAACACCAACGTCAAATAAACAACAACAACTAAAACAACGTCAAATAAACAACAACAACAACAAAGTCAAATAAACAACAACACCAACAACAACAACAACAATGTCAAATAAACAACAACAACAACAACGTCAACAACAACAACACTATCAAATAAACAACAACACCGTCAAATAAACAACAACATCTAAAACAACGTTAAATAAACAACAACAACAACAACAACAACAACGTCAAATAAACAAAAACATCTAACACAACATCAAATAAACAACAACAACAACAACGTCAACAAAAACAACAACAACAATGTCAAACAAACAACAACAACAACAACGTCAACAACAACAACAATGTCAAATAAACAACAACAACAACATTAAATAAACAACAACAACAACGTCAAATAAACAACATCAATAACAACAACAACGTCAAATAAACAACAACAACAACAATGTCAACAACAACAATGTCAAATAAACAACAACAACAACGCCAAATAAACAACAACAACAAAAACATTGTCAAATAAACAACAACAACAACAATGTCAACAACAACAACGTCAAATAAACAACAATAACAACAACAACAACAACGTCAAATAAACAACAACAATAACAACAACAACAACAACGTCAAATAAACAACAACAACAACAACGTCAAATAAACAATAACAACAACGTCAAATAAACAACAACAACAACATCAACAACAACAAAAACGTGAAAGAAAACAACAACAACAACGTCAACAACAACAACAACAACGTCAACAACAACAACAACAACAACAACAACAATGTCAAATAAACAACAACAATAACGTCAACAACAACAACAATAACGTCAAATAAGCAACAACAACAACAACAACAACAACAACGTCAAATAAACAACAACACCAACAACGTCAACAACAACAACAACAACAACAACGTCAAATAAACAACAACAACAACAACCTCAACAACAACAACTACGTCAAATAAACATCAACAACAACATCAAATAAACAACAACAACAACAACAACGTCAAATAAACAACAACAATAACAATAACAACAACGTCAAATAAACAACAACAACAACAACAACGTCAAATAAACAATAACAACAACGTCAAATAAACAACAACAACATCAACAACAAAAACGTCAAATAAACAACAACAACAACAACGTCAACAACAACAACTATGTCAAATAAACAACAACAACAAAACAACAATAATGTCAATAACAAAAACGTCAAATAAACAACAACAACAACAACAACTTCAAATAAACAACAACAACTAAAATAACGTCAAATAAACAACAACAACAACAACAAAGTCAAATAAACAACAACACCAACAACAACAACAATGTCAAATAAACAACAACAACAACAACGTCAACAACAACAACAACACTGTCAAATAAACAACAACACCGTCAAATAAACAACAACATCTAAAACAACGTTAAATAAACAACAACAACAACAACAACAACGTCAAATAAACAAAAACATCTAAAACAACATCAAATAAACAACAACAACAACGTCAACAAAAACAACAACAACAATGTCAAATAAACAACAACAACAACAACGTCAACAACAACAACAATGTCAAATAAACAACAACAACAACATTAAATAAACAACAACAACAACGTCAAATAAACAACATCAATAACAACAACAACGTCAAATAAACAACAACAACAACAACAATGTCAACAACAACAATGTCAAATAAACAACAACAACAACGCCAAATAAACAACAACAACAACAACAACAACTAAAACAACATCAAATAAACAACAACAACAACAACAACGTCAAATAAACAACAACACCACCACCACCAAAAACAACAACAACAATGTCAAATAAACAACGACAACAACAACGTCAACAACAACAACAACAATGTCAAATAAACAACAACAACAACGTCAAATAAACAACAACAACAACAACATCAAATAAACAACAACAACAACAAAAACGTCAAATAAACCACAACAAATACAACAACGTCAAATAAACAACAACAACAACATCAAATAAACAACAACAACAACAACAACAACAACAACGTCAAATAAACAACAACAACAACGCCAAATAAACAACAACAACAATGTCAAATAAACAACAACAACAACAATGTCAACAACAACAACAACGTCAAATAAACAACAACTACAACGTCAAATAAACAACAACATCAACAACATCAACAACGTGAAATAAACAACAACAACAACAACTATGTCAACAACAAAAACAACGTCAAATAAACAACAACAACAACAACAACGTCAACAACAACAACAACGTCAAATAAACAACAACAATAACAACGTCAAATAAACAACAACAACAACAACAACAACACCGTCAAATATACAACAACAACATCAACATCCAATAAACAACAACAACAACGTCAAATAAACAACAACAACAACAACAACGTCAAATAAACAACAACAATAACAACAACAACAACAACGTCAAATAAACAACAACAATAACAACAACAACAACGTCAAATAAACAACAACATCAATAACATCAACAACAACAAAAACGTCAAATAAGCAACAACAACAACAACAACAACGTCAACAACAACAACAACAACATCAAATAAACAACAACAACAACGTCAACAACAACAACAATGTCAAATAAACAACCACAACAACAACGTCAAATAAACAACAACGTCAAATAAACAAAAACAACAACAACATCAACAACAACAAAAACGTCAAATAAACAACAACAACAACGTCAAATAAACAACAACAACAACGTCAAATAAACAACAACAACAACAACGTCAAATAAACAACAACACCAACAACGTCAACAACAACAACAACAACAACAATGTCAAATAAACAACAACAACAACGTCAACAACAACAATGTCAAATAAACAACAACAACAACAACATCAAATAAACAACAACAACAACAACGTCAAATAAACAACAACAATAACAACAACAACAACGTCATATAAACAACAACAACAACAACGTCAAATAAACAACAATAACAACAACGTCAAATAAACAACAACAACAACAACAACAACATCAACAACAACAAAAACGTCAAATAAACAACAACAACAACAACAACGTCAACAATAACAACTACGTCAAATAAACAACAACAACAATGTCAACAACAACAACGTCAAATAAACAACAACAACAACGTCAAATAAACAACAACAACTAAAACAACGTCGAATAAACAACAACAACAACAACGTCAAATAAACAACAAAACCAACAACGTCAACAACAACAACAACAATGTCAAATAAACAACAACAACGTCAACAACAACAACAATGTCAAATAAACAACAACAACAACGTCAAATAAACAACAACAACAATGTCAACAACAACAACAACGTCAAATAAACAACAACTACAACGTCAAATAAACAACAACATCAATAACATCAACAACGTGAAATAAACAACAACAACAACAACAACAACTATGTCAACAACAACAACGTCAAATAAACAACAACAACAACAACAACGTCAACAACAACAACAACGTCAAATAAACAACAACAACAACAACAACGTCAAATAAACAACAACAACAACACCGTCAAATATACAACAACAACATCAACATCCAATAAACAACAACAACAACAATGTCAAATAAACAAC
This sequence comes from Vicia faba, assembly GCA_948472305.1. NCBI lineage: Eukaryota > Viridiplantae > Streptophyta > Magnoliopsida > Fabales > Fabaceae > Vicia > Vicia faba. Next base: position 480,020,131 of record OX451739.1, on the reverse strand, counting down.
AACAACAAGAACGTCAAATAAACAACAACAATAACAACAACAACAACAACGTCAAATAAACAACAACAACAACAACGTCAACAACAACAACAATGTCAAATAAACAACAACAACAACATCAACAACGTCATATAAACAACACCAACAATGTCAAAAATAAAAACGTCAAAGAAACAACAACAACAACGTCAAATAAACAACAACAACTAAAACAACGTCAAATAAACAACAACAACAACAACAACGTCAAATAAACAACAACACCAACAACGTCAACAACAACAATAACAACAATGTCAAATAAACAACAACAACAACGTCAACAACAACAACAATGTCAAATAAACAACAACACCGTCAAATAAACAACAACATCTAAAACAACGTCAAATAAACAACAACAACAACAACAACGTCAAATAAACAACAACATCTAAAACAACGTCAAATAAACAACAACAACAACGTCAAATAAACAACAACACCAACAACGTCAACAACAACAACAACAACAATAATGTCAAATAAACAACAACAACAACAACAACGTCAACAACAACAACAGTGTCAAATAAACAACAACAACAACAACATTAAATAAACAACAACAACAACAACAACGTTAAATAAACAACATCAATAACAACAACAACGTCAAATAAACAACAACAACAACGTCAAATAAACAACAACAACAACGTCAAATAAACAACAACAATAACAACAACATCAAATAAACAACAACAACAACAACAACAACGTCAAATAAACCACAACAAATACAACAATGTCAAGTAAACTACAACAACAACATCAAATAAACAACAACAACAACGCCAAATTAACAACAACAACAATGTCAAATAAACAACAACAACATCAACAATAACAAAAACGTTAAATAAACAACAACAACAACAACAACAACATCAACAACAATAAAAACGTCAAATAAACAACAACAACAACAACAACAACAACAATGTAAAATAAACAACAACAACAACAACGTCAACAACAACAACAATGTCAAATAAACAACAACAACAACAACATCAAATAAACAACAACAACAACGTCAAATAAACAACAACAATAACAACAACCACAACGTCAAATAAACAACAACAACAACAACGTCAAATAAACAACAACAACAACAACAACCTCAACAACAACAACTACGTCAAATAAACATCAACAACAACATCAAATAAACAACAACAACAACAACAACGTCAAATAAACAACAACAATAACAATAACAACAACGTCAAATAAACAACAACAACAACAACAACGTCAAATAAACAATAACAACAACGTCAAATAAACAACAACAACATCAACAACAAAAACGTCAAATAAACAACAACAACAACAACGTCAACAACAACAACTATGTCAAATAAACAACAACAACAAAACAACAACAATGTCAATAACAAAAACGTCAAATAAACAACAAAAACAACAACAACGTCAAATAAACAACAACAACTAAAATAACGTCAAATAAACAACAACAACAACAACAAAGTCAAATAAACAACAACACCAACAACAACAACAATGTCAAATAAACAACAACAACAACAACGTCAACAACAACAACAACACTGTCAAATAAACAACAACACCGTCAAATAAACAACAACATCTAAAACAACGTTAAATAAACAACAACAACAACAACAACAACGTCAAATAAACAAAAACATCTAAAACAACATCAAATAAACAACAACAACAACGTCAACAAAAACAACAACAACAATGTCAAATAAACAACAACAACAACAACGTCAACAACAACAACAATGTCAAATAAACAACAACAACAACATTAAATAAACAACAACAACAACGTCAAATAAACAACATCAATAACAACAACAACGTCAAATAAACAACAACAACAACAACAATGTCAACAACAACAATGTCAAATAAACAACAACAACAACGCGAAATAAACAACAACAACAACAACAACAACTAAAACAACATCAAATAAACAACAACAACAACAACAACGTCAAATAAACAACAACACCACCACCACCAAAAACAACAACAACAATGTCAAATAAACAACGACAACAACAACGTCAACAACAACAACAACAATGTCAAATAAACAACAACAACAACGTCAAATAAACAACAACAACAACGTCAAATAAACAACAACAACAACAACATCAAATAAACAACAACAACAACAAAAACGTCAAATAAACCACAACAAATACAACAACGTCAAATAAACAACAACAACAACATCAAATAAACAACAACAACAACAACAACAACAACGTCAAATAAACAACAACAACAACGCCAAATAAACAACAACAACAATGTCAAATAAACAACAACAACAACAATGTCAACAACAACAACAACGTCAAATAAACAACAACTACAACGTCAAATAAACAACAACATCAACAACATCAACAACGTGAAATAAACAACAACAACAACAACTATGTCAACAACAAAAACAACGTCAAATAAACAACAACAACAACAACAACGTCAACAACAACAACAACGTCAAATAAACAACAACAACAACGTCAAATAAACAACAACAACAACAACAACACCGTCAAATATACAACAACAACATCAACATCCAATAAACAACAACAACAACGTCAAATAAACAACAACAACAACAAGAACGTCAAATAAACAACAACAATAACAACAACAACAACAACGTCAAATAAACAACAACAATAACAACAACAACAACGTCAAATAAACAACAACATCAATAACATCAACAACAACAAAAACGTCAAATAAGCAACAACAACAACAACAACAACGTCAACAACAACAACAACAACATCAAATAAACAACAACAACAACGTCAACAACAACAACAATGTCAAATAAACAACAACAACATCAAATAAACAACAACAAGAACGTCAAATAAACAACAACAATAACAACAACAACAACGTCAAATAAACAACCACAACAACAACGTCAAATAAACAACAACGTCAAATAAACAAAAACAACAACAACATCAACAACAACAAAAACGTCAAATAAACAACAACAACAACGTCAAATAAACAACAACAACAACAACGTCAAATAAACAACAACACCAACAACGTCAACAACAACAACAACAACAATGTCAAATAAACAACAACAACAACGTCAACAACAACAATGTCAAATAAACAACAACAACATCAAATAAACAACAACAACAACAACAACGTCAAATAAACAACAACAATAACAACAACAACAACGTCATATAAACAACAACAACAACAACAACGTCAAATAAACAACAATAACAACAACGTCAAATAAACAACAACAACAACAACAACAACATCAACAACAACAAAAACGTCAAATAAACAACAACAACAACAACAACAACGTCAACAATAACAACTACGTCAAATAAACAACAACAACAATGTCAACAACAACAACGTCAAATAAACAACAACAACAACGTCAAATAAACAACAACAACTAAAACAACGTCGAATAAACAACAACAACAACAACGTCAAATAAACAACAAAACCAACAACGTCAACAACAACAACAACAATGTCAAATAAACAACAACAACGTCAACAACAACAACAATGTCAAATAAACAACAACAACAACGTCAAATAAACAACAACAACAATGTCAACAACAACAACAACGTCAAATAAACAACAACTACAACGTCAAATAAACAACAACATCAATAACATCAACAACGTGAAATAAACAACAACAACAACAACAACAACTATGTCAACAACAACAACAACGTCAAATAAACAACAACAACAACGTCAACAACAACAACAACGTCAAATAAACAACAACAACAACAACAACAACGTCAAATAAACAACAACAACAACACCGTCAAATATACAACAACAACATCAACATCCAATAAACAACAACAACAACAATGTCAAATAAACAACAACAACAAGAACGTCAAATAAACAACAACAATAACAACAACAACAACAACGTCAAATAAACAACAACAACAACAACGTCAACAACAACAACAATGTCAAATAAACAACAACAACAACATCAACAACGTCATATAAACAACACCAACAATGTCAAAAATAAAAACGTCAAAGAAACAACAACAACAACGTCAAATAAACAACAACAACTAAAACAACGTCAAATAAACAACAACAACAACAACAACGTCAAATAAACAACAACACCAACAACGTCAACAACAACAATAACAACAATGTCAAATAAACAACAACAACAACGTCAACAACAACAACAATTTCAAATAAACAACAACACCGTCAAATAAACAACAACATCTAAAACAACGTCAAATAAACAACAACAACAACAACAACGTCAAATAAACAACAACATCTAAAACAACGTCAAATAAACAACAACAACAACGTCAAATAAACAACAACACCAACAACGTCAACAACAACAACAACAACAATGTCAAATAAACAACAACAACAACAACGTCAACAACAACAACAATGTCAAATAAACAACAACAACAACAACATTAAATAAACAACAACAACAACAACAACGTTAAATAAACAACATCAATAACAACAACAACGTCAAATAAACAACAACAACAACGTCAAATAAACAACAACAACAACAACAACATCAAATAAACAACAACAACAACAACAACAACGTCAAATAAACCACAACAAATACAACAACATCAAATAAACTACAACAACAACATCAAATAAACAACAACAACAACGCCAAATAAACAACAACAACAATGTCAAATAAACAACTACAAAAACAACAACAACATCAACAATAACAAAAACGTTAAATAAACAACAACAACAACAACATCAACAACAATAAAAACGTCAAATAAACAACAACAACAACAACAACAATGTCAAATAAACAACAACAACAACAACGTCAACAACAACAACAATGTCAAATAAACAACAACAACAACAACATCAAATAAACAACAACAACAACAACGTCAAATAAACAACAACAATAACAACAACCACAACGTCAAATAAACAACAACAACAACAACGTCAAATAAACAACAACAACAACAACCTCAACAACAACAACTACGTCAAATAAACATCAACAACAACATCAAATAAAAACCAACAACAACAACAATGTCAAATAAACAACAACAATAACAATAACAACAACGTCAAATAAACAACAACAACAACAACGTCAAATAAACAATAACAACAACGTCAAATAAACAACAACAACATCAACAACAAAAACGTCAAATAAACAACAACAACAACAACTATGTCAAATAAACAACAACAACAAAACAACAACAATGTCAATAACAAAAACGTCAAATAAACAACAACAACAACGTCAAATAAACAACAACAACTAAAATAACGTCAAATAAACAACAACAACAACAACAAAGTCAAATAAACAACAACACCAACAACAACAACAACAATGTCAAATAAACAACAACAACAACAACGTCAACAACAACAACACTGTCAAATAAACAACAACACCGTCAAATAAACAACAACATCTAAAACAACGTTAAATAAACAACAACAACAACAACAACGTCAAATAAACAAAAACATCTAAAACAACATCAAATAAACAACAACAACAACAACGTCAACAAAAACAACAACAACAATGTCAAATAAACAACAACAACAACAACGTCAACAACAACAACAATGTCAAATAAACAACAACAACAACATTAAATAAACAACAACAACAACGTCAAATAAACAACATCAATAACAACAACAACGTCAAATAAACAACAACAACAACAATGTCAACAACAACAATGTCAAATAAACAACAACAACAACGCCAAATAAACAACAACAACAACAACAACAACTAAAACAACATCAAATAAACAACAACAACAACAACAACAACTAAAACAACATCAAATAAACAACAACAACAACAACAACGTCAAATAAACAACAACACCACCACCACCAAAAACAACAACAACAATGTCAAATAAACAACGACAACAACAACGTCAACAACAACAACAACAATGTCAAATAAACAACAACAACAACGTCAAATAAATAACAACAACAACGTCAAATAAACAACAACAACAACAACATCAAATAAACAACAACAACAACAAAAACGTCAAATAAACCACAACAAATACAACAACGTCAAATAAACAACAACAACAACATCAAATAAACAACAACAACAACAATAACAAGAACAACAACGTCAAATAAACAACAACAACAACGCCAAATAAACAACAACAACAATGTCAAATAAACAACTACAAAAACAACAACAACATCAACAATAACAAAAACGTTAAATAAACAACAACAACAACGTCAACAACAACAACAACGTCAAATAAACAACAACACCGTCAAATAAACAACAACAACAACAACATCAAATAAACAACAACAACGTCAAATAAACAACAACAACAATAACAACAACGTCAAATAAACAACAACAACAACAACAACGTCAAATAAACAACAACAACAACAACAACAACGTCAACAACAACAACAACGTCAAATAAACAACAACAACGTCAAATAAACAATAACAACAACAACAACAATGTCAAATAAACAACAACAACAACAACAACAACATCAAATAAACAACAACAACAACGCCAAATACACAACAACAACAACGTCAAATAAATAACAATAACAACAACAACGTCAACAACAACAACATCAAATAAACAACAACAACAACGTCAACAACAACAACAACGTCCAATAAACAACAACAACAACATCAAATAAACAACAACAATAACAACAACGTCAAATAAACAACAATAACAACGTCAAATAAACAACAACAACAACAACGTCTAATAAACAATAACAACAACAACGTCAAATAAATAACAACAACAACAACGTCAAATAAATAACAACAACAACAACGTCAAATAAACAACAACAACACCAACGTCAAATAAACAACAACAACTAAAACAACGTCAAATAAACAACAACAACAACAAAGTCAAATAAACAACAACACCAACAACAACAACAACAATGTCAAATAAACAACAACAACAACAACGTCAACAACAACAACACTATCAAATAAACAACAACACCGTCAAATAAACAACAACATCTAAAACAACGTTAAATAAACAACAACAACAACAACAACAACGTCAAATAAACAAAAACATCTAACACAACATCAAATAAACAACAACAACAACAACGTCAACAAAAACAACAACAACAATGTCAAACAAACAACAACAACAACAACGTCAACAACAACAACAATGTCAAATAAACAACAACAACAACATTAAATAAACAACAACAACAACGTCAAATAAACAACATCAATAACAACAACAACGTCAAATAAACAACAACAACAACAATGTCAACAACAACAATGTCAAATAAACAACAACAACAACGCCAAATAAACAACAACAACAAAAACATTGTCAAATAAACAACAACAGCAACAATGTCAACAACAACAACGTCAAATAAACAACAATAACAACAACAACAACAACGTCAAATAAACAACAACAATAACAACAACAACAACAACGTCAAATAAACAACAACAACAACAACGTCAAATAAACAATAACAACAACGTCAAATAAACAACAACAACAACATCAACAACAACAAAAACGTGAAAGAAAACAACAACAACAACGTCAACAACAACAACAACAACGTCAACAACAACAACAACAACAACAACAACAATGTCAAATAAACAACAACAATAACGTCAACAACAACAACAATAACGTCAAATAAGCAACAACAACAACAACAACAACAACGTCAAATAAACAACAACACCAACAACGTCAACAACAACAACAACAACAACAACGTCAAATAAACAACAACAACAACAACCTCAACAACAACAACTACGTCAAATAAACATCAACAACAACATCAAATAAACAACAACAACAACAACAACGTCAAATAAACAACAACAATAACAATAACAACAACGTCAAATAAACAACAACAACAACAACAACGTCAAATAAACAATAACAACAACGTCAAATAAACAACAACAACATCAACAACAAAAACGTCAAATAAACAACAACAACAACAACAACGTCAACAACAACAACTATGTCAAATAAACAACAACAACAAAACAACAATAATGTCAATAACAAAAACGTCAAATAAACAACAACAACAACAACAACTTCAAATAAACAACAACAACTAAAATAACGTCAAATAAACAACAACAACAACAACAAAGTCAAATAAACAACAACACCAACAACAACAACAATGTCAAATAAACAACAACAACAACAACGTCAACAACAACAACAACACTGTCAAATAAACAGCAACACCGTCAAATAAACAACAACATCTAAAACAACGTTAAATAAACAACAACAACAACAACAACGTCAAATAAACAAAAACATCTAAAACAACATCAAATAAACAACAACAACAACGTCAACAAAAACAACAACAACAATGTCAAATAAACAACAACAACAACAACGTCAACAACAACAACAATGTCAAATAAACAACAACAACAACATTAAATAAACAACAACAACAACGTCAAATAAACAACATCAATAACAACAACAACGTCAAATAAACAACAACAACAACAACAATGTCAACAACAACAATGTCAAATAAACAACAACAACAACGCCAAATAAACAACAACAACAACAACAACTAAAACAACATCAAATAAACAACAACAACAACAACAACGTCAAATAAACAACAACACCACCACCACCAAAAACAACAACAACAATGTCAAATAAACAACGACAACAACAACGTCAACAACAACAACAACAATGTCAAATAAACAACAACAACAACGTCAAATAAACAACAACAACAACAACATCAAATAAACAACAACAACAACAAAAACGTCAAATAAACCACAACAAATACAACAACGTCAAATAAACAACAACAACAACATCAAATAAACAACAACAACAACAACAACAACAACAACGTCAAATAAACAACAACAACAACGCCAAATAAACAACAACAACAATGTCAAATAAACAACAACAACAACAATGTCAACAACAACAACAACGTCAAATAAACAACAACTACAACGTCAAATAAACAACAACATCAACAACATCAACAACGTGAAATAAACAACAACAACAACAACTATGTCAACAACAAAAACAACGTCAAATAAACAACAACAACAACAACAACGTCAACAACAACAACAACGTCAAATAAACAACAACAATAACAACGTCAAATAAACAACAACAACAACAACAACAACACCGTCAAATATACAACAACAACATCAACATCCAATAAACAACAACAACAACGTCAAATAAACAACAACAACAACAACAACGTCAAATAAACAACAACAATAACAACAACAACAACAACGTCAAATAAACAACAACAATAACAACAACAACAACGTCAAATAAACAACAACATCAATAACATCAACAACAACAAAAACGTCAAATAAGCAACAACAACAACAACAACAACGTCAACAACAACAACAACAACATCAAATAAACAACAACAACAACGTCAACAACAACAACAATGTCAAATAAACAACAACAACATCAAATAAACAACAACAAGAACGTCAAATAAACAACAACAATAACAACAACAACAACGTCAAATAAACAACCACAACAACAACGTCAAATAAACAACAACGTCAAATAAACAAAAACAACAACAACATCAACAACAACAAAAACGTCAAATAAACAACAACAACAACGTCAAATAAACAACAACAACAACAACGTCAAATAAACAACAACACCAACAACGTCAACAACAACAACAACAACAACAATGTCAAATAAACAACAACAACAACGTCAACAACAACAATGTCAAATAAACAACAACAACATCAAATAAACAACAACAACAACAACAACGTCAAATAAACAACAACAATAACAACAACAACAACGTCATATAAACAACAACAACAACAACGTCAAATAAACAACAATAACAACAACGTCAAATAAACAACAACAACAACAACAACAACATCAACAACAACAAAAACGTCAAATAAACAACAACAACAACAACAACGTCAACAATAACAACTACGTCAAATAAACAACAACAACAATGTCAACAACAACAACGTCAAATAAACAACAACAACAACGTCAAATAAACAACAACAACTAAAACAACGTCGAATAAACAACAACAACAACAACGTCAAATAAACAACAAAACCAACAACGTCAACAACAACAACAACAATGTCAAATAAACAACAACAACGTCAACAACAACAACAATGTCAAATAAACAACAACAACAACGTCAAATAAACAACAACAACAATGTCAACAACAACAACAACGTCAAATAAACAACAACTACAACGTCAAATAAACAACAACATCAATAACATCAACAACGTGAAATAAACAACAACAACAACAACAACTATGTCAACAACAACAACAACGTCAAATAAACAACAACAACAACGTCAACAACAACAACAACGTCAAATAAACAACAACAACAACAACAACAACGTCAAATAAACAACAACAACAACACCGTCAAATATACAACAACAACATCAACATCCAATAAACAACAACAACAACAATGTCAAATAAACAACAACAACAAGAACGTCAAATAAACAACAACAATAACAACAACAACAACAACAACAACGTCAAATAAACAACAACAACAACAACGTCAACAACAACAACAATGTCAAATAAACAACAACAACAACATCAACAACGTCATATAAACAACACCAACAATGTCAAAAATAAAAACGTCAAAGAAACAACAACAACAACGTCAAATAAACAACAACAACTAAAACAACGTCAAATAAACAACAACAACAACAACAACGTCAAATAAACAACAACACCAACAACGTCAACAACAACAATAACAACAATGTCAAATAAACAACAACAACAACGTCAACAACAACAACAATGTCAAATAAACAACAACATCGTCAAATAAACAACAACATCTAAAACAACGTCAAATAAACAACAACAACAACAACAACGTCAAATAAACAACAACATCTAAAACAACGTCAAATAAACAACAACAACAACGTCAAATAAACAACAACACCAACAACGTCAACAACAACAACAACAACAATGTCAAATAAACAACTACAAAAACAACAACAACATCAACAATAACAAAAACGTTAAATAAACAACAACAACAACGTCAACAACAACAACAACGTCAAATAAACAACAACACCGTCAAATAAACAACAACAACAACAACATCAAATAAACAACAACAACGTCAAATAAACAACAACAACAATAACAACAACGTCAAATAAACAACAACAACAACAACAACAACGTCAAATAAACAACAACAACAACAACAACAACGTCAACAACAACAACAACGTCAAATAAACAACAACAACGTCAAATAAACAATAACAACAACAACAACAATGTCAAATAAACAACAACAACAACAACAACAACATCAAATAAACAACAACAACAACGCCAAATACACAACAACAACAACGTCAAATAAATAACAATAACAACAACAACGTCAACAACAACAACATCAAATAAACAACAACAACAACGTCAACAACAACAACAACGTCCAATAAACAACAACAACAACATCAAATAAACAACAACAATAACAACAACGTCAAATAAACAACAATAACAACGTCAAATAAACAACAACAACAACAACGTCTAATAAACAATAACAACAACAACAACGTCAAATAAATAACAACAACAACAACGTCAAATAAATAACAACAACAACAACGTCAAATAAACAACAACAACACCAACGTCAAATAAACAACAACAACTAAAACAACGTCAAATAAACAACAACACCAACAACAACAACAACAATGTCAAATAAACAACAACAACAACAACGTCAACAACAACAACACTATCAAATAAACAACAACACCGTCAAATAAACAACAACATCTAAAACAACGTTAAATAAACAACAACAACAACAACAACAACAACGTCAAATAAACAAAAACATCTAACACAACATCAAATAAACAACAACAACAACAACGTCAACAAAAACAACAACAACAATGTCAAACAAACAACAACAACAACAACGTCAACAACAACAACAACAATGTCAAATAAACAACAACAACAACATTAAATAAACAACAACAACAACGTCAAATAAACAACATCAATAACAACAACAACGTCAAATAAACAACAACAACAACAATGTCAACAACAACAATGTCAAATAAACAACAACAACAACGCCAAATAAACAACAACAACAACAAAAACATTGTCAAATAAACAACAACAACAACAATGTCAACAACAACAACGTCAAATAAACAACAATAACAACAACAACAACAACGTCAAATAAACAACAACAATAACAACAACAACAACAACGTCAAATAAACAACAACAACAACAACGTCAAATAAACAATAACAACAACGTCAAATAAACAACAACAACAACATCAACAACAACAAAAACGTGAAAGAAAACAACAACAACAACGTCAACAACAACAACAACAACGTCAACAACAACAACAACAACAACAACAACAATGTCAAATAAACAACAACAATAACGTCAACAACAACAACAATAACGTCAAATAAGCAACAACAACAACAACAACAACAACAACGTCAAATAAACAACAACACCAACAACGTCAACAACAACAACAACAACAACAACGTCAAATAAACAACAACAACAACAACCTCAACAACAACAACTACGTCAAATAAACATCAACAACAACATCAAATAAACAACAACAACAACAACAACGTCAAATAAACAACAACAATAACAATAACAACAACGTCAAATAAACAACAACAACAACAACAACGTCAAATAAACAATAACAACAACGTCAAATAAACAACAACAACATCAACAACAAAAACGTCAAATAAACAACAACAACAACAACGTCAACAACAACAACTATGTCAAATAAACAACAACAACAAAACAACAATAATGTCAATAACAAAAACGTCAAATAAACAACAACAACAACAACAACTTCAAATAAACAACAACAACTAAAATAACGTCAAATAAACAACAACAACAACAACAAAGTCAAATAAACAACAACACCAACAACAACAACAATGTCAAATAAACAACAACAACAACAACGTCAACAACAACAACAACACTGTCAAATAAACAACAACACCGTCAAATAAACAACAACATCTAAAACAACGTTAAATAAACAACAACAACAACAACAACGTCAAATAAACAAAAACATCTAAAACAACATCAAATAAACAACAACAACAACGTCAACAAAAACAACAACAACAATGTCAAATAAACAACAACAACAACAACGTCAACAACAACAACAATGTCAAATAAACAACAACAACAACATTAAATAAACAACAACAACAACGTCAAATAAACAACATCAATAACAACAACAACGTCAAATAAACAACAACAACAACAACAATGTCAACAACAACAATGTCAAATAAACAACAACAACAACGCCAAATAAACAACAACAACAACAACAACAACTAAAACAACATCAAATAAACAACAACAACAACAACAACGTCAAATAAACAACAACACCACCACCACCAAAAACAACAACAACAATGTCAAATAAACAACGACAACAACAACGTCAACAACAACAACAACAATGTCAAATAAACAACAACAACAACGTCAAATAAACAACAACAACAACAACATCAAATAAACAACAACAACAACAAAAACGTCAAATAAACCACAACAAATACAACAACGTCAAATAAACAACAACAACAACATCAAATAAACAACAACAACAACAACAACAACAACAACGTCAAATAAACAACAACAACAACGCCAAATAAACAACAACAACAATGCCAAATAAACAACAACAACAACAATGTCAACAACAACAACAACGTCAAATAAACAACAACTACAACGTCAAATAAACAACAACATCAACAACATCAACAACGTGAAATAAACAACAACAACAACAACTATGTCAACAACAAAAACAACGTCAAATAAACAACAACAACAACAACAACGTCAACAACAACAACAACGTCAAATAAACAACAACAATAAAAACGTCAAATAAACAACAACAACAACAACAACAACACCGTCAAATATACAACAACAACATCAACATCCAATAAACAACAACAACAACGTCAAATAAACAACAACAACAACAAGAACGTCAAATAAACAACAACAATAACAACAACAACAACAACAACGTCAAATAAACAACAACAATAACAACAACAACAACGTCAAATAAACAACAACATCAATAACATCAACAACAACAAAAACGTCAAATAAGCAACAACAACAACAACAACAACGTCAACAACAACAACAACAACATCAAATAAACAACAACAACAACGTCAACAACAACAACAATGTCAAATAAACAACAACAACATCAAATAAACAACAACAAGAACGTCAAATAAACAACAACAATAACAACAACAACAACGTCAAATAAACAACCACAACAACAACGTCAAATAAACAACAACGTCAAATAAACAAAAACAACAACAACATCAACAACAACAAAAACGTCAAATAAACAACAACAACAACGTCAAATAAACAACAACAACAACAACGTCAAATAAACAACAACACCAACAACGTCAACAACAACAACAACAACAACAATGTCAAATAAACAACAACAACAACGTCAACAACAACAATGTCAAATAAACAACAACAACATCAAATAAACAACAACAACAACAACAACGTCAAATAAACAACAACAATAACAACAACAACAACGTCATATAAACAACAACAACAACAACGTCAAATAAACAACAATAACAACAACGTCAAATAAACAACAACAACAACAACAACAACATCAACAACAACAAAAACGTCAAATAAACAACAACAACAACAACAACGTCAACAATAACAACTACGTCAAATAAACAACAACAACAATGTCAACAACAACAACGTCAAATAAACAACAACAACAACGTCAAATAAACAACAACAACTAAAACAACGTCGAATAAACAACAACAACAACAACAACGTCAAATAAACAACAAAACCAACAACGTCAACAACAACAACAACAATGTCAAATAAACAACAACAACGTCAACAACAACAACAATGTCAAATAAACAACAACAACAACGTCAAATAAACAACAACAACAATGTCAACAACAACAACAACGTCAAATAAACAACAACTACAACGTCAAATAAACAACAACATCAATAACATCAACAACGTGAAATAAACAACAACAACAACAACAACAACAACTATGTCAACAACAACAACAACGTCAAATAAACAACAACAACAACGTCAACAACAACAACAACGTCAAATAAACAACAACAACAACAACAACAACGTCAAATAAACAACAACAACAACACCGTCAAATATACAACAACAACATCAACATCCAATAAACAACAACAACAACAATGTCAAATAAACAACAACAACAAGAACGTCAAATAAACAACAACAATAACAACAACAACAACAACAACAACGTCAAATAAACAACAACAACAACAACGTCAACAACAACAACAATGTCAAATAAACAACAACAACAACATCAACAACGTCATATAAACAACACCAACAATGTCAAAAATAAAAACGTCAAAGAAACAACAACAACAACGTCAAATAAACAACAACAACTAAAACAACGTCAAATAAACAACAACAACAACAACAACGTCAAATAAACAACAACACCAACAACGTCAACAACAACAATAACAACAATGTCAAATAAACAACAACAACAACGTCAACAACAACAACAATGTCAAATAAACAACAACATCGTCAAATAAACAACAACATCTAAAACAACGTCAAATAAACAACAACAACAACAACAACGTCAAATAAACAACAACATCTAAAACAACGTCAAATAAACAACAACAACAACGTCAAATAAACAACAACACCAACAACGTCAACAACAACAACAACAACAATGTCAAATAAACAACAACAACAACAACAACGTCAACAACAACAACAATGTCAAATAAACAACAACAACAACAACATTAAATAAACAACAACAACAACAACAACAACGTTAAATAAACAACATCAATAACAACAACAACGTCAAATAAACAACAACAACAACGTCAAATAAACAACAACAACAACAACAACATCAAATAAACAACAACAACAACAACAACAACGTCAAATAAACCACAACAAATACAACAACGTCAAATAAACTACAACAACAACATCAAATAAACAACAACAACAACGCCAAATAAACAACAACAACAATGTCAAATAAACAACTACAAAAACAACAACAACATCAACAATAACAAAAACGTTAAATAAACAACAACAACAACATCAACAACAATAAAAACGTCAAATAAACAACAACAACAACAACAATGTCAAATAAACAACAACAACAACAACGTCAACAACAACAACAATGTCAAATAAACAACAACAACAACAACATCAAATAAACAACAACAACAACAACGTCAAATAAACAACAACAATAACAACAACCACAACGTCAAATAAACAACAACAACAACAACGTCAAATAAACAACAACAACAACAACCTCAACAACAACAACTACGTCAAATAAACATCAACAACAACATCAAATAAAAACCAACAACAACAACAACGTCAAATAAACAACAACAATAACAATAACAACAACGTCAAATAAACAACAACAACAACAACAACAACAACGTCAAATAAACAATAACAACAACGTCAAATAAACAACAACAACATCAACAACAAAAACGTCAAATAAACAACAACAACAACAACGTCAACAACAACAACTATGTCAAATAAACAACAACAACAAAACAACAACAATGTCAATAACAAAAACGTCAAATAAACAACAACAACAACGTCAAATAAACAACAACAACTAAAATAACGTCAAATAAACAACAACAACAACAACAAAGTCAAATAAACAACAACACCAACAACAACAACAATGTCAAATAAACAACAACAACAACAACGTCAACAACAACAACACTGTCAAATAAACAACAACACCGTCAAATAAACAACAACATCTAAAACAACGTTAAATAAACAACAACAACAACAACAACGTCAAATAAACAAAAACATCTAAAACAACATCAAATAAACAACAACAACAACGTCAACAAAAACAACAACAACAATGTCAAATAAACAACAACAACAACGTCAACAACAACAACAATGTCAAATAAACAACAACAACAACATTAAATAAACAACAACAACAACGTCAAATAAACAACATCAATAACAACAACAACGTCAAATAAACAACAACAACAACAATGTCAACAACAACAATGTCAAATAAACAACAACAACAACGCCAAATAAACAACAACAACAACAACAACTAAAACAACATCAAATAAACAACAACAACAACAACAACGTCAAATAAACAACAACACCACCACCACCAAAAACAACAACAACAATGTCAAATAAACAACGACAACAACAACGTCAACAACAACAACAACAATGTCAAATAAACAACAACAACAACGTCAAATAAATAACAACAACAACGTCAAATAAACAACAACAACAACAACATCAAATAAACAATAACAACAACAAAAACGTCAAATAAACCACAACAAATACAACAACGTCAAATAAACAACAACAACAACATCAAATAAACAACAACAACAACAATAACAAGAACAACAACGTCAAATAAACAACAACAACAACGCCAAATAAACAACAACAACAATGTCAAATAAACAACTACAAAAACAACAACAACATCAACAATAACAAAAACGTTAAATAAACAACAACAACAACGTCAACAACAACAACAACGTCAAATAAACAACAACACCGTCAAATAAACAACAACAACAACAACATCAAATAAACAACAACAACGTCAAATAAACAACAACAACAATAACAACAACGTCAAATAAACAACAACAACAACAACAACAACGTCAAATAAACAACAACAACAACAACAACAACGTCAACAACAACAACAACGTCAAATAAACAACAACAACGTCAAATAAACAATAACAACAACAACAACAATGTCAAATAAACAACAACAACAACAACATCAAATAAACAACAACAACAACGCCAAATACACAACAACAACAACGTCAAATAAATAACAATAACAACAACAACGTCAACAACAACAACATCAAATAAACAACAACAACAACGTCAACAACAACAACAACGTCCAATAAACAACAACAACAACATCAAATAAACAACAACAATAACAACAACGTCAAATAAACAACAATAACAACGTCAAATAAACAACAACAACAACAACGTCTAATAAACAATAACAACAACAACAACGTCAAATAAATAACAACAACAACAACATCAAATAAATAACAACAACAACAACGTCAAATAAACAACAACAACACCAACGTCAAATAAACAACAACAACTAAAACAACGTGAAATAAACAACAACAACAACAAAGTCAAATAAACAACAACACCAACAACAACAACAACAATGTCAAATAAACAACAACAACAACAACGTCAACAACAACAACACTATCAAATAAACAACAGCACCGTCAAATAAACAACAACATCTAAAACAACGTTAAATAAACAACAACAACAACAACAACAACGTCAAATAAACAAAAACATCTAACACAACATCAAATAAACAACAACAACAACAACGTCAACAAAAACAACAACAACAATGTCAAACAAACAACAACAACAACAACGTCAACAACAACAACAATGTCAAATAAACAACAACAACAACATTAAATAAACAACAACAACAACGTCAAATAAACAACATCAATAACAACAACAACGTCAAATAAACAACAACAACAACAATGTCAACAACAACAATGTCAAATAAACAACAACAACAACGCCAAATAAACAACAACAACAAAAACATTGTCAAATAAACAACAACAACAACAATGTCAACAACAACAACGTCAAATAAACAACAATAACAACAACAACAACAACGTCAAATAAACAACAACAATAACAACAACAACAACGTCAAATAAACAACAACAACAACAACGTCAAATAAACAATAACAACAACGTCAAATAAACAACAACAACAACATCAACAACAACAAAAACGTGAAAGAAAACAACAACAACAACGTCAACAACAACAACAACAACGTCAACAACAACAACAACAACAACAACAACAATGTCAAATAAACAACAACAATAACGTCAACAACAACAACAATAACGTCAAATAAGCAACAACAACAACAACAACAACAACAACGTCAAATAAACAACAACACCAACAACGTCAACAACAACAACAACAACAACAACGTCAAATAAACAACAACAACAACAACCTCAACAACAACAACTACGTCAAATAAACATCAACAACAACATCAAATAAACAACAACAACAACAACAACAACGTCAAATAAACAACAACAATAACAATAACAACAACGTCAAATAAACAACAACAACAACAACAACGTCAAATAAACAATAACAACAACGTCAAATAAACAACAACAACATCAACAACAAAAACGTCAAATAAACAACAACAACAACAACGTCAACAACAACAACTATGTCAAATAAACAACAACAACAAAACAACAACAATGTCAATAACAAAAACGTCAAATAAACAACAACAACAACAACAACTTCAAATAAACAACAACAACTAAAATAACGTCAAATAAACAACAACAACAACAACAAAGTCAAATAAACAACAACACCAACAACAACAACAATGTCAAATAAACAACAACAACAACAACGTCAACAACAACAACAACACTGTCAAATAAACAACAACACCGTCAAATAAACAACAACATCTAAAACAACGTTAAATAAACAACAACAACAACAACGTCAAATAAACAAAAACATCTAAAACAACATCAAATAAACAACAACAACAACGTCAACAAAAACAACAACAACAATGTCAAATAAACAACAACAACAACAACGTCAACAACAACAACAATGTCAAATAAACAACAACAACAACATTAAATAAACAACAACAACAACGTCAAATAAACAACATCAATAACAACAACAACGTCAAATAAACAACAACAACAACAACAATGTCAACAACAACAATGTCAAATAAACAACAACAACAACGCCAAATAAACAACAACAACAACAACAACAACTAAAACAACATCAAATAAACAACAACAACAACAACAACGTCAAATAAACAACAACACCACCACCACCAAAAACAACAACAACAATGTCAAATAAACAACGACAACAACAACGTCAACAACAACAACAACAATGTCAAATAAACAACAACAACAACGTCAAATAAATAACAACAACAACAACATCAAATAAATAACAACAACAACAACGTCAAATAAACAACAACAACACCAACGTCAAATAAACAACAACAACTAAAACAACGTGAAATAAACAACAACAACAACAAAGTCAAATAAACAACAACACCAACAACAACAACAACAATGTCAAATAAACAACAACAACAACAACGTCAACAACAACAACACTATCAAATAAACAACAGCACCGTCAAATAAACAACAACATCTAAAACAACGTTAAATAAACAACAACAACAACAACAACAACGTCAAATAAACAAAAACATCTAACACAACATCAAATAAACAACAACAACAACAACGTCAACAAAAACAACAACAACAATGTCAAACAAACAACAACAACAACAACGTCAACAACAACAACAATGTCAAATAAACAACAACAACAACATTAAATAAACAACAACAACAACGTCAAATAAACAACATCAATAACAACAACAACGTCAAATAAACAACAACAACAACAATGTCAACAACAACAATGTCAAATAAACAACAACAACAACGCCAAATAAACAACAACAACAAAAACATTGTCAAATAAACAACAACAACAACAATGTCAACAACAACAACGTCAAATAAACAACAATAACAACAACAACAACAACGTCAAATAAACAACAACAATAACAACAACAACAACGTCAAATAAACAACAACAACAACAACGTCAAATAAACAATAACAACAACGTCAAATAAACAACAACAACAACATCAACAACAACAAAAACGTGAAAGAAAACAACAACAACAACGTCAACAACAACAACAACAACGTCAACAACAACAACAACAACAACAACAACAATGTCAAATAAACAACAACAATAACGTCAACAACAACAACAATAACGTCAAATAAGCAACAACAACAACAACAACAACAACAACGTCAAATAAACAACAACACCAACAACGTCAACAACAACAACAACAACAACAACGTCAAATAAACAACAACAACAACAACCTCAACAACAACAACTACGTCAAATAAACATCAACAACAACATCAAATAAACAACAACAACAACAACAACAACGTCAAATAAACAACAACAATAACAATAACAACAACGTCAAATAAACAACAACAACAACAACAACGTCAAATAAACAATAACAACAACGTCAAATAAACAACAACAACATCAACAACAAAAACGTCAAATAAACAACAACAACAACAACGTCAACAACAACAACTATGTCAAATAAACAACAACAACAAAACAACAACAATGTCAATAACAAAAACGTCAAATAAACAACAACAACAACAACAACTTCAAATAAACAACAACAACTAAAATAACGTCAAATAAACAACAACAACAACAACAAAGTCAAATAAACAACAACACCAACAACAACAACAATGTCAAATAAACAACAACAACAACAACGTCAACAACAACAACAACACTGTCAAATAAACAACAACACCGTCAAATAAACAACAACATCTAAAACAACGTTAAATAAACAACAACAACAACAACGTCAAATAAACAAAAACATCTAAAACAACATCAAATAAACAACAACAACAACGTCAACAAAAACAACAACAACAATGTCAAATAAACAACAACAACAACAACGTCAACAACAACAACAATGTCAAATAAACAACAACAACAACATTAAATAAACAACAACAACAACGTCAAATAAACAACATCAATAACAACAACAACGTCAAATAAACAACAACAACAACAACAATGTCAACAACAACAATGTCAAATAAACAACAACAACAACGCCAAATAAACAACAACAACAACAACAACAACTAAAACAACATCAAATAAACAACAACAACAACAACAACGTCAAATAAACAACAACACCACCACCACCAAAAACAACAACAACAATGTCAAATAAACAACGACAACAACAACGTCAACAACAACAACAACAATGTCAAATAAACAACAACAACAACGTCAAATAAACAACAACAACAACAACATCAAATAAACAACAACAACAACAAAAACGTCAAATAAACCACAACAAATACAACAACGTCAAATAAACAACAACAACAACATCAAATAAACAACAACAACAACAACAACAACAACAACAACGTCAAATAAACAACAACAACAACGCCAAATAAACAACAACAACAATGTCAAATAAACAACAACAACAACAATGTCAACAACAACAACAACGTTAAATAAACAACAACTACAACGTCAAATAAACAACAACATCAACAACATCAACAACGTGAAATAAACAACAACAACAACAACTATGTCAACAACAAAAACAACGTCAAATAAACAACAACAACAACAACAACAACGTCAACAACAACAACAACGTCAAATAAACAACAACAATAACAACGTCAAATAAACAACAACAACAACAACACCGTCAAATATACAACAACAACATCAACATCCAATAAACAACAACAACAACGTCAAATAAACAACAACAACAACAAGAACGTCAAATAAACAACAACAATAACAACAACAACAACAACGTCAAATAAACAACAACAATAACAACAACAACAACAACGTCAAATAAACAACAACATCAATAACATCAACAACAACAAAAACGTCAAATAAGCAACAACAACAACAACAACAACGTCAACAACAATAACAACAACATCAAATAAACAACAACAACAACGTCAACAACAACAACAATGTCAAATAAACAACAACAACATCAAATAAACAACAACAAGAACGTCAAATAAACAACAACAATAACAACAACAACAACGTCAAATAAACAACCACAACAACAACGTCAAATAAACAACAACGTCAAATAAACAAAAACAACAACAACATCAACAACAACAAAAACGTCAAATAAACAACAACAACAACGTCAAATAAACAACAACAACAACAACGTCAAATAAACAACAACACCAACAACGTCAACAACAACAACAACAACAACAATGTCAAATAAACAACAACAACAACAACGTCAACAACAACAATGTCAAATAAACAACAACAACATCAAATAAACAACAACAACAACAACAACGTCAAATAAACAACAACAATAACAACAACAACAACGTCATATAAACAACAACAACAACAACGTCAAATAAACAACAATAACAACAACGTCAAATAAACAACAACAACAACAACAACAACATCAACAACAACAAAAACGTCAAATAAACAACAACAACAACAACAACAACGTCAACAATAACAACTACGTCAAATAAACAACAACAACAATGTCAACAACAACAACGTCAAATAAACAACAACAACAACGTCAAATAAACAACAACAACTAAAACAACGTCGAATAAACAACAACAACAACAACGTCAAATAAACAACAAAACCAACAACGTCAACAACAACAACAACAATGTCAAATAAACAACAACAACGTCAACAACAACAACAATGTCAAATAAACAACAACAACAACGTCAAATAAACAACAACAACAATGTCAACAACAACAACAACGTCAAATAAACAACAACTACAACGTCAAATAAACAACAACATCAATAACATCAACAACGTGAAATAAACAACAACAACAACAACAACAACTATGTCAACAACAACAACAACGTCAAATAAACAACAACAACAACGTCAACAACAACAACAACGTCAAATAAACAACAACAACAACAACAACGTCAAATAAACAACAACAACAACACCGTCAAATATACAACAACAACATCAACATCCAATAAACAACAACAACAACAATGTCAAATAAACAACAACAACAAGAACGTCAAATAAACAACAACAATAACAACAACAACAACAACAACGTCAAATAAACAACAACAACAACAACGTCAACAACAACAACAATGTCAAATAAACAACAACAACAACATCAACAACGTCATATAAACAACACCAACAATGTCAAAAATAAAAACGTCAAAGAAACAACAACAACAACGTCAAATAAACAACAACAACTAAAACAACGTCAAATAAACAACAACAACAACAACAACGTCAAATAAACAACAACACCAACAACGTCAACAACAACAATAACAACAATGTCAAATAAAAAACAACAACAACGTCAACAACAACAACAATGTCAAATAAACAACAACACCGTCAAATAAACAACAACATCTAAAACAACGTCAAATAAACAACAACAACAACAACAACGTCAAATAAACAACAACATCTAAAACAACGTCAAATAAACAACAACAACAACATCAAATAAACAACAACAACAACAACGTCAACAAAAACAACAACAACAATGTCAAACAAACAACAACAACAACAACGTCAACAACAACAACAATGTCAAATAAACAACAACAACAACATTAAATAAACAACAACAACAACGTCAAATAAACAACATCAATAACAACAACAACGTCAAATAAACAACAACAACAACAATGTCAACAACAACAATGTCAAATAAACAACAACAACAACGCCAAATAAACAACAACAACAAAAACATTGTCAAATAAACAACAACAACAACAATGTCAACAACAACAACGTCAAATAAACAACAATAACAACAACAACAACAACGTCAAATAAACAACAACAATAACAACAACAACAACAACGTCAAATAAACAACAACAACAACAACGTCAAATAAACAATAACAACAACGTCAAATAAACAACAACAAAAACGTGAAAGAAAACAACAACAACAACGTCAACAACAACAACAACAACGTCAACAACAACAACAACAACAACAACAACAATGTCAAATAAACAACAACAATAACGTCAACAACAACAACAATAACGTCAAATAAGCAACAACAACAACAACAACAACAACAACGTCAAATAAACAACAACACCAACAACGTCAACAACAACAACAACAACAACAACGTCAAATAAACAACAACAACAACAACCTCAACAACAACAACTACGTCAAATAAACATCAACAACAACATCAAATAAACAACAACAACAACAACAACGTCAAATAAACAACAACAATAACAATAACAACAACGTCAAATAAACAACAACAACAACAACAACGTCAAATAAACAATAACAACAACGTCAAATAAACAACAACAACATCAACAACAAAAACGTCAAATAAACAACAACAACAACAACGTCAACAACAACAACTATGTCAAATAAACAACAACAACAAAACAACAACAATGTCAATAACAAAAACGTCAAATAAACAACAACAACAACAACAACTTCAAATAAACAACAACAACTAAAATAACGTCAAATAAACAACAACAACAACAACAACAAAGTCAAATAAACAACAACACCAACAACAACAACAATGTCAAATAATAAACAACAACAACAACGTCAACAACAACAACAACACTGTCAAATAAACAACAACACCGTCAAATAAACAACAACATCTAAAACAACGTTAAATAAACAACAACAACAACAACGTCAAATAAACAAAAACATCTAAAACAACATCAAATAAACAACAACAACAACGTCAACAAAAACAACAACAACAATGTCAAATAAACAACAACAACAACAACGTCAACAACAACAACAATGTCAAATAAACAACAACAACAACATTAAATAAACAACAACAACAACGTCAAATAAACAACATCAATAACAACAACAACGTCAAATAAACAACAACAACAACAACAATGTCAACAACAACAATGTCAAATAAACATCAACAACAACGCCAAATAAACAACAACAACAACAACAACTAAAACAACATCAAATAAACAACAACAACAACAACAACGTCAAATAAACAACAACACCACCACCACCAAAAACAACAACAACAACGTCAAATAAACAACAACAACAACAACATCAAATAAACAACAACAACAACAAAAACGTCAAATAAACCACAACAAATACAACAACGTCAAATAAACAACAACAACAACATCAAATAAACAACAACAACAACAACAACAACAACAACGTCAAATAAACAACAACAACAACGCCAAATAAACAACAACAACAATGTCAAATAAACAACAACAACAACAATGTCAACAACAACAACAACGTCAAATAAACAACAACTACAACGTCAAATAAACAACAACATCAACAACGTGAAATAAACAACAACAACAACAACTATGTCAACAACAAAAACAACGTCAAATAAACAACAACAACAACAACAACGTCAACAACAACAACAACGTCAAATAAACAACAACAATAACAACGTCAAATAAACAACAACAACAACAACAACACCGTCAAATATACAACAACAACATCAACATCCAATAAACAACAACAACAACGTCAAATAAACAACAACAACAACAAGAACGTCAAATAAACAACAACAATAACAACAACAACAACAACGTCAAATAAACAACAACAATAACAACAACAACAACGTCAAATAAACAACAACATCAATAACATCAACAACAACAAAAACGTCAAATAAGCAACAACAATAACAACAACAACGTCAACAACAACAACAACAACATCAAATAAACAACAACAACAACGTCAACAACAACAACAATGTCAAATAAACAACAACAACATCAAATAAACAACAACAAGAACGTCAAATAAACAACAACAATAACAACAACAACGTCAAATAAACAACCACAACAACAACGTCAAATAAACAACAACGTCAAATAAACAAAAACAACAACAACATCAACAACAACAAAAACGTCAAATAAACAACAACAACAACGTCAAATAAACAACAACAACAACAACGTCAAATAAACAACAACACCAACAACGTCAACAACAACAACAACAACAACAATGTCAAATAAACAACAACAACAACGTCAACAACAACAATGTCAAATAAACAACAACAACATCAAATAAACAACAACAACAACAACAACGTCAAATAAACAACAACAATAACAACAACAACAACGTCATATAAACAACAACAACAACAACGTCAAATAAACAACAATAACAACAACGTCAAATAAACAACAACAACAACAACAACAACATCAACAACAACAAAAACGTCAAATAAACAACAACAACAACAACAACAACGTCAACAATAACAACTACGTCAAATAAACAACAACAACAATGTCAACAACAACAACGTCAAATAAACAACAACAACAACGTCAAATAAACAACAACAACTAAAACAACGTCGAATAAACAACAACAACAACAACGTCAAATAAACAACAAAACCAACAACGTCAACAACAACAACAACAATGTCAAATAAACAACAACAACGTCAACAACAACAACAATGTCAAATAAACAACAACAACAACGTCAAATAAACAACAACAACAATGTCAACAACAACAACAACGTCAAATAAACAACAACTACAACGTCAAATAAACAACAACATCAATAACATCAACAACGTGAAATAAACAACAACAACAACAACAACAACTATGTCAACAACAACAACAACGTCAAATAAACAACAACAACAACGTCAACAACAACAACAACGTCAAATAAACAACAACAACAACAACAACAACGTCAAATAAACAACAACAACAACACCGTCAAATATACAACAACAACATCAACATCCAATAAACAACAACAACAACAATGTCAAATAAACAACAACAACAAGAACGTCAAATAAACAACAACAATAACAACAACAACAACAACAACGTCAAATAAACAACAACAACAACAACGTCAACAACAACAACAATGTCAAATAAACAACAACAACAACATCAACAACGTCATATAAACAACACCAACAATGTCAAAAATAAAAACGTCAAAGAAACAACAACAACAACGTCAAATAAACAACAACAACTAAAACAACGTCAAATAAACAACAACAACAACAACAACGTCAAATAAACAACAACACCAACAACGTCAACAACAACAATAACAACAATGTCAAATAAACAACAACAACAACGTCAACAACAACAACAATGTCAAATAAACAACAACATCGTCAAATAAACAACAACATCTAAAACAACGTCAAATAAACAACAACAACAACAACAACGTCAAATAAACAACAACATCTAAAACAACGTCAAATAAACAACAACAACAACGTCAAATAAACAACAACACCAACAACGTCAACAACAACAACAACAACAATGTCAAATAAACAACAACAACAACAACAACGTCAACAACAACAACAATGTCAAATAAACAACAACAACAACAACATTAAATAAACAACAACAACAACAACAACAACGTTAAATAAACAACATCAATAACAACAACAACGTCAAATAAACAACAACAACAACGTCAAATAAACAACAACAACAACAACAACATCAAATAAACAACAACAACAACAACAACAACGTCAAATAAACCACAACAAATACAACAACGTCAAATAAACTACAACAACAACATCAAATAAACAACAACAACAACGCCAAATAAACAACAACAACAATGTCAAATAAACAACTACAAAAACAACAACAACATCAACAATAACAAAAACGTTAAATAAACAACAACAACAACATCAACAACAATAAAAACGTCAAATAAACAACAACAACAACAACAATGTCAAATAAACAACAACAACAACAACGTCAACAACAACAACAATGTCAAATAAACAACAACAACAACAACATCAAATAAACAACAACAACAACAACGTCAAATAAACAACAACAATAACAACAACCACAACGTCAAATAAACAACAACAACAACAACGTCAAATAAACAACAACAACAACAACCTCAACAACAACAACTACGTCAAATAAACATCAACAACAACATCAAATAAAAACCAACAACAACAACAACGTCAAATAAACAACAACAATAACAATAACAACAACGTCAAATAAACAACAACAACAACAACAACAACAACGTCAAATAAACAATAACAACAACGTCAAATAAACAACAACAACATCAACAACAAAAACGTCAAATAAACAACAACAACAACAACGTCAACAACAACAACTATGTCAAATAAACAACAACAACAAAACAACAACAATGTCAATAACAAAAACGTCAAATAAACAACAACAACAACGTCAAATAAACAACAACAACTAAAATAACGTCAAATAAACAACAACAACAACAACAAAGTCAAATAAACAACAACACCAACAACAACAACAATGTCAAATAAACAACAACAACAACAACGTCAACAACAACAACACTGTCAAATAAACAACAACACCGTCAAATAAACAACAACATCTAAAACAACGTTAAATAAACAACAACAACAACAACAACGTCAAATAAACAAAAACATCTAAAACAACATCAAATAAACAACAACAACAACGTCAACAAAAACAACAACAACAATGTCAAATAAACAACAACAACAACGTCAACAACAACAACAATGTCAAATAAACAACAACAACAACATTAAATAAACAACAACAACAACGTCAAATAAACAACATCAATAACAACAACAACGTCAAATAAACAACAACAACAACAATGTCAACAACAACAATGTCAAATAAACAACAACAACAACGCCAAATAAACAACAACAACAACAACAACTAAAACAACATCAAATAAACAACAACAACAACAACAACGTCAAATAAACAACAACACCACCACCACCAAAAACAACAACAACAATGTCAAATAAACAACGACAACAACAACGTCAACAACAACAACAACAATGTCAAATAAACAACAACAACAACGTCAAATAAATAACAACAACAACGTCAAATAAACAACAACAACAACAACATCAAATAAACAATAACAACAACAAAAACGTCAAATAAACCACAACAAATACAACAACGTCAAATAAACAACAACAACAACATCAAATAAACAACAACAACAACAATAACAAGAACAACAACGTCAAATAAACAACAACAACAACGCCAAATAAACAACAACAACAATGTCAAATAAACAACTACAAAAACAACAACAACATCAACAATAACAAAAACGTTAAATAAACAACAACAACAACGTCAACAACAACAACAACGTCAAATAAACAACAACACCGTCAAATAAACAACAACAACAACAACATCAAATAAACAACAACAACGTCAAATAAACAACAACAACAATAACAACAACGTCAAATAAACAACAACAACAACAACAACAACGTCAAATAAACAACAACAACAACAACAACAACGTCAACAACAACAACAACGTCAAATAAACAACAACAACGTCAAATAAACAATAACAACAACAACAACAATGTCAAATAAACAACAACAACAACAACATCAAATAAACAACAACAACAACGCCAAATACACAACAACAACAACGTCAAATAAATAACAATAACAACAACAACGTCAACAACAACAACATCAAATAAACAACAACAACAACGTCAACAACAACAACAACGTCCAATAAACAACAACAACAACATCAAATAAACAACAACAATAACAACAACGTCAAATAAACAACAATAACAACGTCAAATAAACAACAACAACAACAACGTCTAATAAACAATAACAACAACAACAACGTCAAATAAATAACAACAACAACAACATCAAATAAATAACAACAACAACAACGTCAAATAAACAACAACAACACCAACGTCAAATAAACAACAACAACTAAAACAACGTGAAATAAACAACAACAACAACAAAGTCAAATAAACAACAACACCAACAACAACAACAACAATGTCAAATAAACAACAACAACAACAACGTCAACAACAACAACACTATCAAATAAACAACAACACCGTCAAATAAACAACAACATCTAAAACAACGTTAAATAAACAACAACAACAACAACAACAACGTCAAATAAACAAAAACATCTAACACAACATCAAATAAACAACAACAACAACAACGTCAACAAAAACAACAACAACAATGTCAAACAAACAACAACAACAACAACGTCAACAACAACAACAATGTCAAATAAACAACAACAACAACATTAAATAAACAACAACAACAACGTCAAATAAACAACATCAATAACAACAACAACGTCAAATAAACAACAACAACAACAATGTCAACAACAACAATGTCAAATAAACAACAACAACAACGCCAAATAAACAACAACAACAAAAACATTGTCAAATAAACAACAACAACAACAATGTCAACAACAACAACGTCAAATAAACAACAATAACAACAACAACAACAACGTCAAATAAACAACAACAATAACAACAACAACAACGTCAAATAAACAACAACAACAACAACGTCAAATAAACAATAACAACAACGTCAAATAAACAACAACAACAACATCAACAACAACAAAAACGTGAAAGAAAACAACAACAACAACGTCAACAACAACAACAACAACGTCAACAACAACAACAACAACAACAACAACAATGTCAAATAAACAACAACAATAACGTCAACAACAACAACAATAACGTCAAATAAGCAACAACAACAACAACAACAACAACAACGTCAAATAAACAACAACACCAACAACGTCAACAACAACAACAACAACAACAACGTCAAATAAACAACAACAACAACAACCTCAACAACAACAACTACGTCAAATAAACATCAACAACAACATCAAATAAACAACAACAACAACAACAACAACGTCAAATAAACAACAACAATAACAATAACAACAACGTCAAATAAACAACAACAACAACAACAACGTCAAATAAACAATAACAACAACGTCAAATAAACAACAACAACATCAACAACAAAAACGTCAAATAAACAACAACAACAACAACGTCAACAACAACAACTATGTCAAATAAACAACAACAACAAAACAACAACAATGTCAATAACAAAAACGTCAAATAAACAACAACAACAACAACAACTTCAAATAAACAACAACAACTAAAATAACGTCAAATAAACAACAACAACAACAACAAAGTCAAATAAACAACAACACCAACAACAACAACAATGTCAAATAAACAACAACAACAACAACGTCAACAACAACAACAACACTGTCAAATAAACAACAACACCGTCAAATAAACAACAACATCTAAAACAACGTTAAATAAACAACAACAACAACAACGTCAAATAAACAAAAACATCTAAAACAACATCAAATAAACAACAACAACAACGTCAACAAAAACAACAACAACAATGTCAAATAAACAACAACAACAACAACGTCAACAACAACAACAATGTCAAATAAACAACAACAACAACATTAAATAAACAACAACAACAACGTCAAATAAACAACATCAATAACAACAACAACGTCAAATAAACAACAACAACAACAACAATGTCAACAACAACAATGTCAAATAAACAACAACAACAACGCCAAATAAACAACAACAACAACAACAACAACTAAAACAACATCAAATAAACAACAACAACAACAACAACGTCAAATAAACAACAACACCACCACCACCAAAAACAACAACAACAATGTCAAATAAACAACGACAACAACAACGTCAACAACAACAACAACAATGTCAAATAAACAACAACAACAACGTCAAATAAACAACAACAACAACAACATCAAATAAACAACAACAACAACAAAAACGTCAAATAAACCACAACAAATACAACAACGTCAAATAAACAACAACAACAACATCAAATAAACAACAACAACAACAACAACAACAACAACAACGTCAAATAAACAACAACAACAACGCCAAATAAACAACAACAACAATGTCAAATAAACAACAACAACAACAATGTCAACAACAACAACAACGTTAAATAAACAACAACTACAACGTCAAATAAACAACAACATCAACAACATCAACAACGTGAAATAAACAACAACAACAACAACTATGTCAACAACAAAAACAACGTCAAATAAACAACAACAACAACAACAACAACGTCAACAACAACAACAACGTCAAATAAACAACAACAATAACAACGTCAAATAAACAACAACAACAACAACACCGTCAAATATACAACAACAACATCAACATCCAATAAACAACAACAACAACGTCAAATAAACAACAACAACAACAAGAACGTCAAATAAACAACAACAATAACAACAACAACAACAACGTCAAATAAACAACAACAATAACAACAACAACAACAACGTCAAATAAACAACAACATCAATAACATCAACAACAACAAAAACGTCAAATAAGCAACAACAACAACAACAACAACGTCAACAACAATAACAACAACATCAAATAAACAACAACAACAACGTCAACAACAACAACAATGTCAAATAAACAACAACAACATCAAATAAACAACAACAAGAACGTCAAATAAACAACAACAATAACAACAACAACAACGTCAAATAAACAACCACAACAACAACGTCAAATAAACAACAACGTCAAATAAACAAAAACAACAACAACATCAACAACAACAAAAACGTCAAATAAACAACAACAACAACGTCAAATAAACAACAACAACAACAACGTCAAATAAACAACAACACCAACAACGTCAACAACAACAACAACAACAACAATGTCAAATACAACAACAACAACAACGTCAACAACAACAATGTCAAATAAACAACAACAACATCAAATAAACAACAACAACAACAACAACGTCAAATAAACAACAACAATAACAACAACAACAACGTCATATAAACAACAACAACAACAACGTCAAATAAACAACAATAACAACAACGTCAAATAAACAACAACAACAACAACAACAACATCAACAACAACAAAAACGTCAAATAACAACAACAACAACAACAACAACGTCAACAATAACAACTACGTCAAATAAACAACAACAACAATGTCAACAACAACAACGTCAAATAAACAACAACAACAACGTCAAATAAACAACAACAACTAAAACAACGTCGAATAAACAACAACAACAACAACGTCAAATAAACAACAAAACCAACAACGTCAACAACAACAACAACAATGTCAAATAAACAACAACAACGTCAACAACAACAACAATGTCAAATAAACAACAACAACAACGTCAAATAAACAACAACAACAATGTCAACAACAACAACAACGTCAAATAAACAACAACTACAACGTCAAATAAACAACAACATCAATAACATCAACAACGTGAAATAAACAACAACAACAACAACAACAACTATGTCAACAACAACAACAACGTCAAATAAACAACAACAACAACGTCAACAACAACAACAACGTCAAATAAACAACAACAACAACAACAACGTCAAATAAACAACAACAACAACACCGTCAAATATACAACAACAACATCAACATCCAATAAACAACAACAACAACAATGTCAAATAAACAACAACAACAAGAACGTCAAATAAACAACAACAATAACAACAACAACAACAACAACGTCAAATAAACAACAACAACAACAACGTCAACAACAACAACAATGTCAAATAAACAACAACAACAACATCAACAACGTCATATAAACAACACCAACAATGTCAAAAATAAAAACGTCAAAGAAACAACAACAACAACGTCAAATAAACAACAACAACTAAAACAACGTCAAATAAACAACAACAACAACAACAACGTCAAATAAACAACAACACCAACAACGTCAACAACAACAATAACAACAATGTCAAATAAAAAACAACAACAACGTCAACAACAACAACAATGTCAAATAAACAACAACACCGTCAAATAAACAACAACATCTAAAACAACGTCAAATAAACAACAACAACAACAACAACGTCAAATAAACAACAACATCTAAAACAACGTCAAATAAACAACAACAACAACATCAAATAAACAACAACAACAACAACGTCAACAAAAACAACAACAACAATGTCAAACAAACAACAACAACAACAACGTCAACAACAACAACAATGTCAAATAAACAACAACAACAACATTAAATAAACAACAACAACAACGTCAAATAAACAACATCAATAACAACAACAACGTCAAATAAACAACAACAACAACAATGTCAACAACAACAATGTCAAATAAACAACAACAACAACGCCAAATAAACAACAACAACAAAAACATTGTCAAATAAACAACAACAACAACAATGTCAACAACAACAACGTCAAATAAACAACAATAACAACAACAACAACAACGTCAAATAAACAACAACAATAACAACAACAACAACAACGTCAAATAAACAACAACAACAACAACGTCAAATAAACAATAACAACAACGTCAAATAAACAACAACAAAAACGTGAAAGAAAACAACAACAACAACGTCAACAACAACAACAACAACGTCAACAACAACAACAACAACAACAACAACAACAATGTCAAATAAACAACAACAATAACGTCAACAACAACAACAATAACGTCAAATAAGCAACAACAACAACAACAACAACAACAACGTCAAATAAACAACAACACCAACAACGTCAACAACAACAACAACAACAACAACGTCAAATAAACAACAACAACAACAACCTCAACAACAACAACTACGTCAAATAAACATCAACAACAACATCAAATAAACAACAACAACAACAACAACGTCAAATAAACAACAACAATAACAATAACAACAACGTCAAATAAACAACAACAACAACAACAACGTCAAATAAACAATAACAACAACGTCAAATAAACAACAACAACATCAACAACAAAAACGTCAAATAAACAACAACAACAACAACGTCAACAACAACAACTATGTCAAATAAACAACAACAACAAAACAACAACAATGTCAATAACAAAAACGTCAAATAAACAACAACAACAACAACAACTTCAAATAAACAACAACAACTAAAATAACGTCAAATAAACAACAACAACAACAACAACAAAGTCAAATAAACAACAACACCAACAACAACAACAATGTCAAATAATAAACAACAACAACAACGTCAACAACAACAACAACACTGTCAAATAAACAACAACACCGTCAAATAAACAACAACATCTAAAACAACGTTAAATAAACAACAACAACAACAACGTCAAATAAACAAAAACATCTAAAACAACATCAAATAAACAACAACAACAACGTCAACAAAAACAACAACAACAATGTCAAATAAACAACAACAACAACAACGTCAACAACAACAACAATGTCAAATAAACAACAACAACAACATTAAATAAACAACAACAACAACGTCAAATAAACAACATCAATAACAACAACAACGTCAAATAAACAACAACAACAACAACAATGTCAACAACAACAATGTCAAATAAACATCAACAACAACGCCAAATAAACAACAACAACAACAACAACAACTAAAACAACATCAAATAAACAACAACAACAACAACAACGTCAAATAAACAACAACACCACCACCACCAAAAACAACAACAACAACGTCAAATAAACAACAACAACAACAACATCAAATAAACAACAACAACAACAAAAACGTCAAATAAACCACAACAAATACAACAACGTCAAATAAACAACAACAACAACATCAAATAAACAACAACAACAACAACAACAACAACGTCAAATAAACAACAACAACAACGCCAAATAAACAACAACAACAATGTCAAATAAACAACAACAACAACAATGTCAACAACAACAACAACGTCAAATAAACAACAACTACAACGTCAAATAAACAACAACATCAACAACGTGAAATAAACAACAACAACAACAACTATGTCAACAACAAAAACAACGTCAAATAAACAACAACAACAACAACAACGTCAACAACAACAACAACGTCAAATAAACAACAACAATAACAACGTCAAATAAACAACAACAACAACAACAACACCGTCAAATATACAACAACAACATCAACATCCAATAAACAACAACAACAACGTCAAATAAACAACAACAACAACAAGAACGTCAAATAAACAACAACAATAACAACAACAACAACAACGTCAAATAAACAACAACAATAACAACAACAACAACGTCAAATAAACAACAACATCAATAACATCAACAACAACAAAAACGTCAAATAAGCAACAACAATAACAACAACAACGTCAACAACAACAACAACAACATCAAATAAACAACAACAACAACGTCAACAACAACAACAATGTCAAATAAACAACAACAACATCAAATAAACAACAACAAGAACGTCAAATAAACAACAACAATAACAACAACAACGTCAAATAAACAACCACAACAACAACGTCAAATAAACAACAACGTCAAATAAACAAAAACAACAACAACATCAACAACAACAAAAACGTCAAATAAACAACAACAACAACGTCAAATAAACAACAACAACAACAACGTCAAATAAACAACAACACCAACAACGTCAACAACAACAACAACAACAACAATGTCAAATAAACAACAACAACAACGTCAACAACAACAATGTCAAATAAACAACAACAACATCAAATAAACAACAACAACAACAACAACGTCAAATAAACAACAACAATAACAACAACAACAACGTCATATAAACAACAACAACAACAACGTCAAATAAACAACAATAACAACAACGTCAAATAAACAACAACAACAACAACAACAACATCAACAACAACAAAAACGTCAAATAAACAACAACAACAACAACAACAACGTCAACAATAACAACTACGTCAAATAAACAACAACAACAATGTCAACAACAACAACGTCAAATAAACAACAACAACAACGTCAAATAAACAACAACAACTAAAACAACGTCGAATAAACAACAACAACAACAACGTCAAATAAACAACAAAACCAACAACGTCAACAACAACAACAACAATGTCAAATAAACAACAACAACGTCAACAACAACAATGTCAAATAAACAACAACTACAACGTCAAATAAACAACAACATCAATAACATCAACAACGTGAAATAAACAACAACAACAACAACAACAACTATGTCAACAACAACAACAACGTCAAATAAACAACAACAACAACGTCAACAACAACAACAACGTCAAATAAACAACAACAACAACAACAACAACGTCAAATAAACAACAACAACAACACCGTCAAATATATAACAACAACATCAACATCCAATAAACAACAACAACAACAATGTCAAATAAACAACAACAACAAGAACGTCAAATAAACAACAACAATAACAACAACAACAACAACAACGTCAAATAAACAACAACAACAACAACGTCAACAACAACAACAATGTCAAATAAACAACAACAACAACATCAACAACGTCATATAAACAACACCAACAATGTCAAAAATAAAAACGTCAAAGAAACAACAACAACAACGTCAAATAAACAACAACAACTAAAACAACGTCAAATAAACAACAACAACAACAACAACGTCAAATAAACAACAACACCAACAACGTTAACAACAACAATAACAACAATGTCAAATAAACAACAACAACAACGTCAACAACAACAACAATGTCAAATAAACAACAACACCGTCAAATAAACAACAACATCTAAAACAACGTCAAATAAACAACAACAACAACAACAACAACGTCAAATAAACAACAACATCTAAAACAACGTCAAATAAACAACAACAACAACATCAAATAAACAACAACAACAACAACGTCAACAAAAACAACAACAACAATGTCAAACAAACAACAACAACAACAACGTCAACAACAACAACAATGTCAAATAAACAACAACAACAACATTAAATAAACAACAACAACAACGTCAAATAAACAACATCAATAACAACAACAACGTCAAATAAACAACAACAACAACAATGTCAACAACAACAATGTCAAATAAACAACAACAACAACGCCAAATAAACAACAACAACAAAAACATTGTCAAATAAACAACAACAACAACAATGTCAACAACAACAACGTCAAATAAACAACAATAACAACAACAACAACAACGTCAAATAAACAACAACAATAACAACAACAACAACAACGTCAAATAAACAACAACAACAACAACGTCAAATAAACAATAACAACAACGTCAAATAAACAACAACAACAACATCAACAACAACAAAAACGTGAAAGAAAACAACAACAACAACGTCAACAACAACAACAACAACGTCAACAACAACAACAACAACAACAACAACAATGTCAAATAAACAACAACAATAACGTCAACAACAACAACAATAACGTCAAATAAGCAACAACAACAACAACAACAACAACAACGTCAAATAAACAACAACACCAACAACGTCAACAACAACAACAACAACAACAACGTCAAATAAACAACAACAACAACAACCTCAACAACAACAACTACGTCAAATAAACATCAACAACAACATCAAATAAACAACAACAACAACAACAACGTCAAATAAACAACAACAACAACAATAACAACAACGTCAAATAAACAACAACAACAACAACAACGTCAAATAAACAATAACAACAACGTCAAATAAACAACAACAACATCAACAACAAAAACGTCAAATAAACAACAACAACAACAATGTCAACAACAACAACTATGTCAAATAAACAACAACAACAAAACAACAACAATGTCAATAACAAAAACGTCAAATAAACAACAACAACAACAACAACTTCAAATAAACAACAACAACTAAAATAACGTCAAATAAACAACAACAACAACAACAAAGTCAAATAAACAACAACACCAACAACAACAACAATGTCAAATAAACAACAACAACAACAACGTCAACAACAACAACAACACTGTCAAATAAACAACAACACCGTCAAATAAACAACAACATCTAAAACAACGTTAAATAAACAACAACAACAACAACAACGTCAAATAAACAAAAACATCTAAAACAACATCAAATAAACAACAACAACAACGTCAACAAAAACAACAACAACAATGTCAAATAAACAACAACAACAACAACGTCAACAACAACAACAATGTCAAATAAACAACAACAACAACATTAAATAAACAACAACAACAACGTCAAATAAACAACATCAATAACAACAACAATGTCAAATAAACAACAACAACAACAACAATGTCAACAACAACAATGTCAAATAAACAACAACAACAACGCCAAATAAACAACAACAACAACAACAACTAAAACAACATCAAATAAACAACAACAACAACAACAACGTCAAATAAACAACAACACCACCACCACCAAAAACAACAACAACAATGTCAAATAAACAACGACAACAACAACGTCAACAACAACAACAACAATGTCAAATAAACAACAACAACAACGTCAAATAAACAACAACAACAACAACATCAAATAAACAACAACAACAACAAAAACGTCAAATAAACCACAACAAATACAACAACGTCAAATAAACAACAACAACAACATCAAATAAACAACAACAACAACAACAACAACAACAACAACGTCAAATAAACAACAACAACAACGCCAAATAAACAACAACAACAATGTCAAATAAACAACAACAACAACAATGTCAACAACAACAACAACGTCAAATAAACAACAACTACAACGTCAAATAAACAACAACATCAACAACATCAACAACGTGAAATAAACAACAACAACAACAACTATGTCAACAACAAAAACAACGTCAAATAAACAACAACAACAACAACAACGTCAACAACAACAACAACGTCAAATAAACAACAACAATAACAACGTCAAATAAACAACAACAACAACAACAACAACACCGTCAAATATACAACAACAACATCAACATCCAATAAACAACAACAACAACGTCAAATAAACAACAACAACAACAAGAACGTCAAATAAACAACAACAATAACAACAACAACAACAACGTCAAATAAACAACAACAATAACAACAACAACAACGTCAAATAAACAACAACATCAATAACATCAACAACAACAAAAACGTCAAATAAGCAACAACAACAACAACAACAACGTCAACAACAACAACAACAACATCAAATAAACAACAACAACAACGTCAACAACAACAACAATGTCAAATAAACAACAACAACATCAAATAAACAACAACAAGAACGTCAAATAAACAACAACAATAACAACAACAACAACGTCAAATAAACAACCACAACAACAACGTCAAATAAACAACAACGTCAAATAAACAAAAACAACAACAACATCAACAACAACAAAAACGTCAAATAAACAACAACAACAACGTCAAATAAACAACAACAACAACAACGTCAAATAAACAATAACACCAACAACGTCAACAACAACAACAACAACAACAATGTCAAATAAACAACAACAACAACGTCAACAACAACAATGTCAAATAAACAACAACAACATCAAATAAACAACAACAACAACAACAACGTCAAATAAACAACAACAATAACAACAACAACAACGTCATATAAACAACAACAACAACAACGTCAAATAAACAACAATAACAACAACGTCAAATAAACAACAACAACAACAACAACATCAACAACAACAAAAACGTCAAATAAACAACAACAACAACAACAACAACGTCAACAATAACAACTACGTCAAATAAACAACAACAACAATGTCAACAACAACAACGTCAAATAAACAACAACAACAACGTCAAATAAACAACAACAACTAAAACAACGTCGAATAAACAACAACAACAACAACGTCAAATAAACAACAAAACCAACAACGTCAACAACAACAACAACAATGTCAAATAAACAACAACAACGTCAACAACAACAACAATGTCAAATAAACAACAACAACAACGTCAAATAAACAACAACAACAATGTCAACAACAACAACAACGTCAAATAAACAACAACTACAACGTCAAATAAACAACAACATCAATAACATCAACAACGTGAAATAAACAACAACAACAACAACAACTATGTCAACAACAACAACAACGTCAAATAAACAACAACAACAACGTCAACAACAACAACAACGTCAAATAAACAACAACAACATCAAATAAACAACAACAAGAACGTC
This sequence comes from Vicia faba, assembly GCA_948472305.1. Taxonomy (NCBI): domain Eukaryota; kingdom Viridiplantae; phylum Streptophyta; class Magnoliopsida; order Fabales; family Fabaceae; genus Vicia; species Vicia faba. The sequence goes on along the minus strand of OX451739.1, from coordinate 479,977,239 downwards.
AAATAAACAACAACAATAACAACAACAACGTCAAATAAACAACCACAACAACAACGTCAAATATACAACAACAACAACACCGTCAAATATACAACAACAACATCAACATCCAATAAACAACAACAACAACAATGTCAAATAAACAACAACAACAAGAACGTCAAATAAACAACAACAATAACAACAACAACAACAACAACGTCAAATAAACAACAACAACAACAACGTCAACAACAACAACAATGTCAAATAAACAACAACAACAACATCAACAACGTCATATAAACAACACCAACAATGTCAAAAATAAAAACGTCAAAGAAACAACAACAACAACGTCAAATAAACAACAACAACTAAAACAACGTCAAATAAACAACAACAACAACAACAACGTCAAATAAACAACAACACCAACAACGTCAACAACAACAATAACAACAATGTCAAATAAACAACAACAACAACGTCAACAACAACAACAATGTCAAATAAACAACAACACCGTCAAATAAACAACAACATCTAAAACAACGTCAAATAAACAACAACAACAACAACAACGTCAAATAAACAACAACATCTAAAACAACGTCAAATAAACAACAACAACAACGTCAAATAAACAACAACACCAACAACGTCAACAACAACAACAACAACAATGTCAAATAAACAACAACAACAACAACAACGTCAACAACAACAACAATGTCAAATAAACAACAACAACAACATTAAATAAACAACAACAACAACAACAACAACGTTAAATAAACAACATCAATAACAACAACAACGTCAAATAAACAACAACAACAACGTCAAATAAACAACAACAACAACAACAACATCAAATAAACAACAACAACAACAACAACAACGTCAAATAAACCACAACAAATACAACAACGTCAAATAAACTACAACAACAACATCAAATAAACAACAACAACAACGCCAAATAAACAACAACAACAATGTCAAATAAACAACTACAAAAACAACAACAACATCAACAATAACAAAAACGTTAAATAAACAATAACAACAACATCAACAACAATAAAAACGTCAAATAAACAACAACAACAACAACAATGTCAAATAAACAACAACAACAACAACGTCAACAACAACAACAATGTCAAATAAACAACAACAACAACAACATCAAATAAACAACAACAACAACAACGTCAAATAAACAACAACAATAACAACAACCACAACGTCAAATAAACAACAACAACAACAACAACGTCAAATAAACAACAACAACAACAACCTCAACAACAACAACTACGTCAAATAAACATCAACAACAACATCAAATAAAAACCAACAACAACAACAACGTCAAATAAACAACAACAATAACAATAACAACAACGTCAAATAAACAACAACAACAACAACAACGTCAAATAAACAATAACAACAACGTCAAATAAACAACAACAACATCAACAACAAAAACGTCAAATAAACAACAACAACAACAACGTCAACAACAACAACTATGTCAAATAAACAACAACAACAAAACAACAACAATGTCAATAACAAAAACGTCAAATAAACAACAACAACAACGACAAATAAACAACAACAACTAAAATAACGTCAAATAAACAACAACAACAACAACAAAGTCAAATAAACAACAACACCAACAACAACAACAACAATGTCAAATAAACAACAACAACAACAACGTCAACAACAACAACACTGTCAAATAAACAACAACACCGTCAAATAAACAACAACATCTAAAACAACGTTAAATAAACAACAACAACAACAACAACGTCAAATAAACAAAAACATCTAAAACAACATCAAATAAACAACAACAACAACGTCAACAAAAACAACAACAACAATGTCAAATAAACAACAACAACAACAACGTCAACAACAACAACAATGTCAAATAAACAACAACAACAACATTAAATAAACAACAACAACAACGTCAAATAAACAACATCAATAACAACAACAACGTCAAATAAACAACAACAACAACAATGTCAACAACAACAATGTCAAATAAACAACAACAACAACGCCAAATAAACAACAACAACAACAACAACAACTAAAACAACATCAAATAAACAATAACAACAACAACAACGTCAAATAAACAACAACACCACCACCACCAAAAACAACAACAACAATGTCAAATAAACAACGACAACAACAACGTCAACAACAACAACAACAATGTCAAATAAACAACAACAACAACGTCAAATAAATAACAACAACAACGTCAAATAAACAACAACAACAACAACATCAAATAAACAACAACAACAACAAAAACGTCAAATAAACCACAACAAATACAACAACGTCAAATAAACAACAACAACAACATCAAATAAACAACAACAACAACAATAACAAGAACAACAACGTCAAATAAACAACAACAACAACGCCAAATAAACAACAACAACAATGTCAAATAAACAACTACAAAAACAACAACAACATCAACAATAACAAAAACGTTAAATAAACAACAACAACAACAACGTCAAATAAACAACAACACCGTCAAATAAACAACAACAACAACATCAAATAAACAACAACAACGTCAAATAAACAACAACAACAATAACAACAACGTCAAATAAACAACAACAACAACAACAACAACGTCAAATAAACAACAACAACAACAACAACAACAACGTCAACAACAACAACAACGTCAAATAAACAACAACAACGTCAAATAAACAATAACAACAACAACAACAACAATGTCAAATAAACAACAACAACAACAACAACATCAAATAAACAACAACAACAACGCCAAATAAACAACAACAACAACGTCAAATAAATAACAATAACAACAACAACGTCAACAACAACAACATCAAATAAACAACAACAACAACGTCAACAACAACAACAACGTCCAATAAACAACAACAACAACATCAAATAAACAACGACAATAACAACAACGTCAAATAAACAACAATAACAACGTCAAATAAACAACAACAACAACAACGTCTAATAAACAATAACAACAACAACAACGTCAAATAAATAACAACAACAACAACGTCAAATAAATAACAACAACAACAACGTCAAATAAACAACAACAACACCAACGTCAAATAAACAACAACAACTAAAACAACGTCAAATAAACAACAACAACAACAAAGTCAAATAAACAACAACACCAACAACAACAACAACAATGTCAAATAAACAACAACAACAACAACGTCAACAACAACAACACTATCAAATAAACAACAACACCGTCAAATAAACAACAACATCTAAAACAACGTTAAATAAACAACAACAACAACAACAACGTCAAATAAACAAAAACATCTAACACAACATCAAATAAACAACAACAACAACAACAACGTCAACAAAAACAACAACAACAATGTCAAACAAACAACAACAACAACAACGTCAACAACAACAACAATGTCAAATAAACAACAACAACAACATTAAATAAACAACAACAACAACGTCAAATAAACAACATCAATAACAACAACAACGTCAAATAAACAACAACAACAACAATGTCAACAACAACAATGTCAAATAAACAACAACAACAACGCCAAATAAACAACAACAACAAAAACATTGTCAAATAAACAACAACAACAACAATGTCAACAACAACAACGTCAAATAAACAACAATAACAACAACAACAACAACGTCAAATAAACAACAACAATAACAACAACAACAACAACGTCAAATAAACAACAACAACAACAACGTCAAATAAACAATAACAACAACGTCAAATAAACAACAACAACAACATCAACAACAACAAAAACGTGAAAGAAAACAACAACAACAACGTCAACAACAACAACAACAACGTCAACAACAACAACAACAACAACAACAACAATGTCAAATAAACAACAACAATAACGTCAACAACAACAACAATAACGTCAAATAAGCAACAACAACAACAACAACAACGTCAAATAAACAACAACACCAACAACGTCAACAACAACAACAACAACAACAATGTCAAATAAACAACAACAACAACGTCAACAACAACAACAATGTCAAATAAACAACAACAACAACATCAAATAAATAACAACAACAACAACAACGTCAAATAAACAACAACAATAAGAACAACAACAACGTCATATAAACAACAACAACAACGTCAAATAAACAACAATAACAACAACGTCAAATAAACAACAACAACAACAACAACAACATCAACAACAACAAAACTGTCAAATAAACAACAACAACAACGTCAACAACAACAACAACGTCAACAACAACAACTACGTCAAATAAACAACAACAACGTCAAATAAACAACAACATCAACGTCAAATAAACAACAACAACGTCAAATAAACAACAACATCAACGTCAAATAAACAACAACAACTAAAACAACGTCAAATAAACAACAACAACAACGTCAAATAAACAACAACATCAACGTCAAATAAACAACAACAACTAAAACAACGTCAAATAAACAACAACAACAACAACGTCAAATAAACAACAAAACCAACAACGTCAACAACAACAACAACAATGTCAAATAAACAACAACAACAACAACGTCAACAACAACAACAATGTCAAATAAACAACAACAACGTCAAATAAACAACAACAACAACAATGTCAACAACAACAACAACATCAAATAAACAACAACTACAACGTCAAATAAACAACAACATCAACAACATCAACAACGTGAAATAAACAACAACAACAACAACAACTATGTCAACAACAAAAACAACGTCAAATAAACAACAACAACAACAACAACGTCAACAACAACAACAACGTCAAATAAACAACAACAACAACAACGTCAAATAAACAACAACAACAACAACGTCAAATAAACAACAACAACAACAACAACACCGTCAAATATACAACAACAACATCAACATCCAATAAACAACAACAACAACGTCAAATAAACAACAACAACAACAAGAACGTCAAATAAACAACAACAATAACAACAACAACAACAACGTCAAATAAACAACAACAATAACAACAACAACAACGTCAAATAAACAACAACATCAATAACATCAACAACAACAAAAACGTCAAATAAGCAACAACAACAACAACAACGTCAACAACAACAACAACATCAAATAAACAACAACAACAACGTCAACAACAACAACAATGTCAAATAAACAACAACAACATCAAATAAACAACAACAAGAACGTCAAATAAACAACAACAATAACAACAACAACAACGTCAAATAAACAACCACAACAACAACGTCAAATAAACAACAACGTCAAATAAACAAAAACAACAACAACATCAACAACAACAAAAACGTCAAATAAACAACAACAACAACGTCAAATAAACAACAACAACAACGTCAAATAAACAACAACAACAACAACGTCAAATAAACAACAACACCAACAACGTCAACAACAACAACAACAACAACAATGTCAAATAAACAACAACAACTACGTCAACAACAACAATGTCAAATAAACAACAACAACAACAACAACATCAAATAAACAACAACAACAACAACAACAACGTCAAATAAACAACAACAATAACAACAATAACAACGTCATATAAACAACAACAACAACAACGTCAAATAAACAACAATAACAACAACGTCAAATAAACAACAACAACAACAACAACATCAACAACAACAAAAACGTCAAATAAACAACAACAACAACAACAACAACGTCAACAATAACAACTACGTCAAATAAACAACAACAACAATGTCAACAACAACAACGTCAAATAAACAACAACAACAACATCAAATAAACAACAACAACTAAAACAACGTCGAATAAACAACAACAACAACAACGTCAAATAAACAACAAAACCAACAACGTCAACAACAACAACAACAATGTCAAATAAACAACAACAACGTCAACAACAACAACAATGTCAAATAAACAACAACAACAACGTCAAATAAACAACAACAACAACAATGTCAACAACAACAACAACGTCAAATAAACAACAACTACAACGTCAAATAAACAACAACATCAATAACATCAACAACGTGAAATAAACAACAACAACAACAACAACTATGTCAACAACAACAACAACGTCAAATAAACAACAACAACAACAACGTCAACAACAACAACAACGTCAAATAAACAACAACAACAACAACAACGTCAAATAAACAACAACAACAACACCGTCAAATATACAACAACAACATCAACATCCAATAAACAACAACAACAATGTCAAATAAACAACAACAACAAGAACGTCAAATAAACAACAACAATAACAACAACAACAACAACGTCAAATAAACAACAACAACAACAACGTCAACAACAACAACAATGTCAAATAAACAACAACAACAACATCAAATAAACAACAACAACAACAACAATGTCAACAACAACAACAACGTCAAATAAACAACAACTACAACGTCAAATAAACAACAACATCAACAACATCAACAACGTGAAATAAACAACAACAACAACAACTATGTCAACAACAACAACAACGTCAAATAAACAACAACAACAACGTCAACAACAACAACAACGTGAAACAAACAACAACAGCAACAACGTCAAACAAACAACAACAACAACAACATCGTCAAATATACAACAACAACAACGTCCAATAAACAACAACAACAACGTCAAATAAACAACAACAACGTCAAATAAACAACAACAATGTCAAATAAACAACAACAACAACAACGTCAAATAAACAACAACAATAACAACAACAACAACAACGTCAAATAAACAACAACAACAACAACGTCAAATAAACAAGAACAACAACAACAACAACAACAACGTCAACACCAACAACTACGTCAAATAAACAACAACAACAACAATGTCAAATAAACAACAACAACGTCAACAACAACAACAACAATGTCAAATAAACAACAACAACAACATCATATAAACAACAACAACAACGTCAAATAAACAACAACAATAACAACAACAACGTCAAATAAACAACAACAACAACAACGTCAAGTAAACAATAACAACAACATCAACAACAACAAAAACGTCAAATAAGCAACAACAACAACAACGTCAACAACAACAACTACGTCAAATAAACAACAACAACAACAATGTCAACAACAACAATGTCAAATAAACAACAACAACGCCAAATAAACAATAACAACTAAAACAACGTCAAATAAACAACAACAACAACAACAACGTCAAATAAACAACAACACCACCAACAACAACAACAACAATGTCAAATAAACCAAAACAACAACGTCAACAACAACAACAATGTCAAATAAACAACAACAACAACAACAACGTCAAATAAACAACAACAACGTCAAATAAACAACAACAACAACGTAAAATAAATAACAAAAACGACAACGTCAAATAAACAACAACAACAACAACGTCAAATAAACAACAACAACAACAATAACAACGTCAAATAAACAACAACAACAACAACGTCAACAACAACAACGTCAAATAAACAACAACAACAACATCAAATAAACAACAACAACAACGTCAAATAAACAACAGCAACAACGTCAAATAAACAACAACAATAACAACAACGTCAAATAAGCAACAACAACAACAACAAATACAACAACAACAACAACAACAACAACAACAACGTCAAATAACAAAAACAACGTCAAATAAACAACAATAACAACGTCAAATAAACAACAACAACAACGTCAAATAAACAATAACAACAACAACAATGTCAAATAAATAACAACAACAACAACAACGTCAAATAAACAACAACAACACCAACGTCAAATAAACAACAACAACAATATCAAATAAACAACAACAACAACAACAACGTCAAATAAACAACAACAATAACAACAACAACAACGTCAAATAAACAACAACAACAACGTCAAATAAACAACAACAACAACAACAACAACAACAACAACGTCATATAAAGAACACCAACAATGTCAAAAATAAAAACGTCAAAGAAACAACAACAACAACGTCAAATAAACAACAAAAACTAAAACAACGTCAAATAAACAACAACAACAACAACAACGTCAAATAAACAACAACACCAACAACGTCAACAACAACAATAACAACAATGTCAAATAAACAACAACAACAACGTCAACAACAACAACAATGTCAAATAAACAACAACACCGTGAAATAAACAACAACATCTAAAACAACGTCAAATAAACAACAACAACAACAACGTCAAATAAACAACAACATCTAAAACAACGTCAAATAAACAACAACAACAACAACGTCAAATAAACAACAACACCAACAACGTCAACAACAACAACAACAATGTCAAATAAACAACAACAACAACAACAACGTCAACAACAACAACAATGTCAAATAAACAACAACAACAACAACATTAAATAAACAACAACAACAACAACGTTAAATAAACAACATCAATAACAACAAAAACGTCATATAAACAACAACAACAACGTCAAATAAACAACAACAACAACGTCAAATAAACAACAACAACAACAACAACATCAAATAAACAACAACAACAACAACGTCAAATAAACAACAATAACAACAACGTCAAATAAACAACAACAACAACAACAACATCAACAACAACAAAAACGTCAAATAAACAACAACAACAACAACAACAACGTCAACAATAACAACTACGTCAAATAAACAACAACAACAATGTCAACAACAACAACGTCAAATAAACAACAACAACAACATCAAATAAACAACAACAACTAAAACAACGTCGAATAAACAACAACAACAACAACGTCAAATAAACAACAAAACCAACAACGTCAACAACAACAACAACAATGTCAAATAAACAACAACAACGTCAACAACAACAACAATGTCAAATAAACAACAACAACAACGTCAAATAAACAACAACAACAACAATGTCAACAACAACAACAACGTCAAATAAACAACAACTACAACGTCAAATAAACAACAACATCAATAACATCAACAACGTGAAATAAACAACAACAACAACAACAACTATGTCAACAACAACAACAACGTCAAATAAACAACAACAACAACAACGTCAACAACAACAACAACGTCAAATAAACAACAACAACAACAACAACGTCAAATAAACAACAACAACAACACCGTCAAATATACAACAACAACATCAACATCCAATAAACAACAACAACAATGTCAAATAAACAACAACAACAAGAACGTCAAATAAACAACAACAATAACAACAACAACAACAACGTCAAATAAACAACAACAACAACAACGTCAACAACAACAACAATGTCAAATAAACAACAACAACAACATCAAATAAACAACAACAACAACAACAATGTCAACAACAACAACAACGTCAAATAAACAACAACTACAACGTCAAATAAACAACAACATCAACAACATCAACAACGTGAAATAAACAACAACAACAACAACTATGTCAACAACAACAACAACGTCAAATAAACAACAACAACAACGTCAACAACAACAACAACGTGAAACAAACAACAACAGCAACAACGTCAAACAAACAACAACAACAACAACATCGTCAAATATACAACAACAACAACGTCCAATAAACAACAACAACAACGTCAAATAAACAACAACAACGTCAAATAAACAACAACAATGTCAAATAAACAACAACAACAACAACGTCAAATAAACAACAACAATAACAACAACAACAACAACGTCAAATAAACAACAACAACAACAACGTCAAATAAACAAGAACAACAACAACAACAACAACAACGTCAACACCAACAACTACGTCAAATAAACAACAACAACAACAATGTCAAATAAACAACAACAACGTCAACAACAACAACAACAATGTCAAATAAACAACAACAACAACATCATATAAACAACAACAACAACGTCAAATAAACAACAACAATAACAACAACAACGTCAAATAAACAACAACAACAACAACGTCAAGTAAACAACAACAACAACATCAACAACAACAAAAACGTCAAATAAGCAACAACAACAACAACGTCAACAACAACAACTACGTCAAATAAACAACAACAACAACAATGTCAACAACAACAATGTCAAATAAACAACAACAACGCCAAATAAACAATAACAACTAAAACAACGTCAAATAAACAACAACAACAACAACAACGTCAAATAAACAACAACACCACCAACAACAACAACAACAATGTCAAATAAACCAAAACAACAACGTCAACAACAACAACAATGTCAAATAAACAACAACAACAACAACAACGTCAAATAAACAACAACAACGTCAAATAAACAACAACAACAACGTAAAATAAATAACAAAAACGACAACGTCAAATAAACAACAACAACAACAACGTCAAATAAACAACAACAACAACAATAACAACGTCAAATAAACAACAACAACAACAACGTCAACAACAACAACGTCAAATAAACAACAACAACAACATCAAATAAACAACAACAACAACGTCAAATAAACAACAGCAACAACGTCAAATAAACAACAACAATAACAACAACGTCAAATAAGCAACAACAACAACAACAAATACAACAACAACAACAACAACAACAACAACGTCAAATAACAAAAACAACGTCAAATAAACAACAATAACAACGTCAAATAAACAACAACAACAACGTCAAATAAACAATAACAACAACAACAATGTCAAATAAATAACAACAACAACAACGTCAAATAAACAACAACAACACCAACGTCAAATAAACAACAACAACAATATCAAATAAACAACAACAACAACAACAACGTCAAATAAACAACAACAATAACAACAACAACAACGTCAAATAAACAACAACAACAACGTCAAATAAACAACAACAACAACAACAACAACAACAACAACGTCATATAAAGAACACCAACAATGTCAAAAATAAAAACGTCAAAGAAACAACAACAACAACGTCAAATAAACAACAAAAACTAAAACAACGTCAAATAAACAACAACAACAACAACAACGTCAAATAAACAACAACACCAACAACGTCAACAACAACAATAACAACAATGTCAAATAAACAACAACAACAACGTCAACAACAACAACAATGTCAAATAAACAACAACACCGTGAAATAAACAACAACATCTAAAACAACGTCAAATAAACAACAACAACAACAACGTCAAATAAACAACAACATCTAAAACAACGTCAAATAAACAACAACAACAACAACGTCAAATAAACAACAACACCAACAACGTCAACAACAACAACAACAATGTCAAATAAACAACAACAACAACAACAACGTCAACAACAACAACAATGTCAAATAAACAACAACAACAACAACATTAAATAAACAACAACAACAACAACGTTAAATAAACAACATCAATAACAACAAAAACGTCATATAAACAACAACAACAACGTCAAATAAACAACAACAACAACGTCAAATAAACAACAACAACAACAACAACATCAAATAAACAACAACAACAACAACAACGTCAAATAAACCACAACAAATACAACAACGTCAAATAAACAACAACAACAACATCAAATAAACAACAACAACAACGTCAAATAAACAACAACAACAATGTCAAATAAACAACTACAAAAACAACAACAACATCAACAATAACAAAAACGTTAAATAAACAACAACAACAACAACATCAACAACAATAAAAACGTCAAATAAACAACAACAACAACAACAATGTCAAATAAACAACAATAACAACAACGTCAACAACAACAACAATGTCAAATAAACAACAATAACAACAACATCAAATAAACAACAACAACAACAACGTCAAATAAACAACAATAATAACAACAACCACAACGTCAAATAAACAACAACAACAACAACGTCAAATAAACAACAACAACAACAACCTCAACAACAACAACTACGTCAAATAAACATCAACAACAACATCAAATAAACAACAACAACAACAACAACGTCAAATAAACAACAACAATAACAATAACAACAACTTCAAATAAACAACAACAACAACAACAACGTCAAATAAACAATAACAACAACGTCAAATAAACAACAACAACATCAACAACAAAAACGTCAAATAAACAACAACAACAACAACGTCAACAACAACAACTATGTCAAATAAACAACAACAACAAAACAACAACAATGTCAATAACAAAAACGTCAAATAAACAACAACAACAACGTCAAATAAACAACAACAACTAAAACAACGTCAAATAAACAACAACAACAACAACAAAGTCAAATAAACAACAACACCAACAACAACAACAACAATGTCAAATAAACAACAACAACAACAACGTCAACAACAACAACACTGTCAAATAAACAACAACACCGTCAAATAAACAACAACATCTAAAACAACGTTAAATAAACAACAACAACAATAACAACAACAACAACGTCAAATAAACAAAAACATCTAAAACAACATCAAATAAACAACAACAACAACGTCAACAAAAACAACAACAACAATGTCAAATAAACAACAACAACAACAACAACGTCAACAACAACAACAATGTCAAATAAACAACAACAACAACATTAAATAAACTACAACAACAACGTCAAATAAACAACATCAATAACAACAACAACGTCAAATAAACAACAACAACAACAATGTCAACAACAACAATGTCAAATAAACAACAACAACGCCAAATAAACAACAACAACAACAACTAAAACAACATCAAATAAACAACAACAACAACAACGTCAAATAAACAACAACACCACCACCACCAAAAACAACAACAACAATGTCAAATAAACAACGACAACAACAACGTCAACAACAACAACAACAATGTCAAATAAACAACAATAACAACGTCAAATAAACAACAACAACAACAACGTCTAAAAAACAATAACAACAACAACAACGTCAAATAAATAATAACAACAACAACGTCAAATAAATAACAACAACAACAACGTCAAATAAACAACAACAACACCAACGTCAAATAAACAACAACAACTAAAACAACGTCAAATAAACAACAACAACAACAACAAAGTCAAATAAACAACAACACCACCAACAACAACAACAATGTCAAATAAACAACAACAACAACAACGTCAACAACAACAACACTGTCAAATAAACAACAACACCGTCAAATAAACAACAACATCTAAAACAATGTTAAATATACAACAACAACAACAACAACGTCAAATAAACAAAAACATCTAAAACAACATCAAATAAACAACAACAACAACAACGTCAACAAAAACAACAACAACAATGTCAAACAAACAACAACAACAACAACGTCAACAACAACAACAACAATGTCAAATAAACAACAACAACAACATTAAATAAACAACAACAACAACGTCAAATAAACAACATCAATAACAACAACAACGTCAAATAAACAACATCAATAACAACAACAACGTCAAATAAACAACAACAACAACAATGTCATCAACAACAATGTCAAATAAACAACAACAACAACGCCAAATAAACAACAACAACAAAAACATTGTCAAATAAACAACAACAACAACAACAATGTCAACAACAACAACGTCAAATAAACAACAACAACAACAACAACAACAACGTCAAATAAACAACAACAATAACAACAACAACAACAACGTCAAATAAACAACATCAACAACAACGTCAAATAAACAATAACAACAACGTCAAATAAACAACAACAACAACATCAACAACAACAAAAACGTGAAATAAACAACAACAACAACAACGTCAACAACAACAACAACAACGTCAACAACAACAACAACAACGTCAACAACAACAACAACAACAACAACAATGTCAAATAAACAACAACAATAACGTCAACAACAACAACAATAACGTCAAATAAGCAACAACAACAACAACAACAACAACGTCAAATAAACAACAACACCAATAACGTCAACAACAACAACAACAACAATGTCAAATAAACAACAACAACAACAACAACATCAAATAAATAACAACAACAACAACGTCAAATAAACAACAACAATAACAACAACAACGTCATATAAACAACAACAACAACGTCAAATAAACAACAATAACAACAACGTCAAATAAACAACAACAACAACAACATCAACAACAACAAAAACGTCAAATAAACAACAACAACAACGTCAACAACAACAACAACGTCAACAACAACAACTACGTCAAATAAACAACAACAACAATGTCAACAACAACAACGTCAAATAAACAACAACACCACCACCACCAAAAACAACAACAACAATGTCAAATAAACAATGACAACAACAACGTCAACAACAACAACAACAATGTCAAATAAACAACAACAACAACGTCAAATAAATAACAACAACGTCAAATAAACAACAACAACAACAACATCAAATAAACAACAACAACAACAAAAACGTCAAATAAACCACAACAAATACAACAACGTCAAATAAACAACAACAACAACATCAAATAAACAACAACAACAACAATAACAACAACAACAACGTCAAATAAACAACAACAACAACGCCAAATAAACAACAACAACAATGTCAAATAAACAACTACAAAAACAACAACAACATCAACAATAACAAAAACGTTAAATAAACAACAACAACAACGTCAACAACAACAACAACGTCAAATAAACAACAACACCGTCAAATAAACAACAACAACAACATCAAATAAACAACAACAACGTCAAATAAACAACAACAACAATAACAACAACGTCAAATAAACAACCACAACAACAACAACAACGTCAAATAAACAACAACAACAACAACAACGTCAACAACAACAACAACGTCAAATAAACAACAACAACATCAAATAAACAATAACAACAACAACAACAACAACAATGTCAAATAAACAACAACAACAACAACAACATCAAATAAACAACAACAACAACGCCAAATAAACAACAACAACAACGTCAAATAAATAACAATAACAACAACAACGTCAACAACAACAACATCAAATAAACAACAACAACAACGTCAACAACAACAACAACGTCCAATAAACAACAACAACAACATCAAATAAACAACAACAATAACAACAACGTCAAATAAACAACAATAACAACGTCAAATAAACAACAACAACAACAACGTCTAATAAACAATAACAACAACAACAACGTCAAATAAATAACAACAACAACAATATCAAATAAATAACAACAACAACAACGTCAAATAAACAACAACAACACCAACGTCAAATAAACAACAACAACTAAAACAACGTCAAATAAACAACAACAACAACAAAGTCAAATAAACAACAACACCAACAACAACAACAACAATGTCAAATAAACAACAACAACAACAACGTCAACAACAACAACACTATCAAATAAACAACAACACCGTCAAATAAACAACAACATCTAAAACAACGTTAAATAAACAACAACAACAACAACAACGTCAAATAAACAAAAACATCTAACACAACATCAAATAAACAACAACAACAACAACGTCAACAAAAACAACAACAACAATGTCAAACAAACAACAACAACAACAACGTCAACAACAACAACAATGTCAAATAAACAACAACAACAACATTAAATAAACAACAACAACAACGTCAAATAAACAACATCAATAACAACAACAACGTCAAATAAACAACAACAACAACAATGTCAACAACAACAATGTCAAATAAACAACAACAACAACGCCAAATAAACAACAACAACAACAAAAACATTGTCAAATAAACAACAACAACAACAATGTCAACAACAACAACGTCAAATAAACAACAATAACAACAACAACAACAACGTCAAATAAACAACAACAATAACAACAACAACAACAACGTCAAATAAACAACAACAACAACAACGTCAAATAAACAATAACAACAACGTCAAATAAACAACAACAACAACATCAACAACAACAAAAACGTGAAATAAACAACAACAACAACGTCAACAACAACAACAACAACGTCAACAACAACAACAACAACAACAACAACAACAATGTCAAATAAACAACAACAACAACGTTAACAACAACAACAATAACGTCAAATAAGCAACAACAACAACAACAACAACGTCAAATAAACAACAACACCAACAACGTCAACAACAACAACAACAACAACAATGTCAAATAAACAACAACAACAACGTCAACAACAACAACAATGTCAAATAAACAACAACAACAACAACATCAAATAAATAACAACAACAACAACAACGTCAAATAAACAACAACAATAAGAACAACAACAACGTCATATAAACAACAACAACAACGTCAAATAAACAACAATAACAACAACGTCAAATAAACAACAACAACAACATCAACAACAACAAAACTGTCAAATAAACAACAACAACAACGTCAACAACAACAACAACGTCAACAACAACAACTACGTCAAATAAACAACAACAACGTCAAATAAACAACAACATCAACGTCAAATAAACAACAACAACTAAAACAACGTCAAATAAACAACAACAACAACAACGTCAAATAAACAACAAAACCAACAACGTCAACAACAACAACAACAATGTCAAATAAACAACAACAACAACAACGTCAACAACAACAACAATGTCAAATAAACAACAACAACGTCAAATAAACAACAACATCAACAATGTCAACAACAACAACAACGTCAAATAAACAACAACTACAACGTCAAATAAACAACAACATCAACAACATCAACAACGTGAAATAAACAACAACAACAACAACAACTATGTCAACAACAAAAACAACGTCAAATAAACAACAACAACAACAACAACGTCAACAACAACAACAACGTCAAATAAACAACAACAACAACAACGTCAAATAAACAACAACAACAACAACAACACCGTCAAATATACAACAACAACATCAACATCCAATAAACAACAACAACAACGTCAAATAAACAACAACAACAACAAGAACGTCAAATAAACAACAACAATAACAACAACAACAACAACGTCAAATAAACAACAACAATAACAACAACAACAACGTCAAATAAACAACAACATCAATAACATCAACAACAACAAAAACGTCAAATAAGCAACAACAACAACAACAACGTCAACAACAACAACAACAACAACGTCAACAACAACAACAATGTCAAATAAACAACAACAACATCAAATAAACAACAACAAGAACGTCAAATAAACAACAACAATAACAACAACAACAACGTCAAATAAACAACCACAACAACAACGTCAAATAAACAACAACGTCAAATAAACAAAAACAACAACAACATCAACAACAACAAAAACGTCAAATAAACAACAACAACAACGTCAAATAAACAACAACAACAACGTCAAATAAACAACAACAACAACAACGTCAAATAAACAACAACACCAACAACGTCAACAACAACAACAACAACAACAATGTCAAATAAACAACAACAACAACGTCAACAACAACAATGTCAAATAAACAACAACAACAACAACAACATCAAATAAACAACAACAACAACAACAACGTCAAATAAACAACAACAATAACAACAACAACAACGTCATATAAACAACAACAACAACAACGTCAAATAAACAACAATAACAACAACGTCAAATAAACAACAACAACAACAACAACATCAACAACAACAAAAACGTCAAATAAACAACAACAACAACAACAACGTCAACAATAACAACTACGTCAAATAAACAACAACAACAATGTCAACAACAACAACGTCAAATAAACAACAACAACAACGTCAAATAAACAACAACAACTAAAACAACGTCGAATAAACAACAACAACAACAACGTCAAATAAACAACAAAACCAACAACGTCAACAACAACAACAACAATGTCAAATAAACAACAACAACGTCAACAACAACAACAATGTCAAATAAACAACAACAACAATGTCAAATAAACAACAACAACAACAATGTCAACAACAACAACAACGTCAAATAAACAACAACTACAACGTCAAATAAACAACAACATCAATAACATCAACAACGTGAAATAAACAACAACAACAACAACAACTATGTCAACAACAACAACAACGTCAAATAAACAACAACAACAACAACAACGTCAACAACAACAACAACATCAAATAAACAACAACAACAACAACAACGTCAAATAAACAACAACAACAACACCGTCAAATATACAACAACAACATCAACATCCAATAAACAACTACAACAACAATGTCAAATAAACAACAACAACAAGAACGTCAAATAAACAACAACAATAACAACAACAACAACAACGTCAAATAAACAACAACAACAACAACGTCAACAACAACAACAATGTCAAATAAACAACAACAACAACATCAAATAAACAACAACAACAACAACAATGTCAACAACAACAACAACGTCAAATAAACAACAACTACAACGTCAAATAAACAACAACATTAACAACATCAACAACGTGAAATAAACAACAACAACAACAACAACTATGTCAACAACAACAACAACGTCAAATAAACAACAACAACAACAACAACGTCAACAACAACAACAACGTGAAATAAACAACAACAGCAACAACGTCAAACAAACAACAACAACAACAACATCGTCAAATATACAACAACAACAACGTCCAATAAACAACAACAACAACGTCAAATAAACAACAACAACGTCAAATAAACAACAACAATGTCAAATAAACAACAACAACAACAACGTCAAATAAACAACAACAATAACAACAACAACAACGTCAAATAAACAACAACAACAACAACAACGTCAAATAAACAACAACAACAACAACAACAACAACAACGTCAACAACAACAACTACGTCAAATAAACAACAACAACAACAATGTCAAATAAACAACAACAACGTCAACAACAACAACAACAATGTCAAATAAACAACAACAACAACATGAAATAAACAACAACAACAACGTCAAATAAACAACAACAATAACAACAACAACGTCAAATAAACAACAACAACAACAACGTCAAGTAAACAACAACAACAACATCAACAACAACAAAAACGTCAAATAAGCAACAACAACAACAACGTCAACAACAACAACTACGTCAAATAAACAACAACAACAACAATGTCAACAACAACAATGTCAAATAAACAACAACAACGCCAAATAAACAATAACAACTAAAACAACGTCAAATAAACAACAACAACAACAACAACGTCAAATAAACAACAACACCACCAACAACAACAACAACAATGTCAAATAAACCAAAACAACAACGTCAACAACAACAACAATGTCAAATAAACAACAACAACAACAACAACGTCAAATAAACAACAACAACGTCAAATAAACAACAACAACAACGTAAAATAAATAACAACGACGACAACGTCAAATAAACAACAACAACAACAACGTCAAATAAACAACAACAACAACAATAACAACGTCAAATAAACAACAACAACAACAACGTCAACAACAACAACGTCAAATAAACAACAACAACAACATCAAATAAACAACAACAACAACGTCAAATAAACAACAGCAACAACGTCAAATAAACAACAACAATAACAACAACGTCAAATAAGCAATAACAACAACAACAAATACAACAACAACAACAACAACAACAACAACAACAACGTCAAATAACAAAAACAACGTCAAATAAACAACAATAACAACGTCAAATAAACAACAACAACAACGTCAAATAAACAATAACAACAACAACAATGTCAAATAAATAACAACAACAACAACAACGTCAAATAAACAACAACAACACCAACGTCAAATAAACAACAACAACAATATCAAATAAACAACAACAACAACAACAACGTCAAATAAACAACAACAATAACAACAACAACAACGTCAAATAAACAACAACAACAACGTCAATTAAACAACAACAACAACAACAACAACAACGTCATATAAAGAACACCAACAATGTCAAAAATAAAAACGTCAAAGAAACAACAACAACAACGTCAAATTAACAACAAAAACTAAAACAACGTCAAATAAACAACAACAACAACAACAACGTCAAATAAACAACAACACCAACAACGTCAACAACAACAATAACAACAATGTCAAATAAACAACAACAACAACGTCAACAACAACAACAATGTCAAATAAACAACAACACCGTGAAATAAACAACAACATCTAAAACAACGTCAAATAAACAACAACAACAACAACAACGTCAAATAAACAACAACATCTAAAACAACGTCAAATAAACAACAACAACAACGTCAAATAAACAACAACACCAACAACGTCAACAACAACAACAACAACAATGTCAAATAAACAACAACAACAACAACAACGTCAACAACAACAACAATGTCAAATAAACAACAACAACAACAACATTTAATAAACAACAACAACAACAACAACAACGTTAAATAAACAACATCAATAACAACAACAACGTCATATAAACAACAACAACAACGTCAAATAAACAACAACAACAACGTCAAATAAACAACAACAACAACAACATCAAATAAACAACAACAACAACAACAACGTCAAATAAACCACAACAAATACAACAACGTCAAATAAACAACAACAACAACATCAAATAAACAACAACAACGCCAAATAAACAACAACAACAATGTCAAATAAACAACTACAAAAACAACAACAACATCAACAATAACAAAAACGTTAAATAAACAACAACAACAACAACATCAACAACAATAAAAACGTCAAATAAACAACAACAACAACAACAACAATGTCAAATAAACAACAATAACAACAACGTCAACAACAACAACAATGTCAAATAAACAACAATAACAACAACATCAAATAAACAACAACAACAACAACGTCAAATAAACAACAACAATAACAACAACCACAACGTCAAATAAACAACAACAACAACAACGTCAAATAAACAACAACAACAACAACCTCAACAACAACAACTACGTCAAATAAACATCAACAACAACATCAAATAAACAACAACAACAACAACAACGTCAAATAAACAACAACAATAACAATAACAACAACGTCAAATAAATAACAACAACAACAACAACGTCAAATAAACAATAACAACAACGTCAAATAAACAACAACAACATCAACAACAAAAACGTCAAATAAACAACAACAACAACAACGTCAACAACAACAACTATGTCAAATAAACAACAACAACAAAACAACAACAATGTCAATAACAAAAACGTCAAATAAACAACAACAACAACGTCAAATAAACAACAACAACTAAAACAACGTCAAATAAACAACAACAACAACAACAAAGTCAAATAAACAACAACACCAACAACAACAACAACAATGTCAAATAAACAACAACAACAACAACGTCAACAACAACAACACTGTCAAATAAACAACAACACCGTCAAATAAACAACAACATCTAAAACAACGTTAAATAAACAACAACAACAACAACAACAACAACAACGTCAAATAAACAAAAACATCTAAAACAACATCAAATAAACAACAACAACAACGTCAACAAAAACAACAACAACAATGTCAAATAAACAACAACAACAACAATGTCAACAACAACAACAATGTCAAATAAACAACAACAACAACATTAAATAAACAACAACAACAACGTCAAATAAATAACATCAATAACAACAACAACGTCAAATAAACAACAACAACAACAATGTCAACAACAACAACGTCAAATAAACAACAACAACAACGCCAAATAAACAACAACAACAACAACAACTAAAACAACATCAAATAAACAACAACAACAACAACAACAACAACGTCAAATAAACAACAACACCACCACCACCAAAAACAACAACAACAATGTCAAATAAACAACGACAACAACAACGTCAACAACAACAACAATGTCAAATAAACAACAACAACAACGTCAAATAAACAACAACAACAACGTCAAATAAACAACAACAACAACAACATCAAATAAACAACAACAACAACAAAAACGTCAAATAAACCACAACAAATACAACAACGTCAAATAAACAACAACAACAACATCAAATAAACAACAACAACAACAATAACAACAACAACAACAACGTCAAATAAACAACAACAACAACGCCAAATAAACAACAACAACAATGTCAAATAAACAACTACAAAAACAACAACAACATCAACAATAACAAAAACGTTAAATAAACAACAACAACAACGTCAACAACAACAACAACGTCAAATAAACAACAACAACAACAACACCGTCAAATAAGCAACAACAACAACATCAAATAAACAACAACAACGTCAAATAAACAACAACAACAATAACAACAACGTCAAATAAACAACAACAACAACAACAACATCAAATAAACAACAACAACAACAACAACGTCAACAACAACAACAACGTCAAATAAACAACAACAACGTCAAATAAACAATAACAACAACAACAACAACAACAATGTCAAATAAACAACAACAACAACAACAACGTCAAATAAACAACAACAACGCCAAATAAACAACAACAACAACGTCAAATAAATAACAATAACAACAACAACAACGTCAACAACAACAACATCAAATAAACAACAACAACAACGTCAACAACAACAACAACGTCCAATAAACAACAACAACAACATCAAATAAACAACAACAATAACAACAACGTCAAATAAACAACAATAACAACGTCAAATAAACAACAACAACAACAACGTCTAAAAAACAATAACAACAACAACAACGTCAAATAAATAACAACAACAACAACGTCAAATAAATAACAACAACAACAACGTCAAATAAACAACAACAACACCAACGTCAAATAAACAACAACAACTAAAACAACGTCAAATAAACAACAACAACAACAACAAAGTCAAATAAACAACAACACCAACAACAACAACAACAACAATGTCAAATAAACAACAACAACAACAACGTCAACAACAACAACACTGTCAAATAAACAACAACACCGTCAAATAAACAACAACATCTAAAACAATGTTAAATAAACAACAACAACAACAACAACAACGTCAAATAAACAAAAACATCTAAAACAACATCAAATAAACAACAACAACAACAACGTCAACAAAAACAACAACAACAATGTCAAACAAACAACAACAACAACAACGTCAACAACAACAACAACAATGTCAAATAAACAACAACAACAACATTAAATAAACAACAACAACAACGTCAAATAAACAACATCAATAACAACAACAACGTCAAATAAACAACAACAACAACAATGTCAACAACAACAATGTCAAATAAACAACAACAACAACGCCAAATAAACAACAACAACAAAAACATTGTCAAATAAACAACAACAACAACAATGTCAACAACAACAACGTCAAATAAACAACAACAACAACAACAACAACAACAACGTCAAATAAACAACAACAATAACAACAACAACAACAACGTCAAATAAACAACATCAACAACAACGTCAAATAAACAATAACAACAACGTCAAATAAACAACAACAACAATATCAACAACAACAAAAACGTGAAATAAACAACAACAACAACAACGTCAACAACAACAACAACAACGTCAACAACAACAACAACAACAACAATGTCAAATAAACAACAACAATAACGTCAACAACAACAACAATAACGTCAAATAAGTAACAACAACAACAACAACAACAACGTCAAATAAACAACAACACCAACAACGTCAACAACAACAACAACAACAACAATGTCAAATAAACAACAACAACAACAACAACATCAAATAAATAACAACGACAACAACGTCAAATAAACAACAACAATAACAACAACAACGTCATATAAACAACAACAACAACGTCAAATAAACAACAATAACAACAACGTCAAATAAACAACAACAACAACAACAACATCAACAACAACAAAAACGTCAAATAAACAACAACAACAACGTCAACAACAACAACAATGTCAACAACAACAACTACGTCAAATAAACAACAACAACAATGTCAACAACAACAACGTCAAATAAACAACAACATCAACGTCAAATAAACAACAACAACTAAAACAACGTCAAATAAACAACAACAACAACAACAACGTCGAATAAACAACAAAACCAACAACGTCAACAACAACAACAACAATGTCAAATAAACAACAACAACAACAACGTCAACAACAACAACAATGTCAAATAAACAACAACAACGTCAAATAAACAACAACAACAACAATGTCAACAACAACAACAACGTCAAATAAACAACAACAACAACAACGTCAAATAAACAACAACATCAACAACATCAACAACGTGAAATAAACAACAACAACAACTATGTCAACAACAACAACAACGTCAAATAAACAACAACAACAACAACAACGTCAACAACAACAACAACGTCAAATAAACAACAACAACAACAACGTCAAATAAACAACAACAACAACAACAACACCGTCAAATATACAACAACAACATCAACATCCAATAAACAACAACAACAACGTCAAATAAACAACAACAACAACAAGAACGTCAAATAAACAACAACAATAACAACAACAACAACAACGCTAAATAAACAACAACAATAACAACAACAACAACAACGTCAAATAAACAACAACATCAATAACATCAACAACAACAAAAACGTCAAATAAGCAACAACAACAACAACAACAACGTCAACAACAACAACAACAACATCAAATAAACAACAACAACAACGTCAACAACAACAACAATGTCAAATAAACAACAACAACATCAAATAAACAACAACAAGAACGTCAAATAAACAACAACAATAACAACAACAACAACGTCAAATAAACAACCACAACAACAACGTCAAATAAACAACAACGTCAAATAAACAACAAAAACAACAACATCAACAACAACAAAAACGTCAAATAAACAACAACAACAACGTCAAATAAACAACAACAACAACGTCAAATAAACAACAACAACAACAACGTCAAATAAACAACAACACCAACAACGTCAACAACAACAACAACAACAACAATGTCAAATAAACAACAACAACAACGTCAACAACAACAATGTCAAATAAACAACAACAACAACAACAACGTCATATAAACAACAACAACAACAACGTCAAATAAACAACAATAACAACAACGTCAAATAAACAACAACAACAACAACAACAACATCAACAACAACAAAAACGTCAAATAAACAACAACAACAACAACAACAACAACAACGTCAACAATAACAACTACGTCAAATAAACAACAACAACAACAATGTCAACAACAACAACGTCAAATAAACAACAACAACAACGTCAAATAAACAACAACAACTAAAACAACGTCGAATAAACAACAACAACAACAACGTCAAATAAACAACAAAACCAACAACGTCAACAACAACAACAACAATGTCAAATAAACAACAACAACGTCAACAACAACAACAATGTCAAATAAACAACAACAACAACGTCAAATAAACAACAACAACAACAATGTCAACAACAACAACAACGTCAAATAAACAACAACTACAACGTCAAATAAACAACAACATCAATAACATCAACAACGTGAAATAAACAACAACAACAACAACAACAACTATGTCAACAACAACAACAACGTCAAATAAACAACAACAACAACAACAACGTCAACAACAACAACAACGTCAAATAAACAACAACAACAACAACAACAACGTCAAATAAATAACAACAACAACACCGTCAAATATACAACAACAACATCAACATCCAATAAACAACAACAACAACAATGTCAAATAAACAACAACAACAAGAACGTCAAATAAACAACAACAATAACAACAACAACAACGTCAAATAAACAACAACAACAACAACGTCAACAACAACAACAATGTCAAATAAACAACAACAACATCAAATAAACAACAACAACAACAACAATGTCAACAACAACAACAACGTCAAATAAACAACAACTACAACGTCAAATAAACAACAACATCAACAACATCAACAACGTGAAATAAACAACAACAACAACAACAACTATGTCAACAACAACAACGTCAAATAAACAACAACAACAACAACGTCAACAACAACAACAACGTGAAATAAACAACAACAGCAACAACGTCAAACAAACAACAACAACAACATCGTCAAATATACAACAACAACAACGTCCAATAAACAACAACAACAACGTCAAATAAACAACAACAACAACGTCAAATAAACAACAACAATGTCAAATAAACAACAACAACAACAACGTCAAATAAACAACAACAATAACAACAACAACAACGTCAAATAAACAACAACAACAACAACAACAACGTCAAATAAACAACAACAACAACAACAACAACGTCGTCAACAACAACAACTACGTCAAATAAACAACAACAACAACAATGTCAACAACAACAACAATGTCAAATAAACAACAACAACGTCAACAACAACAACAATGTCAAATAAACAACAACAACAACGTCAAATAAACAACAACAACAACAATGTCAACAACAACAACAACGTCAAATAAACAACAACTACAACGTCAAATAAACAACAACATCAATAACATCAACAACGTGAAATAAACAACAACAACAACAACAACTATGTCAACAACAACAACAACGTCAAATAAACAACAACAACAACAACAACGTCAACAACAACAACAACGTCAAATAAACAACAACAACAACAACAACGTCAAATAAATAACAACAACAACACCGTCAAATATACAACAACAACATCAACATCCAATAAACAACAACAACAACAATGTCAAATAAACAACAACAACAACAACGTCAAATAAACAACAACAATAACAACAACAACAACGTCAAATAAACAACAACAACAACAACGTCAACAACAACAACAATGTCAAATAAACAACAACAACATCAAATAAACAACAACAACAACAACAATGTCAACAACAACAACAACGTCAAATAAACAACAACTACAACGTCAAATAAACAACAACATCAACAACATCAACAACGTGAAATAAACAACAACAACAACAACAACTATGTCAACAACAACAACAACGTCAAATAAACAACAACAACAACAACGTCAACAACAACAACAACGTGAAATAAACAACAACAGCAACAACGTCAAACAAACAACAACAACAACAACAACATCGTCAAATATACAACAACAACAACGTCCAATAAACAACAACAACAACGTTAAATAAACAACAACAACAACGTCAAATAAACAACAACAATGTCAAATAAACAACAACAACAACAACGTCAAATAAACAACAACAATAACAACAACAACAACGTCAAATAAACAACAACAACAACAACGTCAAATAAACAACAACAACAACAACAACGTCGTCAACAACAACAACTACGTCAAATAAACAACAACAACAACAACAATGTCAAATAAACAACAACAACGTCAACAACAACAACAACAATGTCAAATAAACAACAACAACAACATCAAATAAACAACAACAACAACGTCAAATAAACAACAACAATAACAACAACAACGTCAAATAAACAACAACAACAACAACGTCAAGTAAACAACAACAACAACATCAACAACAACAAAAACGTCAAATAAGCAACAACAACAACAACGTCAACAACAACAACTACGTCAAATAAACAACAACAACAACAATGTCAACAACAACAATGTCAAATAAACAACAACAACGCCAAATAAACAATAACAACTAAAACAACGTCAAATAAACAACAACAACAACAACAACGTCAAATAAACAACAACACCACCAACAACAACAACAACAATGTCAAATAAACAACAACAACAACGTCAACAACAACAGCAATGTCAAATAAACAACAACAACAACAACAACAACGTCAAATAAACAACAACAATGTCAAATAAACAACAACAACAACAACAACAACAACAACGTCAAATAAACAACAACACCACCAACAACAACAACAACAATGTCAAATAAACAACAACAACAACGTCAACAACAACAACAATGTCAAATAAACAACAACAACAACAACAACGTCAAATAAACAACAACAACGTCAAATAAACAACAACAACGTAAAATAAATAACAACAACGACAATGTCAAATAAACAACAACAACAACAACGTCAAATAAACAACAACAACAACAATAACAACGTCAAATAAACAACAACAACAACAACGTCAACAACAATAACGTCAAATAAACAACAACAACATCAAATAAACAACAACAACAACGTCAAATAAACAACAGCAACAACGTCAAATAAACAACAACAATAACAACAACGTCAAATAAGCAACAAGAACAACAACAAATACAACAACAACAACAACACCAACGTCAAATAACAAAAACAACGTCAAATAAACAACAATAACAACGTCAAATAAACAACAACAACAACAACGTCAAATAAACAATAACAACAACAACAATGTCAAATAAATAACAACAACAACAACAACGTCAAATAAACAACAACAACACCAACGTCAAATAAACAACAACAACAATATCAAATAAACAACAACAACAACAACGTCAAATAAACACCAACAATAACAACAACAACAACGTCAAATAAACAACAACAACAACGTCAAATAAACAACAACAACAACAACAACGTCATATAAACAACACCAACAATGTCAAAAATAAAAACGTCAAAGAAACAACAACAACAACAACGTCAAATAAACAACAACAACTAAAACAACGTCAAATAAACAACAACAACAACAACAACAACGTCAAATAAACAACAACACCAACAACGTCAACAACAACAATAACAACAATGTCAAATAAACAACAACAACAACGTCAACAACAACAACAATGTCAAATAAACAACAACACCGTCAAATAAACAACAACATCTAAAACAACGTCAAATAAACAACAACAACAACAACAACGTCAAATAAACAACAACATCTAAAACAACGTCAAATAAACAACAACAACAACGTCAAATAAACAACAACACCAACAACGTCAACAACAACAACAACAACAACAATGTCAAATAAACAACAACAACAACAACGTCAACAACAACAACAATGTCAAATAAACAACAACAACAACAACATTAAATAAACAACAACAACAACGTTAAATAAACAACATCAATAACAACAACAACGTCATATAAACAACAACAACAACGTCAAATGAACAACAACAACAACAACGTCAAATAAACAACAACAACAACAACAACAACGTCAAATAAACAACAACAACAACAACAACGTCAAATAAACAACAGCAACAACAACGTCAAATAAACAACAACAATAACAACAACGTCAAATAAGCAACAACAACAACAACAACAAATACAACAACAACAACAACGTCAACAACAACAACTACGTCAAATAAACAACAACAACGTCAAATAAACAACAACATCAACGTCAAATAAACAACAACAACGTCAAATAAACAACAACATCAACGTCAAATAAACAACAACAACTAAAACAACGTCAAATAAACAACAACAACAACGTCAAATAAACAACAACATCAACGTCAAATAAACAACAACAACTAAAACAACGTCAAATAAACAACAACAACAACAACGTCAAATAAACAACAAAACCAACAACGTCAACAACAACAACAACAATGTCAAATAAACAACAACAACAACAACGTCAACAACAACAACAATGTCAAATAAACAACAACAACGTCAAATAAACAACAACAACAACAATGTCAACAACAACAACAACATCAAATAAACAACAACTACAACGTCAAATAAACAACAACATCAACAACATCAACAACGTGAAATAAACAACAACAACAACAACAACTATGTCAACAACAAAAACAACGTCAAATAAACAACAACAACAACAACAACGTCAACAACAACAACAACGTCAAATAAACAACAACAACAACAACGTCAAATAAACAACAACAACAACAACAACACCGTCAAATATACAACAACAACATCAACATCCAATAAACAACAACAACAACGTCAAATAAACAACAACAACAACAAGAACGTCAAATAAACAACAACAATAACAACAACAACAACAACGTCAAATAAACAACAACAATAACAACAACAACAACGTCAAATAAACAACAACATCAATAACATCAACAACAACAAAAACGTCAAATAAGCAACAACAACAACAACAACGTCAACAACAACAACAACATCAAATAAACAACAACAACAACGTCAACAACAACAACAATGTCAAATAAACAACAACAACATCAAATAAACAACAACAAGAACGTCAAATAAACAACAACAATAACAACAACAACAACGTCAAATAAACAACCACAACAACAACGTCAAATAAACAACAACGTCAAATAAACAAAAACAACAACAACATCAACAACAACAAAAACGTCAAATAAACAACAACAACAACGTCAAATAAACAACAACAACAACGTCAAATAAACAACAACAACAACAACGTCAAATAAACAACAACACCAACAACGTCAACAACAACAACAACAACAACAATGTCAAATAAACAACAACAACTACGTCAACAACAACAATGTCAAATAAACAACAACAACAACAACAACATCAAATAAACAACAACAACAACAACAACAACGTCAAATAAACAACAACAATAACAACAATAACAACGTCATATAAACAACAACAACAACAACGTCAAATAAACAACAATAACAACAACGTCAAATAAACAACAACAACAACAACAACATCAACAACAACAAAAACGTCAAATAAACAACAACAACAACAACAACGTCAACAATAACAACTACGTCAAATAAACAACAACAACAATGTCAACAACAACAACGTCAAATAAACAACAACAACAACATCAAATAAACAACAACAACTAAAACAACGTCGAATAAACAACAACAACAACAACGTCAAATAAACAACAAAACCAACAACGTCAACAACAACAACAACAATGTCAAATAAACAACAACAACGTCAACAACAACAACAATGTCAAATAAACAACAACAACAACGTCAAATAAACAACAACAACAACAATGTCAACAACAACAACAACGTCAAATAAACAACAACTACAACGTCAAATAAACAACAACATCAATAACATCAACAACGTGAAATAAACAACAACAACAACAACAACTATGTCAACAACAACAACAACGTCAAATAAACAACAACAACAACAACGTCAACAACAACAACAACGTCAAATAAACAACAACAACAACAACAACGTCAAATAAACAACAACAACAACACCGTCAAATATACAACAACAACATCAACATCCAATAAACAACAACAACAATGTCAAATAAACAACAACAACAAGAACGTCAAATAAACAACAACAATAACAACAACAACAACAACGTCAAATAAACAACAACAACAACAACGTCAACAACAACAACAATGTCAAATAAACAACAACAACAACATCAAATAAACAACAACAACAACAACAATGTCAACAACAACAACAACGTCAAATAAACAACAACTACAACGTCAAATAAACAACAACATCAACAACATCAACAACGTGAAATAAACAACAACAACAACAACTATGTCAACAACAACAACAACGTCAAATAAACAACAACAACAACGTCAACAACAACAACAACGTGAAACAAACAACAACAGCAACAACGTCAAACAAACAACAACAACAACAACATCGTCAAATATACAACAACAACAACGTCCAATAAACAACAACAACAACGTCAAATAAACAACAACAACGTCAAATAAACAACAACAATGTCAAATAAACAACAACAACAACAACGTCAAATAAACAACAACAATAACAACAACAACAACAACGTCAAATAAACAACAACAACAACAACGTCAAATAAACAAGAACAACAACAACAACAACAACAACGTCAACACCAACAACTACGTCAAATAAACAACAACAACAACAATGTCAAATAAACAACAACAACGTCAACAACAACAACAACAATGTCAAATAAACAACAACAACAACATCATATAAACAACAACAACAACGTCAAATAAACAACAACAATAACAACAACAACGTCAAATAAACAACAACAACAACAACGTCAAGTAAACAACAACAACAACATCAACAACAACAAAAACGTCAAATAAGCAACAACAACAACAACGTCAACAACAACAACTACGTCAAATAAACAACAACAACAACAATGTCAACAACAACAATGTCAAATAAACAACAACAACGCCAAATAAACAATAACAACTAAAACAACGTCAAATAAACAACAACAACAACAACAACGTCAAATAAACAACAACACCACCAACAACAACAACAACAATGTCAAATAAACCAAAACAACAACGTCAACAACAACAATAATGTCAAATAAACAACAACAACAACAACAACGTCAAATAAACAACAACAACGTCAAATAAACAACAACAACAACGTAAAATAAATAACAAAAACGACAACGTCAAATAAACAACAACAACAACAACGTCAAATAAACAACAACAACAACAATAACAACGTCAAATAAACAACAACAACAACAACGTCAACAACAACAACGTCAAATAAACAACAACAACAACATCAAATAAACAACAACAACAACGTCAAATAAACAACAGCAACAACGTCAAATAAACAACAACAATAACAACAACGTCAAATAAGCAACAACAACAACAACAAATACAACAACAACAACAACAACAACAACAACGTCAAATAACAAAAACAACGTCAAATAAACAACAATAACAACGTCAAATAAACAACAACAACAACGTCAAATAAACAATAACAACAACAACAATGTCAAATAAATAACAACAACAACAACAACGTCAAATAAACAACAACAACACCAACGTCAAATAAACAACAACAACAATATCAAATAAACAACAACAACAACAACAACGTCAAATAAACAACAACAATAACAACAACAACAACGTCAAATAAACAACAACAACAACGTCAAATAAACAACAACAACAACAACAACAACAACAACGTCATATAAAGAACACCAACAATGTCAAAAATAAAAACGTCAAAGAAACAACAACAACAACGTCAAATAAACAACAAAAACTAAAACAACGTCAAATAAACAACAACAACAACAACAACGTCAAATAAACAACAACACCAACAACGTCAACAACAACAATAACAACAATGTCAAATAAACAACAACAACAACGTCAACAACAACAACAATGTCAAATAAACAACAACACCGTGAAATAAACAACAACATCTAAAACAACGTCAAATAAACAACAACAACAACAACGTCAAATAAATAACAACATCTAAAACAACGTCAAATAAACAACAACAACAACAACGTCAAATAAACAACAACACCAACAACGTCAACAACAACAACAACAACGATGTCAAATAAACAACAACAACAACAACAACGTCAACAACAACAACAATGTCAAATAAACAACAACAACAACAACATTAAATAAACAACAACAACAACAACGTTAAATAAACAACATCAATAACAACAAAAACGTCATATAAACAACAACAACAACGTCAAATAAACAACAACAACAACGTCAAATAAACAACAACAACAACAACAACAACATCAAATAAACAACAACAACAACAACAACGTCAAATAAACCACAACAAATACAACAACGTCAAATAAACAACAACAACAACATCAAATAAACAACAACAACAACGTCAAATAAACAACAACAACAATGTCAAATAAACAACTACAAAAACAACAACAACATCAACAATAACAAAAACGTTAAATAAACAACAACAACAACAACATCAACAACAATAAAAACGTCAAATAAACAACAACAACAACAACAATGTCAAATAAACAACAATAACAACAACGTCAACAACAACAACAATGTCAAATAAACAACAATAACAACAACATCAAATAAACAACAACAACAACGTCAAATAAACAACAATAATAACAACAACCACAACGTCAAATAAACAACAACAACAACAACGTCAAATAAACAACAACAACAACAACCTCAACAACAACAACTACGTCAAATAAACATCAACAACAACATCAAATAAACAACAACAACAACAACAACGTCAAATAAACAACAACAATAACAATAACAACAACTTCAAATAAACAACAACAACAACAACAACGTCAAATAAACAATAACAACAACGTCAAATAAACAACAACAACATCAACAACAAAAACGTCAAATAAACAACAACAACAACAACGTCAACAACAACAACTATGTCAAATAAACAACAACAACAAAACAACAACAATGTCAATAACAAAAACGTCAAATAAACAACAACAACAACGTCAAATAAACAACAACAACTAAAACAACGTCAAATAAACAACAACAACAACAACAAAGTCAAATAAACAACAACACCAACAACAACAACAACAATGTCAAATAAACAACAACAACAACAACGTCAACAACAACAACACTGTCAAATAAACAACAACACCGTCAAATAAACAACAACATCTAAAACAACGTTAAATAAACAACAACAACAATAACAACAACAACAACGTCAAATAAACAAAAACATCTAAAACAACATCAAATAAACAACAACAACAACGTCAACAAAAACAACAACAACAATGTCAAATAAACAACAACAACAACAACAACGTCAACAACAACAACAATGTCAAATAAACAACAACAACAACATTAAATAAACTACAACAACAACGTCAAATAAACAACATCAATAACAACAACAACGTCAAATAAACAACAACAACAACAATGTCAACAACAACAATGTCAAATAAACAACAACAACGCCAAATAAACAACAACAACAACAACAACTAAAACAACATCAAATAAACAACAACAACAACAACAACGTCAAATAAACAACAACACCACCACCACCAAAAACAACAACAACAATGTCAAATAAACAACGACAACAACAACGTCAACAACAACAACAACAATGTCAAATAAACAACAATAACAACGTCAAATAAACAACAACAACAACAACGTCTAAAAAACAATAACAACAACAACAACGTCAAATAAATAATAACAACAACAACGTCAAATAAATAACAACAACAACAACGTCAAATAAACAACAACAACACCAACGTCAAATAAACAACAACAACTAAAACAACGTCAAATAAACAACAACAACAACAACAAAGTCAAATAAACAACAACACCAACAACAACAACAACAATGTCAAATAAACAACAACAACAACAACGTCAACAACAACAACACTGTCAAATAAACAACAACACCGTCAAATAAACAACAACATC
Organism: Vicia faba; assembly: GCA_948472305.1. NCBI lineage: Eukaryota > Viridiplantae > Streptophyta > Magnoliopsida > Fabales > Fabaceae > Vicia > Vicia faba. The sequence goes on along the minus strand of OX451739.1, from coordinate 479,941,404 downwards.
TAAAACAATGTTAAATATACAACAACAACAACAACAACGTCAAATAAACAAAAACATCTAAAACAACATCAAATAAACAACAACAACAACAACGTCAACAAAAACAACAACAACAATGTCAAACAAACAACAACAACAACAACGTCAACAACAACAACAACAATGTCAAATAAACAACAACAACAACATTAAATAAACAACAACAACAACGTCAAATAAACAACATCAATAACAACAACAACGTCAAATAAACAACATCAATAACAACAACAACGTCAAATAAACAACAACAACAACAATGTCATCAACAACAATGTCAAATAAACAACAACAACAACGCCAAATAAACAACAACAACAAAAACATTGTCAAATAAACAACAACAACAACAATGTCAACAACAACAACGTCAAATAAACAACAACAACAACAACAACAACAACGTCAAATAAACAACAACAATAACAACAACAACAACAACGTCAAATAAACAACATCAACAACAACGTCAAATAAACAATAACAACAACGTCAAATAAACAACAACAACAACATCAACAACAACAAAAACGTGAAATAAACAACAACAACAACAACGTCAACAACAACAACAACAACGTCAACAACAACAACAACAACGTCAACAACAACAACAACAACAACAACAACAATGTCAAATAAACAACAACAATAACGTCAACAACAACAACAATAACGTCAAATAAGCAACAACAACAACAACAACAACAACGTCAAATAAACAACAACACCAACAACGTCAACAACAACAACAACAACAATGTCAAATAAACAACAACAACAACAACAACATCAAATAAATAACAACAACAACAACGTCAAATAAACAACAACAATAACAACAACAACGTCATATAAACAACAACAACAACGTCAAATAAACAACAATAACAACAACGTCAAATAAACAACAACAACAACAACAACATCAACAACAACAAAAACGTCAAATAAACAACAACAACAACGTCAACAACAACAACAACGTCAACAACAACAACTACGTCAAATAAACAACAACAACAATGTCAACAACAACAACGTCAAATAAACAACAACACCACCACCACCAAAAACAACAACAACAATGTCAAATAAACAATGACAACAACAACGTCAACAACAACAACAACAATGTCAAATAAACAACAACAACAACGTCAAATAAATAACAACAACGTCAAATAAACAACAACAACAACAACATCAAATAAACAACAACAACAACAAAAACGTCAAATAAACCACAACAAATACAACAACGTCAAATAAACAACAACAACAACATCAAATAAACAACAACAACAACAATAACAACAACAACAACGTCAAATAAACAACAACAACAACGCCAAATAAACAACAACAACAATGTCAAATAAACAACTACAAAAACAACAACAACATCAACAATAACAAAAACGTTAAATAAACAACAACAACAACGTCAACAACAACAACAACGTCAAATAAACAACAACACCGTCAAATAAACAACAACAACAACATCAAATAAACAACAACAACGTCAAATAAACAACAACAACAATAACAACAACGTCAAATAAACAACCACAACAACAACAACAACGTCAAATAAACAACAACAACAACAACAACGTCAACAACAACAACAACGTCAAATAAACAACAACAACATCAAATAAACAATAACAACAACAACAACAACAACAATGTCAAATAAACAACAACAACAACAACAACATCAAATAAACAACAACAACAACGCCAAATAAACAACAACAACAACGTCAAATAAATAACAATAACAACAACAACGTCAACAACAACAACATCAAATAAACAACAACAACAACGTCAACAACAACAACAACGTCCAATAAACAACAACAACAACATCAAATAAACAACAACAATAACAACAACGTCAAATAAACAACAATAACAACGTCAAATAAACAACAACAACAACAACGTCTAATAAACAATAACAACAACAACAACGTCAAATAAATAACAACAACAACAATATCAAATAAATAACAACAACAACAACGTCAAATAAACAACAACAACACCAACGTCAAATAAACAACAACAACTAAAACAACGTCAAATAAACAACAACAACAACAAAGTCAAATAAACAACAACACCAACAACAACAACAACAATGTCAAATAAACAACAACAACAACAACGTCAACAACAACAACACTATCAAATAAACAACAACACCGTCAAATAAACAACAACATCTAAAACAACGTTAAATAAACAACAACAACAACAACAACGTCAAATAAACAAAAACATCTAACACAACATCAAATAAACAACAACAACAACAACGTCAACAAAAACAACAACAACAATGTCAAACAAACAACAACAACAACAACGTCAACAACAACAACAATGTCAAATAAACAACAACAACAACATTAAATAAACAACAACAACAACGTCAAATAAACAACATCAATAACAACAACAACGTCAAATAAACAACAACAACAACAATGTCAACAACAACAATGTCAAATAAACAACAACAACAACGCCAAATAAACAACAACAACAACAAAAACATTGTCAAATAAACAACAACAACAACAATGTCAACAACAACAACGTCAAATAAACAACAATAACAACAACAACAACAACGTCAAATAAACAACAACAATAACAACAACAACAACAACGTCAAATAAACAACAACAACAACAACGTCAAATAAACAATAACAACAACGTCAAATAAACAACAACAACAACATCAACAACAACAAAAACGTGAAATAAACAACAACAACAACGTCAACAACAACAACAACAACGTCAACAACAACAACAACAACAACAACAACAACAACAATGTCAAATAAACAACAACAACAACGTTAACAACAACAACAATAACGTCAAATAAGCAACAACAACAACAACAACAACGTCAAATAAACAACAACACCAACAACGTCAACAACAACAACAACAACAACAATGTCAAATAAACAACAACAACAACGTCAACAACAACAACAATGTCAAATAAACAACAACAACAACAACATCAAATAAATAACAACAACAACAACAACGTCAAATAAACAACAACAATAAGAACAACAACAACGTCATATAAACAACAACAACAACGTCAAATAAACAACAATAACAACAACGTCAAATAAACAACAACAACAACATCAACAACAACAAAACTGTCAAATAAACAACAACAACAACGTCAACAACAACAACAACGTCAACAACAACAACTACGTCAAATAAACAACAACAACGTCAAATAAACAACAACATCAACGTCAAATAAACAACAACAACTAAAACAACGTCAAATAAACAACAACAACAACAACGTCAAATAAACAACAAAACCAACAACGTCAACAACAACAACAACAATGTCAAATAAACAACAACAACAACAACAACGTCAACAACAACAACAATGTCAAATAAACAACAACAACGTCAAATAAACAACAACAACAACAATGTCAACAACAACAACAACGTCAAATAAACAACAACTACAACGTCAAATAAACAACAACATCAACAACATCAACAACGTGAAATAAACAACAACAACAACAACAACTATGTCAACAACAAAAACAACGTCAAATAAACAACAACAACAACAACAACGTCAACAACAACAACAACGTCAAATAAACAACAACAACAACAACGTCAAATAAACAACAACAACAACAACAACACCGTCAAATATACAACAACAACATCAACATCCAATAAACAACAACAACAACGTCAAATAAACAACAACAACAACAAGAACGTCAAATAAACAACAACAATAACAACAACAACAACAACGTCAAATAAACAACAACAATAACAACAACAACAACGTCAAATAAACAACAACATCAATAACATCAACAACAACAAAAACGTCAAATAAGCAACAACAATAACAACAACGTCAACAACAACAACAACAACAACGTCAACAACAACAACAATGTCAAATAAACAACAACAACATCAAATAAACAACAACAAGAACGTCAAATAAACAACAACAATAACAACAACAACAACGTCAAATAAACAACCACAACAACAACGTCAAATAAACAACAACGTCAAATAAACAAAAACAACAACAACATCAACAACAACAAAAACGTCAAATAAACAACAACAACAACGTCAAATAAACAACAACAACAACGTCAAATAAACAACAACAACAACAACGTCAAATAAACAACAACACCAACAACGTCAACAACAACAACAACAACAACAATGTCAAATAAACAACAACAACAACGTCAACAACAACAATGTCAAATAAACAACAACAACAACAACAACATCAAATAAACAACAACAACAACAACAACGTCAAATAAACAACAACAATAACAACAACAACAACGTCATATAAACAACAACAACAACAACGTCAAATAAACAACAATAACAACAACGTCAAATAAACAACAACAACAACAACAACATCAACAACAACAAAAACGTCAAATAAACAACAACAACAACAACAACGTCAACAATAACAACTACGTCAAATAAACAACAACAACAATGTCAACAACAACAACGTCAAATAAACAACAACAACAACGTCAAATAAACAACAACAACTAAAACAACGTCGAATAAACAACAACAACAACAACGTCAAATAAACAACAAAACCAACAACGTCAACAACAACAACAACAATGTCAAATAAACAACAACAACGTCAACAACAACAACAATGTCAAATAAACAACAACAACAATGTCAAATAAACAACAACAACAACAATGTCAACAACAACAACAACGTCAAATAAACAACAACTACAACGTCAAATAAACAACAACATCAATAACATCAACAACGTGAAATAAACAACAACAACAACAACAACTATGTCAACAACAACAACAACGTCAAATAAACAACAACAACAACAACAACGTCAACAACAACAACAACATCAAATAAACAACAACAACAACAACAACGTCAAATAAACAACAACAACAACACCGTCAAATATACAACAACAACATCAACATCCAATAAACAACAACAACAACAATGTCAAATAAACAACAACAACAAGAACGTCAAATAAACAACAACAATAACAACAACAACAACAACGTCAAATAAACAACAACAACAACAACGTCAACAACAACAACAATGTCAAATAAACAACAACAACAACATCAAATAAACAACAACAACAACAACAATGTCAACAACAACAACAACGTCAAATAAACAACAACTACAACGTCAAATAAACAACAACATTAACAACATCAACAACGTGAAATAAACAACAACAACAACAACAACTATGTCAACAACAACAACAACGTCAAATAAACAACAACAACAACAACAACGTCAACAACAACAACAACGTGAAATAAACAACAACAGCAACAACGTCAAACAAACAACAACAACAACAACATCGTCAAATATACAACAACAACAACGTCCAATAAACAACAACAACAACGTCAAATAAACAACAACAACGTCAAATAAACAACAACAATGTCAAATAAACAACAACAACAACAACGTCAAATAAACAACAACAATAACAACAACAACAACAACAACGTCAAATAAACAACAACAACAACAACAACGTCAAATAAACAACAACAACAACAACAACAACAACAACGTCAACAACAACAACTACGTCAAATAAACAACAACAACAACAATGTCAAATAAACAACAACAACGTCAACAACAACAACAACAATGTCAAATAAACAACAACAACAACATGAAATAAACAACAACAACAACGTCAAATAAACAACAACAATAACAACAACAACGTCAAATAAACAACAACAACAACAACGTCAAGTAAACAACAACAACAACATCAACAACAACAAAAACGTCAAATAAGCAACAACAACAACAACGTCAACAACAACAACTACGTCAAATAAACAACAACAACAACAATGTCAACAACAACAATGTCAAATAAACAACAACAACGCCAAATAAACAATAACAACTAAAACAACGTCAAATAAACAACAACAACAACAACAACGTCAAATAAACAACAACACCACCAACAACAACAACAACAATGTCAAATAAACCAAAACAACAACGTCAACAACAACAACAATGTCAAATAAACAACAACAACAACAACAACGTCAAATAAACAACAACAACGTCAAATAAACAACAACAACAACGTAAAATAAATAACAACGACGACAACGTCAAATAAACAACAACAACAACAACGTCAAATAAACAACAACAACAACAATAACAACGTCAAATAAACAACAACAACAACAACGTCAACAACAACAACGTCAAATAAACAACAACAACAACATCAAATAAACAACAACAACAACGTCAAATAAACAACAGCAACAACGTCAAATAAACAACAACAATAACAACAACGTCAAATAAGCAATAACAACAACAACAAATACAACAACAACAACAACAACAACAACAACAACGTCAAATAACAAAAACAACGTCAAATAAACAACAATAACAACGTCAAATAAACAACAACAACAACGTCAAATAAACAATAACAACAACAACAATGTCAAATAAATAACAACAACAACAACAACATCAAATAAACAACAACAACACCAACGTCAAATAAACAACAACAACAATATCAAATAAACAACAACAACAACAACAACGTCAAATAAACAACAACAATAACAACAACAACAACGTCAAATAAACAACAACAACAACGTCAAATAAACAACAACAACAACAACAACAACAACGTCATATAAAGAACACCAACAATGTCAAAAATAAAAACGTCAAAGAAACAACAACAACAACGTCAAATTAACAACAAAAACTAAAACAACGTCAAATAAACAACAACAACAACAACAACGTCAAATAAACAACAACACCAACAACGTCAACAACAACAATAACAACAATGTCAAATAAACAACAACAACAACGTCAACAACAACAACAATGTCAAATAAACAACAACACCGTGAAATAAACAACAACATCTAAAACAACGTCAAATAAACAACAACAACAACAACAACGTCAAATAAACAACAACATCTAAAACAACGTCAAATAAACAACAACAACAACGTCAAATAAACAACAACACCAACAACGTCAACAACAACAACAACAACAATGTCAAATAAACAACAACAACAACAACAACGTCAACAACAACAACAATGTCAAATAAACAACAACAACAACAACATTTAATAAACAACAACAACAACAACAACAACAACAACGTTAAATAAACAACATCAATAACAACAACAACGTCATATAAACAACAACAACAACGTCAAATAAACAACAACAACAACGTCAAATAAACAACAACAACAACAACATCAAATAAACAACAACAACAACAACAACGTCAAATAAACCACAACAAATACAACAACGTCAAATAAACAACAACAACAACATCAAATAAACAACAACAACGCCAAATAAACAACAACAACAATGTCAAATAAACAACTACAAAAACAACAACAACATCAACAATAACAAAAACGTTAAATAAACAACAACAACAACAACATCAACAACAATAAAAACGTCAAATAAACAACAACAACAACAACAACAATGTCAAATAAACAACAATAACAACAACGTCAACAACAACAACAATGTCAAATAAACAACAATAACAACAACATCAAATAAACAACAACAACAACAACGTCAAATAAACAACAACAATAACAACAACCACAACGTCAAATAAACAACAACAACAACAACGTCAAATAAACAACAACAACAACAACCTCAACAACAACAACTACGTCAAATAAACATCAACAACAACATCAAATAAACAACAACAACAACAACAACGTCAAATAAACAACAACAATAACAATAACAACAACGTCAAATAAACAACAACAACAACAACAACGTCAAATAAACAATAACAACAACGTCAAATAAACAACAACAACATCAACAACAAAAACGTCAAATAAACAACAACAACAACAACGTCAACAACAACAACTATGTCAAATAAACAACAACAACAAAACAACAACAATGTCAATAACAAAAACGTCAAATAAACAACAACAACAACGTCAAATAAACAACAACAACTAAAACAACGTCAAATAAACAACAACAACAACAACAAAGTCAAATAAACAACAACACCAACAACAACAACAACAATGTCAAATAAACAACAACAACAACAACGTCAACAACAACAACACTGTCAAATAAACAACAACACCGTCAAATAAACAACAACATCTAAAACAACGTTAAATAAACAACAACAACAACAACAACAACAACAACGTCAAATAAACAAAAACATCTAAAACAACATCAAATAAACAACAACAACAACGTCAACAAAAACAACAACAACAATGTCAAATAAACAACAACAACAACAACGTCAACAACAACAACAATGTCAAATAAACAACAACAACAACATTAAATAAACAACAACAACAACGTCAAATAAATAACATCAATAACAACAACAACGTCAAATAAACAACAACAACAACAATGTCAACAACAACAACGTCAAATAAACAACAACAACAACGCCAAATAAACAACAACAACAACAACAACTAAAACAACATCAAATAAACAACAACAACAACAACAACAACAACGTCAAATAAACAACAACACCACCACCACCAAAAACAACAACAACAATGTCAAATAAACAACGACAACAACAACGTCAACAACAACAACAATGTCAAATAAACAACAACAACAACGTCAAATAAACAACAACAACAACGTCAAATAAACAACAACAACAACAACATCAAATAAACAACAACAACAACAAAAACGTCAAATAAACCACAACAAATACAACAACGTCAAATAAACAACAACAACAACATCAAATAAACAACAACAACAACAATAACAACAACAACAACGTCAAATAAACAACAACAACAACGCCAAATAAACAACAACAACAATGTCAAATAAACAACTACAAAAACAACAACAACATCAACAATAACAAAAACGTTAAATAAACAACAACAACAACGTCAACAACAACAACAACGTCAAATAAACAACAACAACAACAACACCGTCAAATAAGCAACAACAACAACATCAAATAAACAACAACAACGTCAAATAAACAACAACAACAATAACAACAACGTCAAATAAACAACAACAACAACAACAACATCAAATAAACAACAACAACAACAACAACGTCAACAACAACAACAACGTCAAATAAACAACAACAACGTCAAATAAACAATAACAACAACAACAACAACAACAATGTCAAATAAACAACAACAACAACAACAACGTCAAATAAACAACAACAACGCCAAATAAACAACAACAACAACGTCAAATAAATAACAATAACAACAACAACAACGTCAACAACAACAACATCAAATAAACAACAACAACAACGTCAACAACAACAACAACGTCCAATAAACAACAACAACAACATCAAATAAACAACAACAATAACAACAACGTCAAATAAACAACAATAACAACGTCAAATAAACAACAACAACAACAACGTCTAAAAAACAATAACAACAACAACAACGTCAAATAAATAACAACAACAACAACGTCAAATAAATAACAACAACAACAACGTCAAATAAACAACAACAACACCAACGTCAAATAAACAACAACAACTAAAACAACGTCAAATAAACAACAACAACAACAACAAAGTCAAATAAACAACAACACCAACAACAACAACAACAACAATGTCAAATAAACAACAACAACAACAACGTCAACAACAACAACACTGTCAAATAAACAACAACACCGTCAAATAAACAACAACATCTAAAACAATGTTAAATAAACAACAACAACAACAACAACAACGTCAAATAAACAAAAACATCTAAAACAACATCAAATAAACAACAACAACAACAACGTCAACAAAAACAACAACAACAATGTCAAACAAACAACAACAACAACAACGTCAACAACAACAACAACAATGTCAAATAAACAACAACAACAACATTAAATAAACAACAACAACAACGTCAAATAAACAACATCAATAACAACAACAACGTCAAATAAACAACAACAACAACAATGTCAACAACAACAATGTCAAATAAACAACAACAACAACGCCAAATAAACAACAACAACAAAAACATTGTCAAATAAACAACAACAACAACAATGTCAACAACAACAACGTCAAATAAACAACAACAACAACAACAACAACAACGTCAAATAAACAACAACAATAACAACAACAACAACAACGTCAAATAAACAACATCAACAACAACGTCAAATAAACAATAACAACAACGTCAAATAAACAACAACAACAACATCAACAACAACAAAAACGTGAAATAAACAACAACAACAACAACGTCAACAACAACAACAACAACGTCAACAACAACAACAACAACAACAATGTCAAATAAACAACAACAATAACGTCAACAACAACAACAATAACGTCAAATAAGTAACAACAACAACAACAACAACAACGTCAAATAAACAACAACACCAACAACGTCAACAACAACAACAACAACAACAATGTCAAATAAACAACAACAACAACAACAACATCAAATAAATAACAACAACAACAACGTCAAATAAACAACAACAATAACAACAACAACGTCATATAAACAACAACAACAACGTCAAATAAACAACAATAACAACAACGTCAAATAAACAACAACAACAACAACAACATCAACAACAACAAAAACGTCAAATAAACAACAACAACAACGTCAACAACAACAACAATGTCAACAACAACAACTACGTCAAATAAACAACAACAACAATGTCAACAACAACAACGTCAAATAAACAACAACATCAACGTCAAATAAACAACAACAACTAAAACAACGTCAAATAAACAACAACAACAACAACGTCGAATAAACAACAAAACCAACAACGTCAACAACAACAACAACAATGTCAAATAAACAACAACAACAACAACGTCAACAACAACAACAATGTCAAATAAACAACAACAACGTCAAATAAACAACAACAACAACAATGTCAACAACAACAACAACGTCAAATAAACACCAACAACAACAACGTCAAATAAACAACAACATCAACAACATCAACAACGTGAAATAAACAACAACAACAACTATGTCAACAACAACAACAACGTCAAATAAACAACAACAACAACAACAACGTCAACAACAACAACAACGTCAAATAAACAACAACAACAACGTCAAATAAACAACAACAACAACAACAACACCGTCAAATATACAACAACAACATCAACATCCAATAAACAACAACAACAACGTCAAATAAACAACAACAACAACAAGAACGTCAAATAAACAACAACAATAACAACAACAACAACAACGCTAAATAAACAACAACAATAACAACAACAACAACAACAACGTCAAATAAACAACAACATCAATAACATCAACAACAACAAAAACGTCAAATAAGCAACAACAACAACAACAACAACGTCAACAACAACAACAACATCAAATAAACAACAACAACAACGTCAACAACAACAACAATGTCAAATAAACAACAACAACATCAAATAAACAACAACAAGAACGTCAAATAAACAACAACAATAACAACAACAACAACGTCAAATAAACAACCACAACAACAACGTCAAATAAACAACAACGTCAAATAAACAACAAAAACAACAACATCAACAACAACAAAAACGTCAAATAAACAACAACAACAACGTCAAATAAACAACAACAACAACGTCAAATAAACAACAACAACAACAACGTCAAATAAACAACAACACCAACAACGTCAACAACAACAACAACAACAACAATGTCAAATAAACAACAACAACAACGTCAACAACAACAATGTCAAATAAACAACAACAACAACAACAACGTCATATAAACAACAACAACAACAACGTCAAATAAACAACAATAACAACAACGTCAAATAAACAACAACAACAACAACAACAACATCAACAACAACAAAAACGTCAAATAAACAACAACAACAACAACAACAACAACGTCAACAATAACAACTACGTCAAATAAACAACAACAACAACAATGTCAACAACAACAACGTCAAATAAACAACAACAACAACGTCAAATAAACAACAACAACTAAAACAACGTCGAATAAACAACAACAACAACAACGTCAAATAAACAACAAAACCAACAACGTCAACAACAACAACAACAATGTCAAATAAACAACAACAACGTCAACAACAACAACAATGTCAAATAAACAACAACAACAACGTCAAATAAACAACAACAACAACAATGTCAACAACAACAACAACGTCAAATAAACAACAACTACAACGTCAAATAAACAACAACATCAATAACATCAACAACGTGAAATAAACAACAACAACAACAACAACAACTATGTCAACAACAACAACAACGTCAAATAAACAACAACAACAACAACAACGTCAACAACAACAACAACGTCAAATAAACAACAACAACAACAACAACAACGTCAAATAAATAACAACAACAACACCGTCAAATATACAACAACAACATCAACATCCAATAAACAACAACAACAACAATGTCAAATAAACAACAACAACAAGAACGTCAAATAAACAACAACAATAACAACAACAACAACGTCAAATAAACAACAACAACAACAACGTCAACAACAACAACAATGTCAAATAAACAACAACAACATCAAATAAACAACAACAACAACAACAATGTCAACAACAACAACAACGTCAAATAAACAACAACTACAACGTCAAATAAACAACAACATCAACAACGTGAAATAAACAACAACAACAACAACAACTATGTCAACAACAACAACGTCAAATAAACAACAACAACAACGTCAACAACAACAACAACGTGAAATAAACAACAACAGCAACAACGTCAAACAAACAACAACAACAACATCGTCAAATATACAACAACAACAACGTCCAATAAACAACAACAACAACGTCAAATAAACAACAACAACAACGTCAAATAAACAACAACAATGTCAAATAAACAACAACAACAACAACGTCAAATAAACAACAACAATAACAACAACAACAACGTCAAATAAACAACAACAACAACAACAACAACGTCAAATAAACAACAACAACAACAACAACAACGTCGTCAACAACAACAACTACGTCAAATAAACAACAACAACAACAATGTCAACAACAACAACAATGTCAAATAAACAACAACAACGTCAACAACAACAACAATGTCAAATAAACAACAACAACAACGTCAAATAAACAACAACAACAACAATGTCAACAACAACAACAACGTCAAATAAACAACAACTACAACGTCAAATAAACAACAACATCAATAACATCAACAACGTGAAATAAACAACAACAACAACAACAACTATGTCAACAACAACAACAACGTCAAATAAACAACAACAACAACAACAACGTCAACAACAACAACAACGTCAAATAAACAACAACAACAACAACAACGTCAAATAAATAACAACAACAACACCGTCAAATATACAACAACAACATCAACATCCAATAAACAACAACAACAACAATGTCAAATAAACAACAACAACAACAACGTCAAATAAACAACAACAATAACAACAACAACAACGTCAAATAAACAACAACAACAACAACGTCAACAACAACAACAATGTCAAATAAACAACAACAACATCAAATAAACAACAACAACAACAACAATGTCAACAACAACAACAACGTCAAATAAACAACAACTACAACGTCAAATAAACAACAACATCAACAACATCAACAACGTGAAATAAACAACAACAACAACAACAACTATGTCAACAACAACAACAACGTCAAATAAACAACAACAACAACAACGTCAACAACAACAACAACGTGAAATAAACAACAACAGCAACAACGTCAAACAAACAACAACAACAACAACAACATCGTCAAATATACAACAACAACAACGTCCAATAAACAACAACAACAACGTCAAATAAACAACAACAACAACGTCAAATAAACAACAACAATGTCAAATAAACAACAACAACAACAACGTCAAATAAACAACAACAATAACAACAACAACAACGTCAAATAAACAACAACAACAACAACGTCAAATAAACAACAACAACAACAACAACGTCGTCAACAACAACAACTACGTCAAATAAACAACAACAACAACAACAATGTCAAATAAACAACAACAACGTCAACAACAACAACAACAATGTCAAATAAACAACAACAACAACATCAAATAAACAACAACAACAGCGTCAAATAAACAACAACAATAACAACAACAACGTCAAATAAACAACAACAACAACAACGTCAAGTAAACAACAACAACAACATCAACAACAACAAAAACGTCAAATAAGCAACAACAACAACAACGTCAACAACAACAACTACGTCAAATAAACAACAACAACAACAATGTCAACAACAACAATGTCAAATAAACAACAACAACGCCAAATAAACAATAACAACTAAAACAACGTCAAATAAACAACAACAACAACAACAACAACGTCAAATAAACAACAACACCACCAACAACAACAACAACAATGTCAAATAAACAACAACAACAACGTCAACAACAACAGCAATGTCAAATAAACAACAACAACAACAACAACAACGTCAAATAAACAACAACAACGTCAAATAAACAACAACAACAACAACAACAACAACGTCAAATAAACAACAACACCACCAACAACAACAACAACAATGTCAAATAAACAACAACAACAACGTCAACAACAACAACAATGTCAAATAAACAACAACAACAACAACAACGTCAAATAAACAACAACAACGTCAAATAAACAACAACAACGTAAAATAAATAACAACAACGACAATGTCAAATAAACAACAACAACAACAACGTCAAATAAACAACAACAACAACAATAACAACGTCAAATAAACAACAACAACAACAACGTCAACAACAATAACGTCAAATAAACAACAACAACATCAAATAAACAACAACAACAACGTCAAATAAACAACAGCAACAACGTCAAATAAACAACAACAATAACAACAACGTCAAATAAGCAACAAGAACAACAACAAATACAACAACAACAACAACACCAACGTCAAATAACAAAAACAACGTCAAATAAACAACAATAACAACGTCAAATAAACAACAACAACAACAACGTCAAATAAACAATAACAACAACAACAATGTCAAATAAATAACAACAACAACAACAACGTCAAATAAACAACAACAACACCAACGTCAAATAAACAACAACAACAATATCAAATAAACAACAACAACAACAACGTCAAATAAACACCAACAATAACAACAACAACAACGTCAAATAAACAACAACAACAACGTCAAATAAACAACAACAACAACAACAACGTCATATAAACAACACCAACAATGTCAAAAATAAAAACGTCAAAGAAACAACAACAACAACAACGTCAAATAAACAACAACAACTAAAACAACGTCAAATAAACAACAACAACAACAACAACAACGTCAAATAAACAACAACACCAACAACGTCAACAACAACAATAACAACAATGTCAAATAAACAACAACAACAACGTCAACAACAACAACAATGTCAAATAAACAACAACACCGTCAAATAAACAACAACATCTAAAACAACGTCAAATAAACAACAACAACAACAACAACGTCAAATAAACAACAACATCTAAAACAACGTCAAATAAACAACAACAACAACGTCAAATAAACAACAACACCAACAACGTCAACAACAACAACAACAACAACAATGTCAAATAAACAACAACAACAACAACGTCAACAACAACAACAATGTCAAATAAACAACAACAACAACAACATTAAATAAACAACAACAACAACGTTAAATAAACAACATCAATAACAACAACAACGTCATATAAACAACAACAACAACGTCAAATGAACAACAACAACAACAACGTCAAATAAACAACAACAACAACAACAACAACGTCAAATAAACAACAACAACAACAACAACGTCAAATAAACAACAGCAACAACAACGTCAAATAAACAACAACAATAACAACAACGTCAAATAAGCAACAACAACAACAACAACAAATACAACAACAACAACAACGTCAAATAACAAAAACAACGTCAAATAAACAACAATAAAAACGTCAAATAAACAACAACAACAACAACAACAACGTCAAATAAACAATAACAACAACAACGACCTCAAATAAATAACAACAATAACAACGTCAAATAAACAACAACAACAACACCAACGTCAAATAAACAACAACAACAACATCAAATAAACAACAACAACAACAACAACAACGTTAAATAAACAACAACAATAACAACAACAACAACAACAACAACGTCAAATAAACAACAACAACAACAACGTCAAAAAAACAATAACAACAACGTCAAATAAACAACAACAACAACAACATCAACAACAACAAAAATGTCAAATAAACAACAACAACAACAATGTCAACAACAACAACTAAGTCAAATAAACAACAACAACAACGTCAAATAAACAACAACAACAACAATGTCAACAACAACAACGTCGAATAAACAACAACAATAATGTCAAATAAACAACAACAACTAAAACAACGTCAAATAAACAACAACAACAATAACAACGTCAAATAAACAACAACACCAACAACGTCAACAACAACAACAACAACAACAACAATGTCAAATAAACAACAACAACAACAACGTCAACAACAACAACAACAATGTCAAATAAACAACAACAACAATGTCAAATAAATAACAACTAAAACAACGTCAAATAAACAACAACAATAACAACAACGTCAAGTAAACAACAAGACCAACAACGTCAACAACAACAACAACAATGTCAAATAAACAACAACAACAATAACGTCAACAACAACAACAATGTCAAATAAACAACAACAACAACATCAAATAAACAACAACAACAACGTCAACAACAACAACAATGTCAAATAAATAACAACAACAACATCAAATAAACAACAACAACAACAAGAACGTCAAATAAACAACAACAATAACAACGACAACAACGTCAAATAAACAACAACAACAACAACAACGTCAAATAAACAACAACAACAACGTCAAATAAACAACAACAACAACAACATCAACAACAACAAAAACGTCAAATAAACAACAACAACAACACCGTCAACAACAACAACTACGTCAAATAAACAACAACAACAACAACAATGTCGACAACAATAATGTCAAATAAACAACAACAACGCCAAATAAACAACAACAACAACAACAACAACAACAACAACTAAAACAACGTCAAATAAACAACAACAACAACAACAACAACAACAACGTCAAATAAACAACAACAACACCACCACCAACAACAACAACAACAATGTCAAATAAACAACAACAACAACGTCAACAACAACAACAACAATGTCAAATAAACAACAACAACAACAACGTCAAATAAACAACAACAACAACAAAAACGTCAAATAAACAACAACAACAACAATGTCAACAACGACAAATAAACAACAACAACAACGATGTCAACAACAACAACGTCAAATAAACAACAACAACAACAACGTCAAATAAACAACAACAACTAAAACAACGTCAAATAAACAACAACAACAACGTCAAATAAACAACAACACCAACAACGTCAACAACAACAACAACAACAATGTCAAATAAACAACAACAACAACAACAACGTCAACAACAACAACAATGTCAAATAAACAACAACAACAACAACATTAAATAAACAACAACAACAACGTTAAATAAACAACATCAATAACAACAACAACGTCATATAAACAACAACAACAACGTCAAATGAACAACAACAACAACAACAACGTCAAATAAACAA